>CAXIVR010000004.1:66523493-66978493 GCA_964035755.1 Teleogryllus oceanicus
TTCTTGCAAATTCAGTCAGCCTTCATACTGCTCGTTGTGTATACTTCGGGAATGTTCATTCCCGCCTGAGATATGGCATAATATTCTGGGGAAATACATCTTATAGCTCCCAGACTTTTAGATTACAAAAACGAATTGTACGAATAATAACCAAATCCCACCCACGTGATTCATGTAAGCCTCTCTTCATTAATCTAGGAATTCTACCGTTACCGTGTCTTTTTATTTACGAATCAGTAGTTTTTGTAAAAAATGACTTTCTCAAGGGCGGGAATCTTTTTTTCAGAAAATGCCGAAGTCTATTACTATAACACTCGACGTAGAAATCATATTCACCAGGTGACAGTATCAACAGCTCATTACAAAAAATTCACATACAATACATGTACATTATTTTACAATACTGTGCCAGATGACATTAAACGATTAAATTCAATAGAAAAGTTTAAATCCCAAGTGAAATCGTTTCTGCTGCATAACTGTTTCTATACAATTAGAGACTACACTGAGCATCACAAGAAAAGTAACATTAATTTTACCAATGATACATAATGCATTATTTACCATTTGGACTGTATAAATGAGTATAAACAACCTGTAACAACTATTGTACTACAGCTTCCGGGTCAATGACCCCCATCTCGATCAGGTTTTTCGTCCAGTTTCCCTGATCGATTGAGCAAATGCTGAGATGGCCCCTTGTTTTGCTTCTGGACATAGATGTAACTTCATTTTCTGTGCACGTCTTCTAGAATTCAGTGGGAAATGCAGTTATTCAAATTACCGTTTCCATGTTGTCGCGGCAGGAAGTAATAAGAGCCAAAATTTATTGCTTATTTATCTTTGAAAATAGATTTTATTACATGGTTTTTTTTGTTTTTTTTCTCCCTTTCAAAATTCAAAATTTATTGCTTATTTATCCTTGAAAATAGATTTTATTACATGGGAGTTCTTTTGTTTTTTTTCTCTTTCAAAATTCAAAATTTATTGCTTATTTATCCTTGGAAATAGATTTTACTACATGGGAGTTTGTTTTTTTTCTCCCTTTCAAAATTCAAAATTTAAGTAGTATATGACTTAGTGTAGGGATCACAGAATTTTGAAACTGTGCACACAATTCACTTTTCCCCATAGCACGTCATACGCAGTTTTTAACTGTTTTTTGACGTAAAATAAATAAAAAATAAAATAAAAGGTTGTATATTGCTGAAGTTAGGTGTTTCATTGGATTGACTGCAATCACGCATCAGCATAGGCCAATGCATTTCATTACCATTTGAAAAGGACCAATGTGTCTTCTGATACAATAACGAAAACTGCCATCATTAACTGTTTTAAATATTATGGTCTTCTGATAATGACACCACACACAAAAGCTGTCCTGATTGCGCTGAAGTACTGGAATTCTATTTCGCAGCGCGATCTGATGACGTCAAAACTTCTTATGATGCTTCTTATGAGAAGCATGAAATTCAGAACAGAAATACACTCTTAGAACATACATACTGACATAGGTGTTTATTATTCTTTTGTACAATCAGTTTTATTTATGATTCTATTTTAAGGAATTTGTTCAAACTTTTATTATTTCTGAAATCATAATCATAGTTGACGTTATATTTATTTCACGAATCATCAATTTATATATCAAAGCATTATGGTACATTGACGAAGAGCAGAAACACAAAAATAAACTTGGAAGAATAAATTAGCTTTTCATAGGGAGTTATTTGAAATTTATTTGGTTTTGTTTAGTACAGCATTAGTTTACGTGTATTTGAATTAGGAAAATCGTCATATGAACTTTAAAATGAAAAACATATAGGCACATTTTCAGTCCTTCACACTAAAGGATTGGTGGAATCTAAACAGAATATAAATAATTAAAAAGAGTAAAAAAAAACAAATTTAACACCTAAATGTGAATCACATCACTACACTATGCATTGAATCACTAGTGCGGTAAAAAAAGTAACTCTTTCTCATCAAAGATGTTGCCTACTACTTTCTTCCTTATATTTTCCAATTAACCCAACTTGCCGGCACATTTTCAGAGAAAAACGTAGGTTCTAATAATGTTCTAAGTGGCCTCCTCCCGCGATAAAACAGGTACTTCACTTAAAGAAATGACCTCCATTCAAAGCAGGGATACTTTTCTGCACGTTTAGAGACATAACTTGACTGATACTTGTCATAGTAAAAAATACTTGCGTCTAAAATAAAATGAATAGTTAATTTATTGTAAATATTCAACAATTAATTATTTTCTCAATATGGATTATTTTCAGATGGTAATTTTTTTAAATTATGACAAAACTATAAATATGCAACATGTAATATGTAGTAAATACGTGTTTCCATGTTTCAGTAGTAGACCACACGCGTTCCCGTACTAAGGATAGTAACGCCCAATAGTATCTAGATGAAGCTAATAGGTGGTGAAATAGAAGTAAAAGTAGATAAGAATTTATAGAATTAAAAAGGTTTTGTAATAACAAACATGTTAATTTTATGTAAAATAATAAATGTTATAAAGAAAAGGACATCTGAATGTAAATGTAAAACGATCTAGGTGAGTAGGTGGGAGCGTAGCTCATGGACTCGCACCTACCTCGTCAAAGCCACTACGTAATCTAGTTGTAAAAACGACACAAATAAGATACTTGGCATTGTAGCGTGCAAACGTAGAGAGACGTCTTCTACATTACACATCAGGATTATGTAGACTTGTTTTATTTAAAACAGATAAAAAAACAGGCCCCAGATAAAAACGCAAATTTTGTTTATTAATTAAACTTTTCAGGTCAGTTACCGATCCCACGTCCAAACCTACGATTTGGAAAACACTCAAAGTGATGAGTTTTATTTCCTAGAAATTTGTGAGCCTAATTTTTAGGAATCGTGATGAATCCTCTGATTCTCTGAATAAAAAAGTCTTAAGCTTTAAACCAGTTCCGTCGGCGCCGGATCTCGCCATCCAATGGGAGAAAGATCAACACCACCTTCCACGATAAAAAACCTCCATTACACTTACGGGACTAATGATCTTGGCTGTTAACGCGCCCTGAATAACTAATAAATCAATCAATCAAATTAACCAGTTTCCGTCATGGCGTGATAAGCAGAGGTCGGATGATAAAATTAGATTTGAAAATCAACGAGCATAGATAGTCTTTCATCGGTCATTGTGTGTGTTGTAGTAGGTTCAGTCGGGTGTGCACGTGGGGGCGAAGAGCGAAAATGTCAGAGAGTGGGGCCTCTTATGACCGTGCTCACGTCCTATTATAACTTCATTTATGGAATTTTACCCACATTTTTCACGAGACCTTGGGCCCAAATTTTTAGGTGGCTTTTTGCAACTTGGTTATATAGGGACCACTACGAGTGTTTTATCAGTAGGGGAACTGTAGGGACAACACAAACGCACACAAACATCCATGCCCGAGGCGAGATTCGAATCCGCGACCCTTCGAGTGGAGACAGCCACGGCCCTTCAGCCTTAGCGAACTCGGCTATCCAGGCCTGCTGTGCTTATTTTTTTCGGAACAATGTTAACTAATTGCGAAATTTAATTCTGAGACGTTGAAATGTAACGCAAACGGGTTAACACCTCACTACTTCCTACTTTTTGCCCAACTGTCACAACGTCAATGCTTCTGCGAGTACGTAAATACAGTAACTTGCGAGAATGCAGTGCGTAAACATTCGTGAAAGCTTCATTCCTTACTCTCTTTGCAAAAGTACTGTGACTGATATCTAGCGACGCCTCCTCATGGAGCAGCAGCACAACATCCGAAGTTGTTAAACGTATTTAGGAATGAATACCAGAGAACACTTGGTTAAAACGGTAATGAATAAGATACCGATAAATAATGGTGTCTTCGTAAGGTTTTTTAAAATAAGTAAATGAAACAACTGTTGTTTGGAACACTTAAGTTATTATACCAGTGCTTTATGTTCACATGTTCTGGAACACCTGTTTTTTTTTTATTAAAAATAATGAAGTGCCTTTTGCCAGAGAATTTTCGCACAGGTTTCTTCTGTCTTTTCATACATACAGTAAAATTATCTTGCTCGTCAAGTTCTTCTCAGTAAAATTATTTTGTCTCTGTTCAGAGATTTCATCAATCCTATTTTGATTGCAGAAATATAGCCTTATTTGATGATTACACAACACATCTTTTCTTCAGCTGTGAAGGTATGTTCCTGCAAGTCTTCTGAGCAAACATGAAAATCTTTCTTGTTAGCACTCTCCCAGCCGCACAAAATGGTTATCGTTGTTGCATGCCAAAGCAGTGCAACAATCACGGTAATATAAAAATTAAATTGAAAAGCGAAAAAATTGTATGCGATAAGAAAAATCTACTAACGTCTTAAAATTATATAGCAAAATTATATTAATCCATTTTCATACAGAGAGCAAAGTAATTTGTGAGCTAGGAGTGTAATTGTTCCAATGTACTCATGTCTCCTATACAAAAAATGTTATTGAACTATTCAAAACTACCAACTTGAGTTGTCAAACATTTAGTCACACAACTAATCACTTATACATTGGGGAACATTAGATATGACTATTTTTGCCGTCATTAATTAAATTAAAGAGAGAATATATTAAATTCTTCCAAATATCTTTTATGATGAAGAATGTCTAGTAAATTACGTCTACAATGTCAATGACAGTTTCAGAAGTGCTAATTAAAAAATATGATTTGATGAAATTGATCTGGGATGAAATTGATCTATTTCACTTGATGAAAAAATATGATGTATATTTTTAATAATATTTAGGTTTCATGCCATCCTTATGACCTCATTGGGTATCCTTTTTATTCGTTTCTAGGTATTAACATGCACTTTTTAAAGACAGAACTTAGTGTAAACAATATTGTTGGCGATAAATTTGACAAAAGGAGCAGTTTCGTATATGTAATTCACGCACCTACGTTGTGTCTTTCTCTCGAGAAACTCGTTCCAGGATGGTGATAAAGCTGCCAACAGATCTATTTGCTGAGCGATGAGTACGTCACTTAGTTTGTCTTCTTTCGACAGAGTTTGCTCTCTAGAGAAAGAGTCTCGTTCTTTGGTTCCGACAGTCAACTTTGTAGCAATGACGTGAATGGAAGATCATGACTGAGAAAATTAAGTTTTGCAGGTGTTCATTGATATGTTTCCTTGTGTTTATGTGTACTGCAACGTGCAATGGTATTCGTCTACCTGGAAATGTACTTCCCTCAGATGATTCCAGAACACAGGTATGTATTACAACAGGCGAAATAATATTAATATTTCATGCTTGTTATTTGAATATAATTGTTTAACCTAATGGCCTTTATTAGAAATAGCTTATGAAACTTAATCATGTGTCTTTTGATAGTTATTTATATATTTTTTATTTCCTGTCATTTATTATTAAGTTTCTCATAAAATTTATATTTTATGTTTTGTGAATTAACAACGAAAGTTGGAAAAATTGGAATATTAAACATTAACAATTTGGAGATATTTCTTAATATTGACTTATCATGAGGTTAGAATACATTAGGGACGTTTTTTAAGAAATAAAGAATGAAAGAAAATTACAATAGTTATATTCCAGACAGTTAAACTATTTCAAACACTTAAGATTAATAATGTAACGACTACTTTTATGTTATTCTTTGCCCGTATTCCCGCAATTTACACGGTTTAAAGAATTTTATGTATACAATTTAATATATTGAAGGTTCTCATTTGCTTAAAAACAGTTAGTGATGGGTTTTGGGATTCCGATGGCTCTGGCCCAAGAATCGACTACATTAGGGATTGTGACGAAGTTCAACACGATTTTACCCTGGTGGCACGCAAATATACACTCTACCTCAAATGGAGAAATCCAACGGCGGAACATTCCATCCCGATGGGCAGTATACAGCATTATAGAGACACTTCTCGACAGGTATGCGCTTGTCTTTTCTCTGCCGTTCTGTATGCTTCCATTAGGATTGTCACAATGAGGAATGATTTAAAAAGTTAAAATTAATACATTATAACTTGGTCTTAATAATAGAAACTTCACATTAGAAGTTTACAGTGAAAAGATTAGATATTAAATATTTCAGATTCTTTACAAAGTTGTATAATTTTTTTTCCTCGTATTTAGAGGATTTCAAAATTGATTCAAATAATTCCTTGTGAAGAAAAAGTGGTTTGTGAGTACTGATTAATTATATGGTTAAACTGAGTGGAGTTGTTACAATATTTAGAGAGCGGAAGGGGGGCTTTTGTTAAATACATATATATGACTTAATTTGCTGAGGCGAATACGGATTCTAGATGTTATTACTTGCCCTTTTCTATTTATTTTATCATTTGTTTTTAATTCGAATTTGAATTTGAGTTCGAATTTGGTTATGAAGTTCACTGTCTTTTAGTATGGTCCATTTCTTGTTCCACCTATCTTTCATTACGATCTCAATAAGTTTCTAAACATCTTTGAATGTTCAGGAGGTTTTAATAATTCTATTTATGTTTTCTTCAATAGACAATTCAGCCTCGATTGCAATTTTACTTAAAAGAATCCCTGCATCTTCATGATTTCATTTATTGTTATGTGCATCATTTAAAATTTAGAAAAATACATACTTGCATATCATTAGTATCTGATGTTTACAATTGTTGTCTTACTTTGAAACCATGTTTTGTGAATCCTTATACCGAAAAATCGATTGGCAAAACGTCTGTCTGCCTGTCAGTTTTTGGTGAAAGTTAGCGCCAAAGCCATTTTGTCGAGTTTCTCCAAAATTTATATTCCTCGATAAATTTAGAGAATCTGGAGACCCTCTTGAGTTTGAAACACATATTTTGATTTGTAAGGGTCGTTACTTGAAGCTTCAACATTTTCAAAGTTGTTAACATATGACTCCAAATTGTTTGTTAAACTTTGTTCTTGGACAGCATAAAGAACACTTAAGAGAATGGTGCAGATCATTTCTGCACCATTCAATCCTCCCCATTTATTCAGACCATTCCATTTAAATGCACTGTTTTTATCATATTTAAAAATTCCTAGTCGAGAAGTCAAAAGTTAACCTATTTATTGAAACTATGACAGTGGTTATTATTCTAGTTACAAATTCATGCATTATTGTAACGCAGTTTTCATATTTAACAGCTTTTTTTATCGGAGCGAAATAACAACAGTGATATATTAGTATTTAACATATTGGCATATTAACATACAACGTAAGGAGATTAATTTCACTTATCTTTAAGTTTGAAATTAGGGGAAGACGGACATCAATGCCTTCTGAGGGCCATCTGTGAAGCTGCAGCGGTTCCCTTTGTTCGTCACAGCGGTTTATCAGCGGAACTATTGCACATATTGTTGACGTAAGTATTATCATTGTTATCATAATTACCTTCTTTTATTAACAAACTTGAAATGTTCAAATATTTTCATATCCACTGAAATTAATGTGAATATTTGTAAGCACATTAAAATATATAACTTAAAAATATCTAACTTCGATTTGGTAATTCACTTTGCTCTCTATTAGCACCGTTAATCATTTATGGTGAAGAAAAAATGGTTCTTTGAATGGCGCAGGCCTTCTTCGTCCAACGAGGTGGGCGTCTCCCAACCTGAGCGCGACTACTCGGCTGCCGAGAGGACGGGGCGCAAAGGGCTGGCGGCGTGTGTGGAGCTGCGAGGGAAATGTTCAGTGGGATTGCTAGACTTTGTGACCCGAATGATTTCTTGGTTGTAATAACGCACTCCATCACGCAACCAGGTCTGGTGTTAAATTGTTGCAGACTGATTGCATGTTTCATAGGACCAAAGTTGTGGAGTTTTATTTCAGTCTCAAAAGAACAGAGCATGTTACAGCTTTTAAACATAACAAGTGTGATGTATGTATTATCGTTAAATTGGGAGCTCTTCGTAGTTGCGGAAATATATTATACTTTCTACTGGATGAAAAAATCAGTGGCATGCTTTATTGTATTTTTCTGCCAAAGAAAAACGTTTGAAAAAATACATTTTTATGAGTTCTCTGAAGCTTCCTGTTGTTGAGATACGTCTGATTAACAGCTAAGTGTCAAGCACCTGTTTGCACCTTGTAAGAAACGCTGCTCGCTTCCCAAGAGCAAGCGTCGAAAACAAGAGTTCAATGGCCTGAGCCAGAGACTTCCTGGAACTAACCTGATTTAGAGAGGACGTGCAAACTAACGTAAGACAAGCGACACTAACAAATAGACAAGGAAGATTGGTGGAGTGGTGACAAACGAAGGATATGAGGCAACCACACTCAGACTGTTTCAGTTTAGCCGTCCAATATGCTTGACGGGTGGGCGTTAGCGATGGCAACTTGCAGAATATTACGATTGCCTTTGTGGATAGCTCTGATGATGGTTATGATAACGAATCCAACGGTTGAAGCTCTAGACGTCATCCATTCTCGGTCAGAACGAGCCCTTATTTATCAGAGCGCTGCTGTTTTACAGGTACCAAACCCTTGTATTTATTTTAGAAAATTAAGTGGTCTTTTGAGGTTAGTAATTCTTTTATTCAAGAACAATTATTTTATACTTTAAAAGTTTCAAGATAAAAAGGAATATTTTATGAAAACTATTCTATTTTGTCTAGTTAAATTACTTCTACAAAATATTAAACTTTATTACTCACGTTACATGACATAAAAAATCTACTTCAAATTTCATAGCAGTAGCATTTTGCGCACATAAATATAATGGAAACCCTTGATCATTTAAAAGTATAAGATTTTATTTCATTTTATTGTAAAAATTGGACATTCATTTGTGAAACCTTTAGTATATGTTTATACTAATAACCTCCTTCATACCTACAAAAAATGTGAGAATTCTAACATAAATGTTCTGAAAAAGTTGTTCTCCCCAACAAGTATTTCAACTTTTTTTATAAGAAAATATTCAAATGGAAAATACTAACAAATTGGTAATAGCACTTATTCTACTAAATGTTTTCAGATAAGAGTTCACTGAATTTTTTAAATCTTAACTCTAGAAATCGGCGTAGGATATATTACGATGCAACATTTGAATACTATGTCGTCACATCAGGCAGATGTGTAGAAAAACATAGTATAAAGCCACTATGGCAAATATATCAATTTATCTGTATTACTGATTTTCAATGCATGCATGAAGTGTAGTAATTTTACATAGTCTCTGGCGGCCCTGTGAGCAATATCTGAGGTTTCATTAGGTACCCAGATAAACGGGAAAACCTGAAAAACAATGAAACATTAGATATTTTCTGAAAACATGCAAACACTTAATTATGATAATCTGTAATTTCTTATATCTGATATTACGACTAAATTATCATGCTCAGTGCATAACTGTTTGCAACAGTTGACAACATACGACGAGGAGGGAAGAATCAGTACAAATTTCCTGTATAGATTTATGTTAAGATCTGCTATTCAGTATTTACGCGCGCTGTTTCAGAACACGCCATATTTTCATTGCTGTAGGTCTCAAGATTCCACGTTCTCAGCAGAAGTTTTTCTACTGCAGGTCCCCAATTTCCACACTTTTGACAGCAGAATTTGTGTGCTGTAAGTCACTAGTGAAAGAAAAATAACAAAAATTATATAATTGCATAAGTGACAGGGTTGAAATTTTGTTACAGAAGCAATGAATAGGAAATATGAAATAATATGCAATATATTGTTAGCCTTTTGATCGAATAAATTTATAAGATCGTTGCGTTCTCCTCACTCTAATCTGTTTTACAGCTGACCATTGGTGTGCAAGCGCCAGTCATTCTTCCTAACCGGACGATCGCTGTCTCGATCGGACTGCAATCGAATTTCTTCTTGCCTCTCAACATCACGCAGCTGAATCCGTACTACGCATTGGCGTTAGCTGGAACGGCGGCCCGCACCATCGTAGAGGAGGTGGCCGAGCGCATGGAGGAACAAGGGAAGCAGGTGCTTTACTTCCAAGGGTCATATTTGTGATGAAAATTCACAAGAATCATTGCTGCGTATAATGACGCTTCTTATGACACTGAACAAGTAGGAAGTGAAATTGAACATCTGTGATTAGTACATTGAGTATTTAGTACGTAAGCCAACTCCTCACTTTTGGCAAAGATTTCGTTTCACAACACCTATAATTTTAATACAAACTAACATAATAAGTTTATTTACAGATTCTTTTTAATAAAAATTAGAGTGCTATCAAATTTACTGAAAGTAGGGCTGATCTCGAGGGCTACTTATTTGTGATGGCTTATTCGTTGAGACACAATTACAAGACAAATATTCAGGGTTGGATAGTGTCGTCCACTTTGGCTTCATTTCCTATCTGCTTGGTTCAGCACAAATACACATTTAAATGACAATTATTTAATCACTGGTATCAGTTTAAACAAGTTGTTTTTCAAATATTTTATCTCATAATAAATAAGAATATCTTGCATTTAAACTCCAAGAGCTGAACTCTATTACTACATGGCACAAAAAAACTGTAGAAAAGTTATAATTGAAAGTACTACATACACAAAATAATGATAATCGAAAATCCCCAAAATATTGTTTCATATCGGGTTTATGCTCAAAATTTATAAAATTAGGGAGATTTACAAATTCGGAACAAAACAATCACTATTCTTTGTGAAAAAGAGTGAAATGTATTTCTGAAAATAAACTTGAAAGTGTATTTATATAGATCTGTAAATGTTTATCTACAAAAAGTCTACAAAAAGTAGTGGACGATTGTGAGATGTCCTGCTATCCACATTAACTTAAAAACCTAATCAACTACTTACAATTATAATAACTGAAAAGGTTTTATAAAGAAAGCATGAGTCACATAATTGGTTTATTTATATATGCTCACTAACAATTGCATTTAAAAAGTCAATCTTCGAACTTAAAACACTCGCTATTATCGCTTTCATAATTTCACTAACCTCATAAAGCAAGAATTCCTTATTTTGTGCTGCAAATGTGTTGAATATTGTCTTGAAAATGACGTAATAAACAAATGAGGGCAGAGAAGCGTTCTTTATATTAATTTTAACATCATATTAAAATTTAGTGTTTTAACTATAAAACCAATTAATAAGAGAAAGTCATCACACTTGTAGGACTTTTTTCTAGGACGAAATTTGGTTACATGCCACGCTCAAATTCCTTTCTCAACCAAAACTCCTAGTTTTTCAAATACAGAGAGGTCCAAACAATTTATACACCCGGTCAGCGGTACCAACGTTGCTTAGCTTCTAATAGGGCTTACTTTGAACATGGATCGGAAGAGCATGTAACACGGAAGGACACGTAACCGGAAGAACAAGTAACAAAACAGTAAACTGAAATTACAAGCAAGAATCACAGCTGTAAAACTCCGCGTTACAAATTTATTCACTGCCAAAGAATGTATATTGAACTCCTCTTTACACACATTTTATAACGTTATGTTTGAATCTAGAATTTCATTGTGTATTTGCATGCAGGAGGCTGAGGACGAAGAGAAGCAGAAGGCGGAGCGTCGGCGGCGGGCGGCGGGCAAAGGCGGAGACCCCACCCTGCTGTCGATGTACGCGCACCTGGAGGCGACGCTGGGGCGCGCGTGCGTGCTGCGCGCCGTGTGCGAGGCGGCCGCGCAGCCGTTGGCGCCCCGCGCGCACGTCGGGGAACCCCCGGGACTCATGGAGGAGCTTGTGCACCTGCTGCTCACGTCAGTGTCCCTGTGCTCTCACTCTCCCTGTGTCCTCTCTCTCTCTCTCTCTCTTTCTCTCTCTCTCTTTCTCTCTCTCTCTTTCTCTCTGTTCTCTCTCTCCTCTCTGTTCTCTCTCTCCCTCTCTGTTCTCTCTCTCCCTCTCTGTTCTCTCTCTCCCTCTCTGTTCTCTCTCTCCCTCTCTGTTCTCTCTCTCCATCTGTTTTCTCTCTCCCTCTCTGTTCTCTCTCTCCTGCAGGTCTTAAGTAACAAGAAGCCGCTGTTGCTTTTGGCACACATGTGTCGTGAAGTTTCGGAATATAATACGCTAAGTAGTATTTCATCTCCATTTTTTGATTGATTGATTGATTAGGGTTTCTGGGCGCGTCAACTGCTAATGTCATTAGTGCAGTGAGTGTAGTGCATGCTTTTATCTCTGGACGGGGTGATGATCTTCCCGCGCTGGCTGACAAAATCTGGTGCCGACCTACACGTTGGCTTGCGGTTTTTTCTCCCAACCAGGTATCCCACACCAGTGTGACACCGCTCCAGCCGGGTCAAGCTATAAATTCCGGACTGGTCTCCTGGTATGTGTGGTAGTGTGGTGCATGTGAATGTAAGTGTATGTAAGTGCCTAAGGGGGAGGAAAGGAAAAGGCAGAGGAATGAAAAATCGCGCGCGGTCTGTGGCCCGTTTGTTGGGGTGTTGCTATGGTACTTCTCTGATGTTGGTCGTAGAAACTACTCTCAATTTTTCGGGTGGTTTTTAGTACTGATGGGCAAAATGTCTGAAAGTAATATTAATTTTGAGTCACTACATCCCCAGTTAATTTTTGACAGTTCTTTTTCCGAACGTAATATGCAACGCAATCTGCCCCATGATTTCGTGGTCATTTTTGACTGATTATTTCAAACTTTCAGACCGTATTTCAATGGTCGAACACACAGTGTCATTTATAAACTAAGAAATTTCTGAACCAATAACTTTATGTTCTTTTATTGATGTTCGTATTGCCCTTTTTCGTGAAATACGTACTTCTTCTAGTGATTTGAAACGTTTTGATGTACTTCAATATTTCTTCTTGATTGTCAAAATATGTTTACAAACAAAGGTATCCAAAGTTTTTTATGACAATCATTTTTCAGTAATTTCACAACGTTTCGTAACTCGTTTTGTTACATCATCTTAATGACGGAACGCTATACCATTGAATTACCACATCAGCAGAACATTCAAGGAATCATTACGAAAAACCTCACTCTCGCACAGTTGATACCACATAACTAACCGTTACTCGACGGTGTGGCGATGACCTTGATGGGGTAACGGTTAGTTATGTGGTATCAACTGTGCGAGAGTGAGGTTTTTCGTAATGGTTCCTTGAATGTTCTGCTGATGTGGTAATTCAATGGGATAGCGTTCCCTCATTAAGATTAGCATCTGAAGATGCAACAAAACGAGTTACGAAACGTTGTGAAATTACTGAATAAATGATTGTCATAAAAAACTTTGGATACTTTTATTTGTTTTGATGTACTATTTGCTAGCGGCTCATACTGCGAACCACTTTTTTAGAATACATTAAAGTTGCTCAAATTCATGTCAGTTCATCTGGAGAAATTCAAACAGGTCGTAATGTGAGATATTGATTATGAATATAAATTATTTTCGTCCAAGGTTTTCTTCCTTTTTTTCAACATTTACACCAAAATAGTGTTATTGTACTCACTAAATGAGATGTTACGTGCAGAATGATAGCTTAGCTAGCTTCATGCTGTCGATTGAATCTAGTATTTACATTAGTCACAGAATTTGTAATCTGATTCAGGAAATTTGTTACGTATCTTATTTTACTGCTTTCTTTTACAGCTGGAGTAGTGAACCGTCTATGTTATTATTGATAATGGTAATTTTTTATCAAAAAATGTGACAAATGATATTACAAAAAAAGTTTCAAAAAGGTAGAAAATTACTTGTATTAGGATTCATGCCGGATTCAGCCTCGTTTAAACGCCGATTTAAACTTAGTGGCATTGGAAGGTCACAAACTGCAAGGAGGGGGGCATACATTCGGAAGATCCAATACCAAAAATTCAATACCAAAAAACGTACTCTCTCGATTGAATGAGTGTCCCCCTCTCCGTCGAGCTCGTGACATTGAAGTGTCACTGTTCAAGTAGTGCTCGTCTTACTTGACGAAGTGAATGGTTTAGAACCTAGCCATACGCAGGTGGTCTCCAGCATGAATCTTTCTTTTTATTTTTGAACCGATGCTGTACTAAGTGCGACATGTTCCGCTCGTCGTTCTGACGGGGGCTTGCGCCTCGCGTGCGGTCAGGCCGTCGGAGGCCGCGGAGGGCGTGCCGGAGGCGTACCTGCGGGCAGAGAGGCGCGGCCAGCTGGCTGGCGACTGCGCGGTGGCCTTCCCCACCTGCCCGTCCTCACCGCTGGACCTCGTCTCCGCCACCGTCCTCGGGTGAGCCCGGATCTGCCCCTCGCCCCACTCACGAATGCCAATCTTACCACTTGTACATGTTACGGACTATGCTTCTGTATTTCAAATAAAAACATTGTTTTATAATGTATTGTAGTCAATAAACCCTTCCTGTGCCCCCTTCATTAGAGTTAATTAGATGAATGATCACTAGAGAACGGATTTTGATGACCTAAAACATTGTCAAAAATGATCAATAAAATGCTCTTAAAATGATTTGAAAATTCCCTAAAAACAAAGAAAAATGACGTAAAAATGTGATCAAAACCAATTCGAATGGACATATCAAGCTGTTGGATATAGTACTGATGTAATCGTCGCTTCTTCCATTCGTTTAAGAGAACTCAGCTCGCAGACTTACGGTGAGGACTGTTCTTTACCAGGAAATCTGTCTTTAGGTTACTCAAAATCGCCCCAAACTGACAATGGTGGTGATTGATAGGTGTCACATGTACTTTACATTACATAATCAGAACGGCTGGCATTACACTTTCTGAGCGAAGAAATTGAAAAGACTACTCAGGAAATCTGTGGAGAACATTTCTTGCATCTCGAAAAATATTATTTCAAGGAAGAAGCAATGATATTAAAATCGATAAAATATACAAAAAATGCATTAAAGATAAGGGTAAATAGTAAGAAAAGCCTTATTCGTCAAAGTCGACGAGTAATGCAAAAATACCAATACAAATTACTCATTTCCTTTTGTCATGACATAAAATTAATATCTACACTAAGCGACATTGTTCTAAAGTGAGAAGACAAAAATGACATTTCATTAAAATCCTCCCCAATGATCACCTTATTTCGAGAGAGAAAATATGGATGGTTCAAGATTACGAGTAATTGAAACATTGCTTTTGGGTAGCGCAGAACTGACATTGGACATTCATGACAATGGTGAAAAAATTACGGCAAACAGTTCATAATTCGATCTAAATTAGGCGGAGATCTATCCGAACTATGCAAGGGCCAATAGGGATATAATAAAGGTGAGTTTAGTACATGAATAATTACTCTTAACTACTAAAAACAAAACTTAATCACAACTGGTTTGTACGTGAAGGAAAATAAATTATAAAACATCTACACAACGCATGTACTGTGCACAGTGTGTGACGGACATTTTTTAATCATAATGCAGAAAGCTGTACTTATAAATCTCAGGGATTATAAATTAAAAAGATAATTCAAACTATTATGTTAAAAATTATTTAGCAAATATGTATTGCGCAAACCTAAACGATTCTGAACAATGTTAAGTAGGCCATTCATAGATTGCTTATTGCCAACATAGAAGCCTTTTTCATTGTCGAAAAAAAAAAGAAACGTGTGAGTTACCCCTAATTGGAATTTTAGGGATATTTTGACCATAGTTTGAGCAACAACTATTTTTCTTATTATAATTTATTATTTTACAATTATTATTATTATTATTATTATTATTATTATTATTATTATTATTATTATATATGCTATTTTGCATCCTAAAAGCGGATATGATTTGAAATAGATGGGAGGTTGTAAAACTTTCGGAGTCTGGGAATTTTTGATTTCTCTGTTATTATTCGTCAAATATCCGAAAAGACGCTAGAGAATAGGATGCATGATCCGTTTTTTCCTACTTCATTAAACTTTGACCAAAGGGTAGACGTAAACTTATATTTACTAAATATTTCGTGTGTACTGATCAAAGGTGTTTTCCTAGTAAGATTGTGAAAGGATTCATCACTTTCAATCGCCTACTGCTGTCGAGGCGGTTCGAGGAATGGTGCGTCTTCTTTAAAAACAATAAATTAAAACTGATAAAACTTTAAATATTTACATGGCAATTAAATCATAGATTTGTGAAGGCTGTAAATATGTCTTATTTAAAATAATTTAGTATTTTTATTTGAAAAAATAACTTTCATGATGGAGGAAATACGAAATAAAATTCATTGTTAATTTACGTTATTAGTCTAACTCCCACATTCAGCAATCAATACTAAACATTCGTACTTCGTTTCGGAAGATTTTAATATTGTGAATATTTTAGCACGATTACTTTTGCTCGACGAGTGTCATACTCCCTTTTGAAAGGTTCTGAGAGACAAACATTCCCTAATATCGTCCCCATTTCTGGAACACAATAGTGATTTTCTTTCGCCTTCCACTGAATATTTGATAGTAGGAGGGACATGCAAGGTAATTAATTAATGAGTCCTACTGTAAATTGAATGATGAGGATACATGGTGTGTTACAAGTGAAACACACCAGAAACACATAGTAAAAACCAGCTTAGGTGGCAAAGGCTGATGTCACTGCAGTGCCTCTGACTGGGAGGTCCCAGGGTTTGATTCCCGACAGTGCCAGTATTTTCGACACTAGCTAGACATCTAGGTCGAATTAGCGGGCGTTTGGAACTGAATTCTACCGGCCGGCTGCATTTATCGGTAGTTTTCTGTGATTTTTTTTCTCGATCATCAGACGAATGAGGGAGCAGTAGCCTAACAAAAAGCCATGGGCCGCGCACGATCTTTCGTTACTTTTCCTTGTCTTATTCTTATCCATTTCTTACACACACTCGTACATGCATTATCCTACCACACATGCCTGGAAAACCCCCGTAAGCTGACGGGTAGTTCCGGGGCCGGATTTCGCCATCCAGCGGAGGAAGATGGCTGACACTTTCTGTATGCATTTCACACACCGGACTAATGACCTCGCAGTTGAAGCGCCCGCAATCATTAATAAATCAATCACTAAAAAATTCAATCATAGTAAAACATCCATTTCTTACACGGGTTTAGAACACGCCGCTTGTGGCTCCTCTTAACTTGACGATGGCCCGGACTCGAGCGTCAGCGAGGGCGGCAACAAGTTCATACTTCACCAAAAAATGAAACTTGTACTCTTTCATATCTAATTTTGATCCGGAACAAAGTTAACCCACCAACATAAAAATTCACTTGAAGACCACGTATATCTGATTCTGTGTTCGAAAATAATATTTACCATCACGTTTGCCTCTAATTTGTTAATTATAACCTCGGTCACGTAACAGTGAGGAGCTAAGCACAAACACCGTAAGACGTGGCTTGTTTGCTCCTCGGCGAGGGCTGACCGGGCGAGGGGAGCGGAGTGTCCAGGAAGGCACTTGCATTGTAACGGACAGCGAGAGCGTGAGGAGCGTGAAGAGCGCGAGGAGCGTTCGTGATGCGCCGGCCGTCGCTGGGGTTCGTGCTGGCGTTGCTGCTGGGGTGGGGGCGTGGCGCGGCCGCCGCCGGCAGGGGGGAGTTTCGGGCGGGGCGTGGGGGGCCGGGCTACGAAAAACTCGTTCGCCACACGCGCACTCTCGTGTACCCAAATAATGGCATCTACAAGGTGAGCCATTGCGTGTGTTGGCAATGAGGTCTCTGAAGATGAATGTTCCAATACTCCGATTGAAACATGATATCATTTCAAGGTCACGAGCTGGAAGGAGAGGGGAGGGACACTCATCTAATCGGGGGCTTCAATATCAAAACTTTGAGTAATAACGAAGCTTCCAATTGAATGGCAGTATCTCCCGCTCTTCCCAGCTCGTGACCTTGAAAGGATACTTTTTATCTGACAATGAGTATAATCAGTATTGTAATTGTATGCATAATCATTAATAATGCTTCTGGGCTCAGGACAGCAGTACATTCAGTAAGAAATATTTTAAATAGAAAATTACAATTAAAATAATTTATTACAATTACAAATTAATTTTTAATTAATTTAATTTCTATAAAATCGTATACTTAATTTCGAAATTGAAGCATCTTTACAAAAATACCATGAATACGTAATGTACAATGAGGAAGGTAGGACCTACTGATGTTTCCCCGTAACTTGTCATCTCTGTCAACCCTGTCATTTCTTACAGTTCATCATTGGCATGGGAATCCCGGTTCCACTACCCAACAAGACCCTGGCGTTCGGCTTCAACTTCCAGTTCCAGTACAGCGTGGTGACGAATGCCAGCCAATGGGCTTCCCCTCTGGTGGTGCAAGCGCGCGGCGCCCGCCATCACCGCGCCGCCTTCTACGAGACCGTGGAGATGGCGCTCGACAGGTGCACACGGCTATGTCCAACATTATGCTGTGCTAGGATCTTTATATCTTAACAGCTTTATTTTATATCTGTTCAATCCACTGATTTTACAGAGATTTTCATGACTTATTATTAGAACTGAGATAGGGCATAGGCAGGCGAGGAGTTCATTTACACGAAGCTCGCTCTTACTTTGTTACTGTTCTCTTAATTTAGTGTTTGATTTTTATATTTATTTTGAAATTGTGATATTCTATTGTTGAATTTTATGTTTGCATGTTTAATAATTCTCTATATTCAATTTGAATTCTATTGAAGCGTTTGTGGCGGGCGTAACTTATCCTTGGGGTATCTTGAAATAATTTTTATGTCTTGTGCTGACCGTCCTAGATTAAAGTTTTTAACACCATCGTGGCGTCGATGCTGTTTTGTGGAGAGAGGAGTGTGAGAGGGGTGGCCGTGCAGGATGTAGGCGTAACTGCAGCAATTCATAGTCTTGACACGAAAAACATATGAACAAACATAAATTTTAACGATCGGAATGAAAGATTTTTTCCTATTTGTTCATCTAAATTGTACTTTTCTTCTTCTGAAATTCCAAATCAAAGATAATTGAAAAGGACGATGTAAAAGATATTGTAGCGAAAACGATAATAATAAAGGACATTTTCAAATTTACAAGAATCGATCCCAGTGCAGAAACAAGCCATCATTTTAAAACATAGGAAGCTAATGAATGCTTAAAGATTTTGTAATATCTTGTTTAATTCATCAAATTATAGATATTTTCTCTTATTATTATTATTTGTTAATAACGTTCCTATTTAAACACGTACCAAAGGAATAAAAATTTTGAAATACTCTTGACAGTTCTATCAGTGTAAATTTACCAAACTTTAACAAAAATGCATATCTGCAGTCGTGACTGTTAATACTGATTAGAGAGATTTTCACTTCATAGCGCCATGTGCTGCCACAAACATGAAAATCCACGACAGAAGGCGGAAGTGCACTGTTTTCTTTTCCATTTATGAACAGCAGTCGTGTGGTTGCAAAGTGGACGAGGGATCACTTTAATTTAAAATGAAATTTAACAACGAAGAGACGGTGGTTGGCTTCTTGTTCACTTTGAAAATATTTATTATCATCTTCCTTACGCTACCAATTTTTTGTATCGTTCTTTTGAACGATAGATGTTTTAAATATTCAGTAGAAGACAAGTTAAATCCAGATAAATAAATAGAAAAAATCTCCCATTCTTATCGTTAAAATTGGTATTTCTGAGTGTGACGTCTGTGTCAACCCCTGCAGTCAAGGATTGCTGCAGTTATGCCTCTTATCCCCCACTGCCACCCCTCTCAGTCTCAGTCTCTCTTCTCCACGCAACAGTCTTGACGCCGTGAAAGCCACCTTCCCCGAAGGCGAGAGTTGCAAGGGCTGCTTCACGATTGCCCGTTTAATTCAAAATCACAGTCAGAAGGTATAATTTTATACTCAAGTTACTATCAAAATATTAGCACATGATACATCATTTTAATCTTCTTTTTATAGTGTATCCATTGCTGGTGGGAAAAATATATAGTTCCTTTTAAAAAATCAAAGATGATTACATTTCTCGAAAACTAAAAATATTATAGACAATTTATCAACGGCATGTTAATTGCATCATGATTTCGTATTGTTCTCATTTCTCAATTTCATTTCAAACTCATTTTCTTGCCTTTTCAGATCGTTTGCATTCTAGTTTAAAATGTTGGTATTATTTGTTTTCATTTCTGACATTATACAACTCTTGGAATATTTGTTTGCATGTATTTTCAATATGAGGTATAATAGCAGCGATTACTTGTGTTACTATTTCTGTAATTTGGATTTTAGTTCCGCTTATATTTCGAGTAACAGTTTCCGAGAAATTTGGAATGCGTGATCTTTGTGGTAGGCGAGGGAATTCTGTCCTGTTTAGTGGTCTTGCTTCGTCTCGTTTATCTTTTCTACTTTCTGCATTAAATAATTCAGGACCGGTTCCTGTTTCCCATGAGTTTGGTATTGGTTTCTCGCAGTGAGTGAGAATGAAAATTACCCCGTTTAGCTATTTCCTTAAATGCCCAACAGCTCCGGTTCTTGGCGTTGTGCGGGACCTTGGCAGTTACAACAAACGGGGTGAACTTTAACTTATTTTGCACTCTTAATAATGGCGCTTACCCGGGCATCTAACACATGAAGGTTCTAAATAACAGTCTGCGTATGCTCTATCCTTTGGCATTTTTACATTGAATATCTTTGTTAAGTACTTGAGCCTGGAATCTTACAATACAATGATCGAAACGTTTAAGATATAAAATGTTTCTAGCATTTGTTTCGTCCTTTATTTTCACTGCACACATGTTTATGGCATTTTATATTTATTATATAACCTAGACACTTTTGCAACATTATATTTTAGTTCAGTTAGACCATTACAAATTTCTTGCGTCGAATATGAATGGGGAATATTTTTCATTAATACTGAAAATGATTTTTGTATGAGGGTCCCTAAAGGAATGAAATGGTATGTTTTTATTTCAAGAAATTTTTTGAAGTTACGGTAATCTTCAATGTCCATAAGATTCCTTTTCACTCCATTATTTTCTAAACTCGTATTGAAGTCATCTTTCACTGTTTATTTGATGTCTTGTAAAATTAGGGAAAGTTCTCTGCATCGTGTACTATAATTGGGGGAATATTCAGTTTTTTCGACTGCTTATTTTCATATGAATTTACTGCATTATCGTCTCCACTCACTATATTGTCTAGTACTGCATATCTTCAACGAGTTGGAACATTAAGTTTCAAAATCAGTCTTTTTCTTTTACTCTCGTTTGTTGGTTTACTAATTTGATTACCAGGATTTGAATTTGACTCTATACAGTTCTCGTCCCCTGGCCGGGCTCGCTTGTATCTGTTTGGTTCCGGTGAGTCCAGATTTCCTTTGTCACTTTCCGAGGTACCATTTTTGGCTGTTGGGTGCTCGTATTTTCTTGAACTGGTTGTTGATATGCTGCATGTAGAATCGCTGCTGGAAGTTGACCATCTAATGTCTACACGAGTACCGGTAGTTGAAAAAGATTTGGATTTTTCACAAGATTATGTTGAAACCCCTGCGCCTTTTTTTCATTAAACTAACATTTCAACACTGCTTATTTACAAACGTTTCACAAGACTCACTGATTAGAGAATTAAGTAGTTTTATAGAATTAAAAATTAACTGCGCCGTATCGGGGCAGCTATTCTCTAACATTGACACAAACCTTTCCTTCACTGATCGCGAATGCAACTGAACTCGCAGGTTTGCTGGTTCGCTCGTTAGAGTGCGCTGCTTGATGTGAATCGCTCGAGAGCTCGCCAACGAAGTGAAAAGTTTTATGCACATTTCAAACATAAAATTTCTTCTTTTTCTTCTTCTTTTCTTTCTGACAGGGTTTAGGTCATGTGACTTATTCCGGCACCCATTTTTTTCGGTCTGCCAATGTCTCTTCTTCCTTCCGTTCTATAGTTCATAGCTATGAATGGAAGTCGATATGTTGGCATTCTCGATACATGAGTGTACCATTTTAACTTGTTTTCGAGAATGATTTCATACAATTCTTTGAATTTTAAAACTTTTATTTCAGAATTCTGCTTCTTGTCGAGTAGCGAACACCCTAGTGTATTTCGGAGAAATTTCATTTCCGCCGTTTATATTTTATTTTTGAATTTTTTTGTGTTCACCCATGTTTTGTTGGCATACATGAGTGTGGGGACTGCAATTGTCTTGTAAAACTTAAGCCGTGTCTCCTTTCGTGTTCGGTTTCTAAGATATTTATGTATCGTTCCACAAACATTTCGGAATTTTACTAGTTTATCTTCCACGTCATGATCTATATATATATCACAGCCCAAGTACTTGAAGTTGCTAACTTGTTCTAAATTATAGTTTCCTATTATTTTAGATCTTATTGGATAATTGCCTCGGAATGCCATGGCTTTTGATTTTTGAGCGGACATTTGAAGTCCATATTCTTCAAGTGTTTTATTTAAGATAAAAATGGACATTTGGAGCTTGTTTTCAGTCTCTTGTATCACCACTTTGTCATCAGCGTATTGAATTGGTGTACAATTTCTACCGCTTGTAAATCACGGTCTTCTGACTAGAATGGTCTTCTGGCCAGGAAAATTGAATGACTCTTTAATTTTTAAGAATTATAGAAAATAGATTTACATATAATTTGCGTCATGAAAACCAAAAGTTGAGAATTTTAAAAATATATTTTTGATTAATAGTGGTTAACTTGAATGTATCGCATTTAAAATCCTCAAATTTGTGAATTGCAAATTATTGATAGCATTTGTTTTACTTCTGCGTATTTAAGATAAAAATCTGCATAACAATATATTTTACAATAACTAAATGTGTATAATAAAGGAATTTATTAGCTACATTTTAACAAATCACAGTCGAAAATAATTATTTTAAAAGGTAGAGTGATGGAAGAAAATAAAATTGTCTAAAATTCGTGTCAACATTTAAAATGGGAGAAGTTCTTAACACGACTAAGGTACAATACAGTAAATCTTCTGATGCCGCCCGGCAGTACAGCAAGAAATGATATTCTCCCTTCTCTCGTGATGCCAAACAACAAATTACACCAGAAAAAGCGTTTGTGCATCAATTAAAAATGTGGAAACTCTACCATAAATTTCAAAATCATCGCACATCAAATCGTGCTATTCTCTCACTATTATTATGAATGCTGGTCAGAATACGAAGTTGTATATGACATTAAAGGATTAAATTCGATAGAAAAATTTAAATCCCAATTAAAATCGTATCTGCTGCGTTAATGTTTCTATACAATTAGAGACTATACTGAGCATCAAAAGGAAAGAATCATTAATTTTAACAGTGATATTTAATGTATTATTTACCATTTGGACTGTATAATTCTAATCAGTCTGTAACATGTATTGTATTGCAGCTCCTGGTTCAATGACCCCCATCTCGATCGGGTTTTCGTCCAGTTTCCCTGATCCTTTGAGCAAATGCTGAGATGACCCCTTCTTTTGCTTCTGTACATAAATGTAACTCCATTATCTGTGCCCGTCTTCTAGAATTCAGTGGGAAATATAGTTATTCAAATTCTCGTTCTCGATATTGTCGCGGAAGGAAGTATTATTCCTCGACGAAGGACATGATGAGGTATAAGAGCCCAAATGGATTGCTGATTTACCCTTAAAAATCAATTTTATTATATTGGAGCGAATATTTTGTTAACAATCCTTGCAAAAAAACTGCTTTTCTTTCTGTATTCAAAATTCAAGTTGTATATGGCTTAGGGTAGAGATCACATAATTCACTTCACCCATAGCACGTCACACACATGTTTTAACTGTTTTTGACATAAAATAAATAAATTAATTAATAAATGAATTCATCAATAAACAAACTTGGCCCATTCTTAAAAAAGAGCTATTATTTGAACTTTTAAAGATATTTCATGATAAACTTTACTACAATTTTTGCCATAACAGAATGCAGACAAAATTAATTATTTTTTGTCATTAAAAAAAAATTTTGTGGCAAATGAAATCATTTTCGTTATAAAAAACTGTCAATTTTAAGATATAAAAAAATAGAACAATTCGATTTCATTTGTATTTTCATTTGAATCTAAGAAACATTTTCAAAAAACTAAAAAAAGTTAAATAATGGAGATTTCCCATTATCCTCCAATTTACGGAATGTGGAGCCTATATCTTCTAGTGTCAAGGTCTGGACGAAGATCGTTTCCCTCTTCTATCTACACAAAGAATAAGTTGATTTTTTACTATATTGCTGGAAATACAATAATACTGGCATTGTAATAATGTAACATGAACTGGCACATTTGTGGACTTGTGTTTCAAATATTTTCAGGAGGAAGAATATCGAATGTCCATTACACTAAGACACACATCTTTTACCAACATTTTTCTCACTAACCTTTACCAACACTTTGCAAATATCAAATGGACTCTAATGTAACTAAATAGAACTTTGAAAATAAATTAATGAGAAATACAGCAAATAAAAACTTGATCATTTTAGGCAAGGGATCTATTTAAAAAGAGATTTAAAAAGGTTAATCATATTTTTGTTTCACATTACACATTTAGCACTGTAGCCCAAGAATTTTAAGGAAAAATTCAAAAATGTTCTTGACCATGACCCCTTATGATGATTTTAGTCTACTGAGAAATTTGAAGGTTGCGTTTCAAGTTATGAAATTATCAACGTACAGAGATTTACAGGAGAATTTTTAGTTGCAGTCTCTTTCACTAAAGCAGTCACTGTCCTCACTACTTCAGGATAACGATTTTAGCTGGCTCCCAAATACACTTGAACCTATTACCCAAGGGTAAATGTTGAACGAAGTTGGTAAAATTGGCTGTTTGTGTAGTATTCCCGTCGGACAAAAAAATAAGGGCAAAGGTTCAAACCATATTAAACATAATATGATCACGAAACACATGCTAAGAAAATTTCATGAACCGAATGAAGTATTCCCCAAAAATACTAATAAAATACGACAAAAACTCTGAAAACATTAATATTTCAGTTATTCATAATAATTATTCAATTACAACTCAATAATTAATTATAGTAGCTCATTTTTTGAAATTAACATTTTTGTAATGCAGTTAAAGTTAATAATGCAAAGTTTCATCCTAGGAATCTTCACTGTCTAAGAGGTATCGCTTCCTAGACTGAAAAGAACATCACAACAAGCAATGGCAAACATGCCTAATTGCTATTTTCTCGACAGCCAAAACTCCTTTGTCTCCCCCGTGGAAGTTTACCCCTTTGAAAATCTTGTTTAATAAATACCAACATACCCACTCTATCATTCTTGAATAAATACCATACTATTATTCTTCATAACATATTTTATTCATTATTACTTTTTATTTAGGATCGCCTCAACATCTAGGTCATTAGCGACCACGTTAATGTGTTAACGTTATGGTAACTATAAAGGTGAAACAATATGGTGATGACAAGGGATGAAAGGACGAACACAAATACAACCATGCTCGAGGCGGGGCTCGAACCCGTGACCCTTCGGTCCGAGATCGCTACACTACTGCCTTAGTGGTCTCGGCCTCCGGATCGGCATTTTATTCAAATCTATTAAGAGGCTTGTGTCTTTCCGCTACTCTCGCTTAACGAGCAATCACGAAAAAGAACATGGATAGTTGGTTAGGAGATTGGGTGAAATAACGATGATTGTTGTGGCGCAGGCGAGGGTTGTCCGGGCGAGCCTGTGTGCAGCGCGCCATCTGCGAAGCAGCGGAGGCACCTCTCCTGCACGAAGGGCTGCTGGGAGAGCTGCTGCACATGATGCTCACGTGAGTGGCGTTCTACTTCGCCTGCGCGATAGGCTTCGAGGTCAATTTTCAATCACCTGCGGAGTTTTGGTAGAATGTAGATATCTAAAAGTTGGATTCACACCTCATAATATGAGGAGCAAACATTTAAAACGTGACACGTCTACTTCACATTATTTCTATAAAAAATAAAAATATAGAACACCTTTTACACTTGGCAACGCCGTCATTAACTCAACGAATAGAATTACTTAGTGTACTGTAAAAAGTCTCAGGTTTTTTCATGGAAATGGTCATGGTCACGACAGAATGCGCATTCCTGTGTGAATGAAAATTTTATTAACGTTTTAAGTGTGATTGGGATTATTATATGCTGTTTGTATTCATGTTTTTGTGTTATTTGTTGTTGTTTATTTGCAAGCCCAGGTTTCAATGTCAATGTGTTAAAATTTGCTTGCAATAAACAAATGAGCATTCATTATGGCTCATGATTGCCTTGAATATGTGTTTCATAGTAGTTATATAGAGATTGACCCAGGCACGAACGTGAGGTATCCCGTCTCAAGTCCGTATGGGATGAGCACGCGAGTCACGTCCAGGTAAGATTTAGTAATATTGTACGCTAGCCGAGGTGCGGGCGACTGAGCAAGAGCAAGGGCAGGGCAAATAGTTGAAAGAAGAGAACAAAGGGAATGAGTGAGTAAGTAATTAGGAGGAAAGGGGAGAACGGTTGCTTTGTGCGCCCAACGTGAGGGCATGAGTAAGTTAGGCGGGGCAAGGTAGACGAAGATCGGTTGCAATATATATATATATATATATATATATATATATATATATATATATATATATATATATATAATATATGGGTATGAGGTCTGAACCCTTGACACAATTACATAACAGAATAATGCACTTTAAGTAGTTGGCACTGAAGAAAAAGTCAAAACAAAACAAATTGGCGTCACCTCGACTGCCTGAACACACTTTCACCAATTGCAATTTACAATTTGTTCATTCCTCTTTCTGAATTTTCATCTACCAAATTATTTTACTCTTTTTACTCTCTAGTTTTTCCGTGCACGGCTTTTAAAATGAATTTTACACTTGTTTTAAGGAATCCCGTTCACAGGTGCTAGCCTTGGGCTTCGCACTCACTATAACACTGAACATTAATGAGAAAAAACAAACAATAAAAAGTAATATACACGTTACTTAAATCTGACCCCTTTACATATCACAGAAATGAATTAGTTTTAACACAATACAATAAACTGACTTTTCCAGATAACATCAACTATACAACATGTAAAAACCATGAATTATTTAAGTAAAATTGTACAAAGTATGGCCTCTTTGAATGAATTTAATGACACGTGCAGGAAATGAACTTGAAACTGCCACTTACATCGTTCGGAATTCTTCTCCCACCTATTCTGGACTTTTCACCCACTTAACACGAATTGTGTATTTACGGCTATTCTCTTTCCCCAACTGATCGCCGCATAAAAGTTGCCAGTTGTTTTACCTCAACAGCTCCGCATCGCTCGCCTGTAGGCAACCTTGGGAATTTTCTGCCGCTCGCCCGGCGTTGCCACTCGTCTTCGTTTGCTGTCCCTCGACGTTCGCAGTTTCCTTCGCTCGAACGCTGGATTCCGCTACGCCAACAATTTTCACACCCTTCTCCCGTTCTCTGGAATCGTACGATTCTCGTTCCAGTACAAATCTTTCTCACCTACGCTTCGCTCTTCCTGTGGTCGTCCTTCTTCTTCTACCGCGCCTCGTACAAGTTCGTTCGCGCTTCCAGCCTCGAATAATTAATGCAGCTGGTTATGCTTTAAATGCTCTGTCTACCTACCACACTTTGAGCATGTGTGGTCTCAGCGTGCAATATGAGATGCTGGATTTAGTTAATGTCCTTCTGCGCGAATTTTACAAATTTGAAATTATTTCGGAGTCAAACAATCACTTCGCTTGCTCTCTCTAATATTGTGCATGCGACGAATGTTTGTGCACTCCACTTCTTAATTACCTCACTTTCGATTATACGCTTCTCAAGCTAACTTTTAACTACCAAAATAAACTCCTATGCTATCGCCGTCGCTGCTGCAATCACAGAGAGCTGTCTAGTCGCCGTCGCTGCTGCAATCAAAGAGGGTTTCTCCGAGGCGCGCCGCGATACTTATGGTACTCGCGCCTGGGGAAATTTTTGGAGGGGTGAATATTCTCCTCTTTTCGTGACCTCCTGGAAAAACATTATTCGCAAGTTCGGGCGTCAGAGTTCGAAAAGCTGTGGGTAGATGTCGCGTTTACCAGCCATTGCTCCACCGCGTACCCTACTCCTCTCGTTTCGTGGGCTTCTTTTCGTAGCTGAAGGTGGCGTTATGGGGTTGTCTAATCCCATGACGTCACAATATATATATATATATATATATATATATATATATATATATATATATTGAGGTATACCAAAATTTTCCTCTCTCTCTCTACATTTATATCTGCTAAAGATCTTAGAGTCCGGCTTGCTGGGTCAATGGGTCACGATATATTATAATCCTTATTACCTCTGTA
The DNA here is from genome assembly GCA_964035755.1 of Teleogryllus oceanicus. NCBI lineage: Eukaryota > Metazoa > Arthropoda > Insecta > Orthoptera > Gryllidae > Teleogryllus > Teleogryllus oceanicus. Next base: position 66,551,690 of record CAXIVR010000004.1, read on the forward strand.
ATGGATTATAGGATCCGCCGACTATACAGCGCAGCTGGGAATCTGAAATAGAATGATTCTATTCCTAGTTCATTTCTGTTTGGATTGACTAAATGAAAGATCACTTTCTTTTCTAAAGAACAAAATTCAACAAAGTTTATTTTTGCCTTTCTAACAAACAATTTAAAGAATTTACAATTTTTAGGCCTTTGATCAAGATATCTTTCAATTTACACCTTATACCGCGGTTAACTTATCTTTTCTTCGTTGATGTCCCTCGTAGACTTCTCAGTCGAAATATCTTGCGATCTTGCCGTAGTCCAAAGTCCCAAGAAATCCTCTTCTGCCCCTATCCAAGCTGGTCTCCAACTATCAAAATTATCAGTCCCGATTACATCCTATGACATAGTCCCGAACTCGATTACCACTCCCGACAAAGTTCCAATTTATACATCAATATTGCTTCCACATCAAAATATCTGCAATATCATTCACTGTCCTTAAAATTTCACTGATAACCCAATTCTATCTCGATTGTACTCGTTCCCTCTCACGAACATACGATTAGTTCAGAAGCGCGTTTCCGAGCAGAATGAAATCTTTCTGCATGATTCATCCCGCGAAGACTTCGTATTAAAACTGCCTTCATTTTTTTCATAACATTTGACCGTCCTTCTCTCACCCAGCCAATCCATACGTTTGTTATATTTTGGTGTAGCTGACCTATTGATCGTCTAAACTTCTTCGCCCAATCCCAAATTTTCTTCTTTCGGCATCAAGACCTCTTAATGCAATTAGAAAAAACAAAAACTACATTGTTTATTCACGGTCGTTGCTAAGCTCTAGCTCTCGTGATATTTCGTAATGCATGTTCCACCATATTGTCTACAAATAAATGTTAGTTTATTTTAACGTGACATATCGGTATGTCACAATATATATATATATATATATATATATATATATATATATAAAATTAAATACTTGCACAAAATAGAAGCACGCATTGGCGTTGGTCCTGCGACCACTTTATTGATATTAAGGTGGTTGCAAATGAAGATGACGTATCAGATACGTCCCTAGGATTGAAAGTGTTAAACCTTTAATCTAAGTATTGACACAATATTGTTCCTAATGTTTTAATATCACAAACATAACATATTATAAACTTAAATAATTAATATCAAAACGATTGGAACAATAAGTGACAATAACAATTAATATCAATTAAGTGATTATATTTTCTTAGTTTTCTTTAAACATTATTTTCTTAGTTATTGCCAAATTTTTCTTCCTTTTCCAATAAGAGATTCTAATAGGGCCTGGGTCTTTCTGCTATTACTGTGCTGAATTTCATACATTTTGCTTGTACAGAAATTTGGCATTTATGTATTAGAGTCTTTCATGTAAAAAAAGGCGAATGAGAGACATCATAGTTCTATTCTTTTAGGGAAAGGTTTTTAAATGCATATAAAATACTAAGAGAAAACAAGATTATTTACAAAATCTCACAAAATTGTTATTTCCAAATTAATGTAAGGCGAAAAAATTATCAGTATCGTAATAGTATTTACTCATCAAGGGAAAAAAAATAAATATGCTTCTGTTTAATCCAAGTAAATTAGAAACAAATAATAATTTAAATGATGACGTCGCATAATCCATCCAAATATGACATTTCAGTAAACACTTCTCGGAAATACACTTTTTACGAAATATGAAAACATTCTGGCCATTTTATTGTCAATAATGAGAGTATTGCATGCACAATAACATTATTATTTCCTGTCAACCTCTGCAATATGAGTACATGCAAGATCTTGGAGTATAATACGATATTATCGATTGCTCATACAAGCTAAATAGAATCAGAATGAGAATATTTCATTATAAAAATATTGAAGATTTCATGTCACTTTCATACTCTCCAGTAAATGTAAATATTAAAAATTAAATACTTTCTCAAATATCGATTTGTAAAAAATATTTAAATACAATAGAGATATCGATTTTCCAAAATTGACATAGGGAAACGTGGCTCAGGGCATCAACTGAAGTGGATCTGACCAGGAGGTCATAAGATCGAGTCCCGACAGTGGCAGGATTTTCGACACTTGCTAAATAGCTAAGTCGAGTTCAGTTCCTGGAGGAGAATTCTAGTTGCCGGCTGCTCTGATCTGTAGTTTTTCGTGGTTTCTCAGATCAACAGCAGGCGAATGCCTGAGGAGTACCCGAACAAACAGGCCACGAATTGCGCGCGATCTTTTCTTCCTCATCCTTGTCCTGTCCTCACTCCTTACTTACACACTTACACTTACATACACTACACAACCGCACATGCCGGGAGACCGGTCGGGAGCTTGTCCCGACTGGGGCAGTGCCCCGCTGGTGCGAGTACCTGGTTGCGGTAAATTCCGCAAGACGACAGGTAGGTTGGCCCCGGATCCCACCATCGAGCAAAGGAAGATCACTGGCACCTCCCGAGAGAAAAAAAACACTACATTTACAGGACTTATTACGTTAGCGGTTGACGCGCTCGGAATCACTAATCAATCAATCAACAAAGTGCATTTCGTTTCTATCATTACGTGTGGTGCGTCATTTTGCAGGCCGAGCCTGGGCCACGCACCGTTGGAGCTGCTGGCGGAGTACCGCGCGGCGGAAGAGGCGGGGGCGGCGGGCGAGGACTGCGCACAGCGCTTTGCAGACTGTCCGCAAGGGTCTGGCCTCCTTGACCACATCGCGTGCCTACAACACGCGGACAATGACGACGGAGACGGAACTGCAAATGAGAGCAATGCTATCCCGCAAGCTCCGAGACCCTGGCATGTGCCGCTTCCGAAACAATTACTTAAAACCACATGAATTTGGGAAGGAATATTGCCGTATTGCTCTGAAAATGAATTACTCACAAACATGTATTTAACAAATAAATCTATCAAGATGAAATATTTGAATTTAGTTACAAATTTACGACAGCATACACTTTCTTGTACAATTTTGTATCGGTTATCTAAGACAATAATATTTGATGTTGCGTAATATTTTAACTAATAATATTACACCTTTCGCAACACTTCAACCATCAATGAAAAAACCTTAAGCCATGTATTACTCAACAAGTGGCGCTACAAAATGGCAGGCTTTCTCGCACTAGTTAGTTTTTTATCGCTTTAGTTTAGACTGTTTAGTCAGACTTCCCAGCTGCTACCTAAAGGCTCAAAAACATTTTTTTTTCACATTTCCTAAATTTCTAGGTACTCTAGTAGTTGAATTGAAATATTTCTTTAAGAATATTACAGAAGAGAAAAACCAGCTCATATATGGAAATTTTCATTGAAAATTTTAATATGAGCAAATATCTTTTGATTTCTTCTAAAAATACGAATTTTACAGTGCATATTCACAGAAAGGTTTTTAGTTTTGAGAATCTTCATAAGAAATCATTTCAAACACTTATATTCACAAATGCGATTAAGTTTATAAGTATTTAAAAACAATAAAAACTTCAAACTTGTGTATATGACGTATAGTTCAGTATATTTTGCACTGATTATACAAAAAGTAAAAATTTGGAGCTGTTTGCGAGAAAAAGTCGTTTTAGCGTTTCTGAAAATGCACAATTTTAAGCTCATTTTCTACAAAAAAATTTGTATTCTCAAGAAACTGCATAAGATACCATTTAAAGCACATACAGTCACAAATTTAATATTGGATAAAATAATTAAGTGAATTTCAATTTTAATTTCTCACAAACTTGATAAGTGCCAATGCAGAAAGTTGTAAGAGGAAATGCTAATTAATTTGAGTTAAGTAGTGAAGTCAAAGTCAACAGTGACAAAGTGAACAGTGTTACTTATTTCGTGTGCAAATACCGTTTACATCTTCGTTTTTTGTGTGTAAATAGCGTGTTTATAAACGAGTTCCCAAATTGGATGCTCGAGAATTCTACCTCTGGGTAACCCACCCCTTGGTCTCGGATACCCTTGCCCTCTACGGGATTGTAACAACTTTAATAATAATATAATAATAATAATAATAATAATAATAATAATAATAATAATAATAACAATGAATGACTTAAAAATTACATTTGTATAACTTTTGTAAAATCTTAAAAATACTTTAAAATGATCTTTATGTCATGCTATTCACTGCAGGTAGTCCTATCTGTACACAAAGTTTGAAAAAAAGTGGAGCTGAGGACAACATGTAATCCAAAACTTTGGTCCCAATTTTGAGAAAAATTGTAAAATGTTCTTGAGGTTCCATGTTTACATATTTTTTACACAAAACAACAAAAAAGGATTTTAAAAATGCCTTTATTTCACGCAAAGTTACTCAAAACTATTCATATGTTCAAAAATGAATGTCTTCATTTAAAGATACCATTTTGAAGAAAAAATGTATTTAGTGAAAAAATCGTTATCTTCAATACTATAAAGAAGACGACGAAAAACAATGAATTTTTCAATTTTAGAAAATTGAAAGATTTAAAAGAAAATGTGACCTGCATAATTTTTAAAGCGCCCTTTACGCTATCTGAGATCAACATTTAATCAAAAACTTTGGACCCAATTTTGAGTAACGTTTTAAATTGTCCTTGAGGTTTCATGTTTACATTTTTTATACAAAACAACAACAAAAATTAAAACATATGTTTCAAATTTAAAGGCCAGCAACATCAGCTAAATCGATTGGGGAACATCAATTTTGGGGAAAATGCTGCTAACGGTTTAGCCGCTATCTTTGTTCACTGACAGACAATCTACACAAGTTTTGAAAAAAATATTCAAGAAATAAATCAAATACCTATCATATATTTTGGAATATATTGCAATAATAAAATCACTAGCTTTAATATCGAAAGTCCACGACAGGTGTGAAAATAATATAAACTTTTGCGATTTTCGAAATTTCCGAGACTTATTAAAGTCATTCAATATTATTTGGTGAATTTACTAATGAATTATCTCGTCGAGTAACTGAAATAAAGAAACAAATAATTTGGACTCTTTTAAAAATCTTGAATTAATTTTAACATAGTCACTTTTTCACTCAAAAGTTGGCAAAAATTTCTCACATCAAGAAAAAAAATATCGTGGCTTATCGATAAAACCAAGTTTTTTAAAACAGGTTTTATTAAGAAAACAAAATTTCCTATCTACAATTCTGTAGTTTGTGTGGGGGCTAAAATTTTAACTTTGGCCAATTTAGAAAAGTTAGTGAGTTTGATGAAAATTGCATCAAATAATTCGAATAGACATAATTTGCTATATTCAAGAAAAAAATTGGAGCCATTTTTGAGAAACTTTCGAAAATTCCGTGAGAGTTTTAGCAAAGAATCCCGAAAATGTAAACTATCCGTTTTAACGAGCCGCGAAATCAGCCAGATGGTTTAGGGAATATCAATTTTGTTGAAAGTTCTGAAACAGATGAACAAGGGGACAGTCGGAGAGATGGATAGACAGCCTAACGGGCTGATGTACAAGCATGTATTTCCACTGGTTTTCTGTCGCATTAAGTAACTTTCTTTTTTTCAGTTTACTTTATACACGAGAAAGTAAAAGTAGCCAACAAAATAGCAAATTGAAATGTTACTATCGACTAATTCACGCGGAAACTGTGAATCTATATAAAAAATTATAAGAACATTGAATCATCCTAATGGCTACAACAAAAAGGATTCGGGTGTTTTGAACAAATTAAAGCCTTGACAGCCTCGACAATGGGAACATTGACTAACGTTTTTCAACGGCTTCTCAACGTTTCGAGAAGAAATAGGCGTAAAAATTAGAGCCGAGGTAACCTCATTTCAACGACTACCTAAGCAGTGAGTAAACTCTAGTCCCGCTCGAATATTTATTTCACGTGGAACGAACGCATCGTCGAGAACAACAATTGTTCCAACAGAAGAACAATCGAGAAAGGCGTAAAAGCAAAGGTCGCGTTTTGTCTTTGAGGAAAAGCGAGCTGAAACGCTGAGTGACCATGCAGTGGCGGCTGCTATGTCTCAGCGCCCTGGCCCTCTCGCTAGCCCTAAGGGTCGGCGCGGACCTCCTGTGGGGGCACGTGGAGGAGGTGGAGGAGGGCATGGCGGAGGAGGGGGCTTCATCGAGAGTGAATCTGGTGATCCCCGCCAGGGGGAGGGGCGAGCTAATTCGGCGCGCACGCACTTTGGTGTTTCCTGACAATGGTGTATACAAGGTAAGTGGACATTTCGTCTTGTGAATTGCACTTATTTTGTAAAGATAATGGTGTTAGTATCGAGTCTTTATTTATAAGTGATATTAAAAAACGGGGGTGCAATGATGCTGGGACGTGCCGGAAACTCGTTCTGTTTCACTTTTTCTTTCTTACTTTATTTCTTTTTCGGCCAGAAAGCCTTTCAAGAGATTGAATACAATGTTTATTATAATCAAATTAAGGTTTTGGCACCCTCACTACTTTCAAACTCATTTACACCATCAATAACATTGGTAGTCTAAAGTAAAGGTACACATTCTTGGGAGAAATCAAAAATATTATTTTAAATGAAACTAGTGAAGCCACGTACTTTCTCGCTAGACTTTTAACGCAAAATTACGCGAAGCGTATACAAATTTTCGAAAAATTGTACATGATCCCCTTTCAAAATCTATTTTAAAGAAATAGATTTCATTTACGGGAAAATCCTATATCTTCATAATTTTGGCTGTAGGAAGCCTCCAAAAAAATTGAACTTTTATAGTTTTCAAAAAATTAGGGTTTTTAGTGAACACCATTCTTTTAAACGTCCTTCACACTATCCAACAGAAAAAAATAATAATGAACGACGGAGCGATTTTTTTAAAATTTGGTAAAAGTCTCAGGGACTTCATGTAGGGACTTCAAGTTTCCCCAACATTGAAATATAGATTTTAAGATTAAGCGTCCACATCAGGCAGGACATAGGAGAGTATCAATTTTGGAGAAAATCGGCTGAACGGTTTAGCCGCTAACGTAATATAATAATTATAATAATAATAATAATAATAATAATAATAGTAATAGTAATAATAATAATAATAATAATAATAATAATAATAATAATAATAACTTTATTTATGTGGCGAGACTCGGGCCATCAGGCCCGCTCTTCCGCCTAACCACTAACGTCGTTCAGAGACGGACACAGAGACACACATTTTGCCGTCATTCGATTTTTCTGCCCCAAGAACCATCGAAACAAGGATTCTGGTTTGACATCGTTTTAGAGGATTTTTTAAATAAATTTAGCAACTAAATTTATCCACTTTTTCGTTACCAGGGCTTCGTAATAAAAGTTTTTCTGCCGAAAATAAATCTATGTAGATGGCGTTGAATAAACCCCATTACCCCGCGGTTATTTTCAGTCCACGACATCACAAATTTCTTCCACGAGTATGGCAACACTGACTTTTGACAAACGAGCAATATCAAAAATGAGAATCGCCCGGAATAATTTGTTGTGAAGTTATAAGAGTGAAGTTTTTCTTATGTACTTTTAATAATAAATTTGTAATAAATGTAATACTAGAGAATACATTTCTCAAGCGTGCAAATATAGATTTTCAATTTAATATGACTTTCAACGTATTAACCATCTTCACATAAATATATAAAATAGTAATCTTTTAATGCTTATTAACTTTCGCCTTCAGATCAAAATTTGTGGAGTTTTAATATCTTAATATCTTAAAAAATTAAGGGACAAAAATATTGTGTTAAGTGGCTCAAATTTTGCGTCACAATTTTCCGAACTAATTAGGTATGATCTTTTAATAGCATTAGAGAATAATGAACAAGAATAGCTTATAGGTGATCATTTATGTTCGTATTAGAAAACAAAACGTAAAAAATAGAGCTGTTCTAACTATTCCTTCATTTATACCTGCATATTTTTTGGGACAAACCCAGTATGGAGGTAATATACAAAGCCATAGGTTGTTGGAAATGTTTAAGCAAGAGTATAAAATTAACAGCAACTACGATTAATTCGATTCATTTGTAAGTCCAACTCCAGATACGTTAAGAACATATTTGAAAAAGCTAGGTGTGAAAGAAATGAAGTATGAAAGGAATTTTCAATACATGGAAATACTTTTAAAACAGTTTACAGCGTTGGCGGCGCAACATTCAACAAGTACATTGTAGTTTTCTTCGCTGCGGCACCTTTTGTAAATCGATCCTGGAGCTTTACATCAATATTTTTCTTTTGATATTTTCACGCGATTCCCATATGGCGTGCCTAATTTGGTAATTCCTCGCATGTTAACATCAAAACGTTTCAAAACACGTTTTCAACTCGATATAGCACTCTTGGCTCTCACTGAATTTCCTGGTTTCTAGTTGGTGGTCGGATTGGGGGTGCCTCTTCCTCTTCCGGATCCGGATAAGATGCTGGCGCTGGGCGTCAACTTCCAGTTCCAGTACGCGACGCCGCAGAACGCCTCGGAGATCGCGTACCCCAGCGTGGTGCGAGGACGGGGCGCGCGCCACCACCGCGCCGCCTTCTACAGCTCCATCGAGGCCACGCTCGACAGGTCAGGAACATCATCACGCGGATTAATGTTTCCGGGTCAGTCAACTGTTAAGGTCATTAGGTATACACGTGTAATGCATTTTTTATCGCGGGAAGTGGAGGTGATGGATGCCCCGCTTGATGGCGAGGACCGGTGACATCCTACACGTCGGCTTGCGGTGTTTTCTCCAACCAGGTATCTCCCACCAGTCACGCACCGCCCCAGCCGGGACAAGCTCTAACCTCCCGTTTGGGGTCTCGACGTGAGTGGTGCATGCAACTGTGTTTGTGTGTGTAAGGGTGAGGATAGGATAAGGAAGAGGTAGGAAAGATCGTGCTCGGTCCGTGACCCTTTTATCAGAGTAGTGCTCCGGAATTCACCTGGTGTTGATCGGGGAATCTACGAAAGACTATAGATCAGATAAACCATTCACTATAAAACTTACCATGATCGAGAGGATCGTAGTTATGAGGGAAATTTGAAAACAGTTGAATGATGATAGATGTGCGGGAAAAGATGGGGAAAAATATAAGGGGGAAGTATGAAAGGGAATTACGGGAGGGAAATAGGAAAAGACGAACCGAGACAAGTTAACATCCAGTTAATAAGTAAATAAGTAAATATGAGTCCATAAAATTAGATAAAATATAAAATCTTGTACGTACCACGGACGTTTACTGGAACTAATAATGGGCGACAAAAGCCCTCACGCCAAGGGACCTCGGATTTTTCTCGTCATTTGATCATTATGACCCTTATAATGCCCTTGGTGCATGAATAATTATTTTGTGCAGACGCGGAGTACCCGGGCGAATATGCCTTTTGCGTGCTGTCTGTGAAGCAGCGCAGACGCCTTTGTTGCATAATGGACTTCTGGGTGAACTCCTGCATATGATACTCACGTAAGTGATAAATGTTATTCACCTTTTTGAAAATTTTTAGCAACCTAATGAAAGTAAAATTTGATCTCAAAAAGTGTTGGTAATACCATGTTTCAAAAATTTTTCTCACTGTTTGCCAGAGGCGCCAAATTTATTAAAACAAAATCGTTCACAATATACGAGAAGATATCAATACAAACCTTTCCGTTGCTATCACATTTCTTCTTTCCAAACTGCTGTTCAGCCCACAAGTAACCTCAAAACGAAATTTTAAAACATTCTTAGATTTATCTTAGAGACCTATGAGTGATTTTTTTCGAACAGAAATCAAAACAGTAAGTACTGTTTTGATTTCTGTTCCAAAAATTCACTCATCGTTTCATAATAGACAACACAACACAATGCATAATTTTATGTGGACAGATGAAAAATCACATTTTCTGTAGTTTCGCCAGGAGATGCGGTTATTTCTGAGATTGTCGTCTAACCAAATTCATTTTAAATTCTCTTTCCACATAAGCGAAATTTCATGTACGTAATTTCATCGGAAGTTCCCGCGGACACTAACCTTCTAACTGTGACGATCCGCATTTCAGTCCGAGCTTTTAGGCGAGTGGGATAAGCTGCAATTACCTTCTTCTTTGGCGATCAGGATTATGCAGTATTGCTTATGGAAACTGATTTTTGTTTATTTGTTTGTTTATTTATTTGTTTGTTTATTTATTTGTTTGCTTGTTTATTTGTTGTTGTTTTTTTATTTAATTTTATTTTAGGTCGCTTTATAACTACATTGGTCATCAGCGACCTCTTTAATATTACATATTTTGATACACAGTGCAATTCTCATACTTAAAATCACATCTACAGTTTTATTTACTTGCATCGTATATCATTTTCTCATATGACATACTATTTACATACTTCACATATCATGATTTGCATACATCACCACACCTTTTTACATTCATCACCTATCTTTATTTGCCTACATCACCAATCATTATTTACATCATCACATATCGTTGTTTACTTACATTTTTTTACTTTTACAAATTATAAATTTTTACATAAAATTTCCTTTATTTTTCAATTAAAAGGTCATATTTTTTTGTTCTCTTTAAGTAATCTAATGTTTTTCCTGTTTCAGTATTTAAACATGCTTTAATGCTTTGGGGAAGTTTGGATTGAATTCTTTCTGATTCGAATTCTTGGCATTCAACTAAAAGGTGTTTGACTGTCCAAGCTGAACCACACTTTTCACACGTGTTTCTCGTTTCTTTTGTAATTAGATGTATGTGTGTCAAATTTGTATGACCTATTCTTAGTCTATCTATTGTCACTTGCTGTTTTCTTGATGTTGACCATGTGAGTGGCTTATCAAAAACGGATGGTTTGATCTCCCGTAATTTATTTGAGTCATTTTTTTTCCAGCTGGAGTCCCAGAATTTATTCATGTTGGTGCTAATATAATTCTTAATTTCTTCTGGGGGTGAATAAATTGAGGTATTTAAGGTTTCATTGATTGCTCTTTTTGCCTTCTTATCTGCTTCTTCATTCCCTTGTATGCCCTGATGACTTGGGATCCATACTAGTTCTATACTATAATTCTTTGTAGTTAGCCAAATAATTAATTCTTGGATCTCCTTGATGTGTATGTTAGAGTTGCTGGTGTTTCTTATTGCCATAAGGGCTGATTTAGAATCAGAAAATATTACATGTTTATTATTTATTATATTGTCTCTTATTATTTGGAGTGTTTTTAGTATAGCTATTGTTTCACAGGTAAATACAGAGTAACTGTCATAGAGTCTGAATCTGTATATTCTATCATTAGATACTATTGCACAGCCTCTTCTTTCATTCAATGCTGACCCATCTGTATAATATGTCTTGTAATCTGAGTATTTGTTTTCACCTCTAAAAACAAACTTCTAAATATTTCTTTGGTGTGGTACTCTTCTCGTATTCTGCTAGTTCCATATTTACTCTTATTATGATGTTGCTCCAAGGTGAGTGTGCTGGTATTTTCTTAGGTATGAGAGGAGGGACTTTCATCTTCAGTTCTTCAGTGTAGAGATAATTTCTAACATACAGAGGCTTGGGTGAACTTGGACGTTTTAGGTATTCTACTTCTTTTGTGTTTTTTTCCAAGAGTACTCTGTAGGTATCATTGACTTGATTATTCTGCATCAGTTTATTTGCATAGAAAATTACTAGTTCCTTTCTTCTCAACTGAAGTGGTAACATGTTGGTCTCAACTAATATACTAATAGTAGGACTAGTTCTAAAGGCCCTATGATAATCGTAACGCTGTATTTTGTATACTCTCTAATTTATTTAATAAGTCTCTTCCTGCAGAATCATACAGTATACATCCATAATCTACTTTAGATCTTATTAAGGCTTGATAAATTTGTATTAGACATTTTTTGTCAGCACCCCAATTTATTGCAGATAGAACTTTTATAATATTTATTCTCCTAAAACATTCTGTTCTTAATTGCTCAATATGATTCTTCCACTTCATCTTCTTGTCAAACGTCATTCCTAATATTTTTACAGATGGGACATCTTTAAGAATTCTGTCATCCAGTTTTAAAATTACATTATTCTCAACTTTCTTCCTAGAGAATACTATATATTCCGTTTTGGTTTTTGAAAATTTAAAACCCGTTTTTTCTGACCACTTTGAAGATTGTTCAAGGTGTTTTGGATAAGTTTGGCTGTGTGCTGAATATTTATTCCAGGGCATATAATCGTTAAGTCGTCTGCAAATAATAAACCTTTTACAGGTTTTGGTATTGCTTGAAATACTTCATTGATACTGACCAGGAAAAGTAACACCTCAGCACCGAACCTTGGGGCAGACCATTTTCAATTTGAGCTGGTTTAGAGAGTGCATTATTTATTCTAACTTTAATAGTCCTTTTACTAAGAAAGTTTAATAAATGCCAAAGAATTTCCCTTTACATTGTAGTTCTCAAGTATTTTTATTACTCTATGCTTCCAAACCATTTCGTAGGCTTTCTCTATATCAATGGTAACTGCAATAGCGTGACTGTTTTGATAAAAGCTTCATATCTCTGCTTCTAGATTTATTAGGTAGTCCATTCTTGAACGTGATTCTCTAAATCCAAATTGTAGTGGTGATAGTATATTATGTGCCTCCAGATACCATCTAATTCTTCTGCTGATAATTTTTTCCATAATTTTACATAAATTGCAGGTCAGAGATATAGGTCTGTAGTTGGATGGTGAGCTTGATTCTTTGTCTGGCTTTAAAATAGGGATTACAATAGCTTTTCTCCATGCATCTGGAAATATCTGTCTTTTCCATATAAAATTATATATATCTAAAGGTACAATAATGCTTTGTCCGAAAGTTGTTTTATTATTACATTTGGTAGACCATCTGGACCTGGGCTTGAATTTCCTATTTGAGAGAGAACTAGAGCCAGTTCATGTCTTTTTATTTCATCATTGATGTGATTTGAATTATCTTCTGTATCAAATATCCTGTTGTTTTCTTCCATCTCCTTGTATTTAATAAATTTGCTGTTATAATTGTTGGAATTAGAATTTGCTGCAAAGTTTTCTACTAGAAGCTCTGTGGTGTATGAGGGTTCCAAATGTAATTTACCATCAGCATCTTCTAACACTATTTTGTCTGGTATATACTTTCCACTTTTTATGTATTGTATTTTCTTCCATACTGTTGAACTATCTGTCTGCGGTGTTATTGTTGATATACATTTTTGCCAGGTTTTTTTCTTACTTTCTTTTAGTGTTCGTCTGGCGTGTGCTCTCTTCTTCTTGTATTCAATTTTATAAATGAAATCAGGATCATTATGTGCATTCTTTTTGTACAGTCTTTGAGCTCTTTTAGATTCAAGTACTGCTTGAGCACATTCCTTATTCCACCATGGCACATATTTCTTTCTGCGGCTTCCTGATGATTTGGGGATTGTTTTATTTGCTGCATGAAGAATGAGTTTAGTAAATGTTAGTTACAAGCTCATTTACTGATATATTTGTGGTATCAGTTAATTCTGGCATCTCTGTGAGGGAATTATCAATTTCTTCTCTGAATACTTTCCAATTGGCTTTATCGAATAGCCATCTTCTTGTTGATGTTATATTGTGTTCTGGAGCAAGGGCTTCCATAATTCTTATTCTTATTGGAAAATGATCACTGTCATCCAGTTCATGATCATCATGTTCCTCCAGAGCATTCCATTCCAAAGTTGATGCTATTTCATTTGAGGCTATAGACAGGTCGATATTGCTTGATAGTCCATTGCTACTGTTGAAATGTGTAGGTTGAGAGGTATTTAGGAGAATGAGGTTATTTCTATTTTCCAGCCATTCTGCTATTATTTTCCCTCTATGATCATTTTTATGCGATCCCCAGTACATATGGTGGCTGTTAAAATCTCCTAATATAATGAATGGTTTTGGAAGTTGATCTGACAGTTTGTTTAATTCTTCTTGATTAAATGTATACCTATTTGGTAAATATACATTACAGATTGTTAATTTGGATGGAAATTTTATCCTGATAGCTACTGCTTCTATATTTGTGTTCAATGGAATTTCTTCAGGTAGAGTAAATATTGAGGCATATATTGCTACGCCCCCACTGGCTATTATTGAGTGACATCTGTTTTTGTAAAAGTTACAATACCCTCTGATCTGGGCACAGTGGTCATTGGAGCAATTTGTTTCCTGCAGGCATAGACATATTGGGTTATATTTGTTTATTACTAACTTGATATTTTCTAGTCTGCTGTACCTTTTTTTTTTTTAGATTATTTTATTTTCGTTTATTACTAAATTTTTTTTCATTGGTTGGTTCATTTTCCCATGTAGATCTTTACACATGCTGATTAGGTCATCAATTTCATCTGTGTATTCTCTTACTATTTGTGTTATATTTTGATTGCCTTGAGTTCGGTCCATCAGACTACTAAATTGATCTATATTAATAGGGTAACTTTTTCCTACTTTAGTTAAATTTATTTCTTTTTCTTTTTATTCTTCCATGTTTTATTTCCTTCCATTCATCACTTGATGAGTTGCTTCCAATTTCTTTCATATTCTGTTTTTCATTTTCAAGGTTATTAACATCAGGAAGTTCAAAACTGGAGGATTCTGTCACTGAATGCCCCCTTTTAACTCCTTTGGCGTTTTCTTCTGTGTCTACTTCCTCTGTTCCTAGTGTTGTTTGTATTTGCTCAGTGATCTCTTGTTCTTCTGTCTTGTCTATTCCTAGTTTTGTTTGTAGTTGGTCTGTATTTTCTTGAACTTCTGTTTTATTGTTTGTTCTGAGAGTTGTTTGTAGTTGACCTGAATTATCATGTTCTTTTGTCTTGTTGTTTTCCTTGTCCCTAACCTCACAAGTAGTTTTATTATTTTGGTTGATTACATTATTTGGGCAATTCTTAGCAACATGACCTAGATTATTACATTCAAAGCACTTTAAGGTACTCTCACTGGAGATGTAAATCCAGTAGTTTGTTCCTTCATAATTAATCTGTCTAATTCGGGGAGTTTATGTTCATCTTCTGGTACTATGTACAACTGTCTTCTAAAGCTTAGTACATGAGAAAACCCAGGGTCATTCATTCCAGTTTTCATGAACCATATAGGGGATACTATCTTTACATTTAATTCCCTGAACTTATCTTCTATTAGTGAGTGAGGGATGACTGGACACACATTGGACAAGACTATTCTTTTGTTTCTTGTAATCAATGGTTTAATAACTAGTTTTGTGTTTTTAACAATTATTTCCTTCTTGTTGTTTATGAGGTGGTCTGCTGTTTGTTTGGAGTCAAGGTAAATACAAACACGAGCATTAGAAATACGTGAGATAAATCTTATTGTGGTCGGTTTGGTTATGTTCGACATGGCTAACAGATATTCTCTTATTTCTGCTCCTTCTATAGCTTCAATAATAATGGCCTGATCTTTTTTCGGGAACATTATGTTAGAAGTCACGTTGGCGTAGCTTTTTACTTGAGAGTTACCGTTGGATTGAATAGGCATAGCTAATTGTTCATACCTTGTATTTTGCTGGTTCGGTGATAATACTTGCATTTCCTCTCTCATTGACATCAAATGAGATGCCTCCTGCATTTGGAGGCACTCTCTTCCTCAAATTAATGGTTCAACACACGGAACGTTGATTCACTTTTCACTCGTTGAACTCACAGCACACAACCGCACTGCTCCAGGCTCAAGCGCCGAATGTGGTTTATTTGTTTATTTATTTATTTATTTATTTATTTATTTATTTATTTATTTATTTATTTATTTATTTATTTATTTATTTATTTATTTATTTATTTATTTATTTATTTATTTATTTATTTATTTATTTATTTATTTATTTATTTATTCATTCATTTATTTATTTATTTATTTATTTATTTATTTATTTATTTATTTATTTATTTATTTATTACCAAAAAAGTATTTATTTCAGTGACATTTTTTAGATAAAATGAATAATTTTATGGTTTTTTCTCGTTCACTTTCAGGAGGGAAAGCAGAGAATCAAATAAGACGCAAATATTAAAAAAATATGTAAATGATATTTTTGAATAATTCGAAAACGTCTTTCAGTTTATTCCTCATATTCTTTGTGTAAATCAAATAAACCATTTCTTTTGGACAATGAAATGCACTCAATTCATTGTAAACGTCGGCTACCATTTCGTTTTGTCGATAGGAATCGGCCAACTGGAACGTTCACCACAGGCGTCTCCTCCTGTTTCAGTCCGAGCCTGGGCCACGCGCCTTGGGAGCTGCTGGCGGAGTACCGCGCGGCGGAGGAGGCGGGGGCGGCGGGCGAGGACTGCGCACAGCGCTTTGCAGACTGTCCGCAAGGATCTGGCCTCCTCGACCATATCACGTGCCTGCGCCCGCGCGACGATGAGGACTACGAGGACCACGACCTGTGGCGCCGCCCGCCTCCTCACTGGAGCGCCATCTTGGACCCGGGGGCGACCGGCCCCCACTGACCCCTGTGCTGCTGAACTTATAACAAGCGTTTTGAAGCGTATTTCATAAGAAAGGAGGGAAGATGATAAGAGACTATTATTTGCAACCCCTTCGCTTTAAACAGATAGCACTAATTGATATGTGGAAATCTGTAACTTAGAAGCTATGACAAATTACTATGCCAAATTTTGAAATCTTACTTTCTCGTTTGCAAACATTGCATTGTAATACGATTTCAATAAAATCCTCGTGCGCCTTATAAGATTTTCACTCATTATTCAACCTACGACAGAAATAACTTATAGGTGTCATTTAACAAAACGAGTAAATTTCAAAATCCGTACGTACATCCATTTACAGTTCGTTCCGAGTAGTGGTAGGGTAAACGTCGAGCGCAGCTAAGCTCAGTAACAGTGGAAGTAAATTATTGTTTCGAAATGTATAATTATTTCAAAGTACTCCAGTATTAGTTTTCAATGTGAAGTGTAGTGTACAGTATTCTGAAAAGCGCAAATTTAATTATTTCTAATAATTAGTAGCAGTGCAGCGCCACCCAACCCTGGGTAAAGCCAGTGATTCAAAGGAATCATGGCGCTCGTATATAACACGGACGCCATGAACACATCCAACCCAATGGAGAATCTAGAAAAGCATTTAGAAGCAGAAGCACAGCAAAGGATTCTTTAACCGCAGCTAACTTCGGGCGACCAGCTCGCGGCTGTTGCCGGCCTTAAGCTGGAAACGGAAACACCACTCATAAGCAATGCTGGAAACGACATACTCGAGGTTAGTAGCCATGGCCAGTATCCTTGCTCGCGGTCAAAATATTTATGTGCCCTCTGGCAATGTAAACTGTACCAATTAAGTGGAAAAAGAACTTTTAATAATAATAATAATAATATTGGCTTGTTACCGAACAAAAAAATATCAAATAACATACACTTTGTATACTTCGTGTCGGGTAAAAACATCGCTAGAAAAACTATGTAACAAAACTAGGATTAACTACATAATAAAAACTTCCAATTCAAGATTTCGTATGATTTAGAATAACAGATGGTCCGATCCAACTTTTTCTTTAGTGAAGCGATCTTCCAGCAGCGCATGTTATAGAATTTAAGGTGCACCAATGTACCGTCGCTTGCACAAAAAATGGGCGATGTCCTGAACCGAACTTTACCAGAGTTTTCCGACCCCTGCCCCGCCCTGCGGGATCGAGCAGACCAATCCGCTTTAGCTTCATTTCAGGGAGGCGGAACTATTCATCTTGAACATTACAAAATGGCGGTGATCGCGAGTTATATTATAGTAAATATTTGAATATAAATATTAAATCAACCAACAGTTTTACATAAATTTTTGTATATACATTTAATTACATAAATAAAGTCATGCAATTTCCCAGTAAAACCATATTTTAAAACTGTTATAAAACGTGTTTTATGCAAAACATAACACTGGACAACGAGTATTAAGCTCCATGTCTACATTTCGTCGTTTATTATTGTAATATTTAATATAAAATGCAAATAATTTGCATTGTATGCATTGTCTAACCTAGTTATTTTATTAGAAAAATTAATCACTTAAAGAAATACGTTTTAGAGTCAGTTGCAAAAACACGTCTCCGAGATAGCAGCTTTCAGTTGTGAAATACTTCATCATCAATTTC
This sequence comes from Teleogryllus oceanicus, assembly GCA_964035755.1. Taxonomy (NCBI): domain Eukaryota; kingdom Metazoa; phylum Arthropoda; class Insecta; order Orthoptera; family Gryllidae; genus Teleogryllus; species Teleogryllus oceanicus. Next base: position 66,569,749 of record CAXIVR010000004.1, read on the forward strand.
TCAGATGACCGAATTAAAAAATACTACATGGTCACGGACATTAATATTGTAATAAAATAGTTTTGATATAAAAAATATTAAATAAACTCAAAGTGTTTAAAGTTCATTTAGTCACAATGCAGGTTTTCTACTACAGACATTATGATTGATAAGTGCATCTGTAAGCAAATGAATGATTTTTGATATTTTGTTTTGGGGATCACAATTAATTACGTCTTCAATATAACGTTAGGGTGATTGCATTTTACATGGAGTTCTTTACCGCAACTATTAAAAATCATATATGATACCTAGTCTTTGAGGATTTTTGCTTAAGAATCAAAAACACAATATGACTCTGATATAACATTTTTATATCTTAATGTTTGCAAAGGTAGAAACACCAGCTTTTGTCTATTGCGTGAACTTTGGAGGAACACACACACACGCACACACACACACATATCAATATATTACTTACATGTAATTTATGTATGATTTCCAATCCAACGCAATGAAATGAATATATTTATATTTTTATTGCAAGTATATTTTTACGTTACGCTATTTTTATTTTCGAGAGACGAGCAATGCACAAAAAGTTTTTTACACGTCATCGGAATGTTACACCCACTTCTTCTAGACAAGCAGACCTATGCAAACACTGTTTTCGCTAATCCATTAAGAATCACTAGAGATTCTCATGTCATAAACTATTTCAAAAATGTAATTATTAATAATGTTTCAAAATTTTGTCAAACTTCGGAAATCTGTATCATGATAATCGTTCGAAAATGAATAGATATCCTCTTCTGTAAAATATTGTTGCAAAATAGAATTTTATCTATTTTCATACATTTTTTACATTTTATACAAAATTGTCAATTTATTGGATATGTATTCACTAACGCATCTTCAGTAATATTGCACTGCATATTTATAATTTTTAATGAATTGTTAATAAATATTTAAACAAAATAGGCAATTAATTTTTTTTGATTTGGGAAAAATTTCATTCAAGTTATACATATTTATAAAGTAATTTAATTAAAGTACTATAATATGAATTAAGGTTGAATTTTAAAATTATATCTAATTATTTTGAAACGCTACTATATTATAATGTAACCTTTAAAATGTATTGCTAATGAAATGATAGTTTGTGTTCGTATATAGTATATCTCACGCAGAGACGATTTTACAAAGAAAATCTAAATAATAACACAATGACCTCAAATTCATAATTCATTCACATTTGGTCGCACTCTTCGACCACTTGCGACCACTTTTGCGAGCACTTTAATGCAAGGTCGGGAAGAAGGATAAATCTGCGCTATCGCTGTTGGGTTCGTAACCAAATCTTCAGGGTCACCATTGCGTTCCTTTTACTTAAGTCTTAGGATTCCGAAAGTGATACTAAATATTTCACCATTAACTTGAGAATACATGTTGCATACCATGAGAGAGAAATGATGAACAAATATCTAGAGTTTTAAAAAAAATCTGCCTTTGGAATACTGCATTAGAAGTCCTACTGGCTATTGTAGATATATTTTCTGTCATTCGTCAATAAAATGCCGTACACTTTCCGGTGAATTATGTTATCGCCGCCAAAGCGAAAGATTTCCAGGTTAAGGAGACCCCACATCTGTTATCGGTGGGTCGAAAATATATTTTAATTGCGGAATCGATACTATTTATTGGTGCAACATATAAGAAATGTGAATTTACTATTTGTGATAGTTTTGTCTTTTTACTTCAGTCCCGTCAATTTTTCGAAAACATAATTCAATCATCCTTTTTTTTTACCTAAATACTATGTTTACTTTTCGACCTGTAAACTCCGAAGAATAGTTATTCCCATTGAAAAAGCGATCATGCCGATAAATGGACAAAGTTAACAAATATTATAAATACCAAATAGAGTAATATCTGATATTTGTTATCTACAGGACTCCCCTCTAAAAATAATCACATTTTCTTTGTTTTCATTTAATCTTTTCAAATAAGATCGTAACTTTGGTTTTGGTTTGGTATTCCGGCAAGATCTGTTAGCCCCGCTTACTTGTGCCAGCACATAATAACAAGGATTCTTCATCCGGTATCTTGCACTTCGGGTTTGAGGTAATTATTATTCATTCTTAAGCGAGTATCTTACAGTTGTAATGACCGTTTTTCACAATCTACACGCCAATGTTTTTTATTCCGTCAGGCATCTTCCTCTATTCTTCTGCTCTTCATTGTCGTATCCATGACGTGCTTACAAGATTTCCTTGGCGTTCCTCGTTTTCTTCTTTCGAAAGGGATTCACTCAAAGATAATTTTTGATATTCTGTCAGCATGCATTCTGCAGCATACCATTGGAGTTGTTTGGATTCTACATTTTTGATCACTTGTCTCTGAATCTTTATTATCTGTCTAATCTCTTCGTTTGGTATTCTATCAAATAGTATACTGAAAACATCGTCCCAAAGATTCGTTTTCATAGCATTTAACCGAGAGTTTATTGCATCATTTTTAATCCAAATTTCTTATCCATACGTAACGCAGATCTCCACCATTGTCTTGTATATTGTCTGTTAGTTTTCTTTCGAAAATTCTTGTTTTATAAAATATTATGATATCTACTAATAATTGGCCTTCCCTTGCTTATTATTTTAATGAAGTTATTATTATTAGATCCCCCTGCTCTAATAGTCACTCCGAGATATTTAAATTCCTTTACTACTCGAAACATACCTATTTCTGTTCTAGATCATATCGAGATTTCCCTACAATCATGTGTCTTGACTTTTCATTATTTATTTTCAGTCTCCATTTTTTATATGTTTTTATTATATTCTGGATTAAATGTTACAGATACAAAAAAAATATTATTTTCTACCTATTTTTCAAGTGATATGCTGACTCCAAAAGCGGGAAATCGCTTATGTATGAATTCAAAAGGTTTTGCAGCCGTTCTGGAAGTGCTAAACGATATACACCAACATTTTTTAGTTATTTGGATTATGCACTAAACAAACCTTTCAACATTTTGTTTTACTAGTCTTGCATGACTTATTGGGTGACTCCTAAAATAATGTAACAAATATTTCAACGTCAAGTTAAGGGTTAAAGAACTGTTTCTGATTAAATAATATAATATAAATAAAAGATTTTCATCTTCATCTTCATTACTAGTTTACCACGAGTTCATTATGAGAGAGAAATAAATATTTTCTAGGATGAAGAGAGGGCACGTGACCCTGAGTCTTTTCTTTTGGATCCGCGGTTGGGATAGTTTTGTAAAATAGTTGTAGCATACTCTTGAATGAATGGTTGAGAAGAATATTTAATAATAGGCTTGTTTATTAATCAATATCATTCACAACAATGTAGCCTTTCAGAATGTTAGCAAATGGCATGATAAACACTTTACATATTACTTTCTGGTATACTTACATATATAGGGAGTAATGTACCTAGTATAGAGAAAGTTGTGTAATGCTGCGCGAAATAACGGCGCATTTACGGCGGAAAAAATCATTGCCGCGCTCTGGTGACGAAAAACTTAATCAAACCTATTGCTAAATTAAGAGAAAAGTATCCTCTAACTCGCGGTGTAGCCAGAATTCCAGTTTTGTGGATCCTTGATGCCAAAAAAAGAATTGGAAGCAAAACGTCCGTCTGTACGTCTGGTACAACTCCAGCATCTAAACCATGCATACGATTTTTTTTTCAAATTAAAGAAACCCCTGTCGTTTTTGCCTGAGCTGAAGCTATGCGATTTTGAAAAACATTCATTAATTTTTGGGGGGACTGTATTTGAAGCCTTCCGGACATTTTCAAATTTTTTTCATAAACGGCTCAAAATTTTTTCTTTAAATTTCTTGTAAGAATAGAGAAAATACACTTATAAAGGTAGAATATGTCCAATTTTCACGGATAACTCCGAATTTTCAAAAATTGCGAAAATTTAAATATTTGGCGGCGTCTCACAACAACTACAAAATTAAAGGTAGAGATTTTTGCTTCAAATGAAATTTGTTGCTTATAATTAGATATTTAAAAAAGGTCATGCAATTTTTTTAAAGTTTTAGTTGATTTCGCACAATATGGCGTGCAATATTTTCAATTTTAAAAATTTACATAAACAAGATTTTCTGAAAAACGGCTCCAAATTTTTTCTTTAAATTTTTGGATGGGGTCATACCAAATGCAGTCTATGCGATGACATAAACGAGATATTGCTCTATTCTTTTGTTTTTTCAAATATTACAAAAATTTAATTTTTTTTACTTTTCTCTCACGGTGGTAATATTTACATTAGATGCAATTTCTTCACTTAATTGTATTTGAGTAAATGTGCTTTAAAAAATGTCAAAAAAGTTTCTCGAAATCCCAATAGGTTTTGTAAAAATGACCTCAAAATTCTGCATTTTCAGAAACGCTTAAACGCTATTTTCTCAAAAATGGCTTCAAAAGTGTTCTTTAAAGTTTTCCAATGGTGTAATGATCTGTGGGGCCGAGCCCGCCAGAAGGCATGGAACTTTTATGTGAGCAAGGAGGAATTAAAAGAAATGAAAGAAACAATAGACAACAGCGCCGCATAACCACAATTAAAAGCGTGATACAAGAAAGCATAAGGGGCGGAAATAGGTGTGATGAACGATGAACAGAACTTAAATTTAGAAACATTTTAAAGCAAAAACCACGTTATTCGAGCCACGGGTTCCGTAAATATTATAAATGGTATACATTGCATGCATAACATGACGAAGACGGAAGACGGAACTCATTGTTGTACTCCTGGAAATATATAACAAGAAGAATTTTGTTGAATATCCAGTGAATGCCTGGGTGGATTTTGGCCAAACTTACGGGAATTATGGGGAAAAACATTTAGAGCAGGGCAAAATTAGTTACGGTGCGGGGGGAATTTATGTAAGACGCAAAATGCCCGAAAACAGCAAAAATGTAAGAGTTTTTGAACATTTATTATGGTGATGGGCATATGTTTGGAAAAAAGACAGTCACTTGGATTGTAGGGACCAACAATGTGAACTGGGTTACAGAGACAGAATGAGTTCGGATCTGGGGATGATCACGCACGTTTTATGTGTGTTGAATTTTTGAGAAATTTCGCAGAAGTGTCGTGCAAAACGTTAATAGGCTATTTTGGTTACATAGGAACAATTGTTTAAACCGAGTGCATCGAAAATTTAGTTAAATTCATTGAGAAATTCACGAAAAAAAAATCTGCATAGGAAATACTTACGTAAATTAGGTGTCAGAAAATAGAAGCGTCGCGAAAGATATATAGGGATATCGCGACATATAGAAATAACGTTCAGGGAAGACGCGATTAAGACAAAGAAAAACAATAGTCGTGGATGCATTGGCATGTCTTAAACGGAGAAGTGAACCGTAGCGGATCTGGTGGCAGCTGAACGGGGAACCGCGTCCGTGAATAATGCACGTGACAACTACCAGCGATGGGCGCTGATGGAAGGTGACATCGCTGCAGAAAAGGGAAGTGGCACGAATTGTGCAAAAACTGTATTTTTGTTTGGTTTGTTTACGCTCCATTCAAAAGAAGTTCTGTCGAAGACCAAGTTATGCTATTAGGCTAAGGATAATAAATAAGGTCACGACAGAATGCGCATTCTGATGGATGGATGAGATTTGTTTTCTTTGCATTGTATTTTCAGTGTGTATGTTTATATGTTTTTCTTCCTGGGTGTTTATATATATTTGTGTTGTTATGTTTTGTAAGTTGGAGGGGCAGATGGTGTTCACGAAAGGGATATCAGCTAAGAAAAGTCCAAAATTAAATGCATGAGCATCCCAATGGCTCATAATTGCCGTGATTCCATGTTTTTATTTTTGTAATGGTATGAATGTTGACCAGGCACGAACAAAGCGGAACCTTACTTCAACTCCGTATGGAGTGACGCGCGAACTACGACACGTAGGAACAGATAATGGACGAGCTAGCAGAGGTACGGGCAATTGATAATGTGGCACCCAATTATAATTTAGGGCTAGGGCAGGGCAAGATAGTGGGCGTGAGATTTTATAAGAGAGTAATTAAAAGCGGGATTATATATAAATATTACATTGGCACCAGCGACGTGAGGCGTCGTGGTAGCAGAGGGAGAGGGAGATAAGAGGATATTACATTAGCGTCATGTGGTATATATATATATATATATATATATATATATATATATATATACAAAGAGGAGTGGATATATTACAATGGATAGTGCTAATTGCACTGTTTAATATAACGTAAAGTTAATTTGGTATATTCTTTTGTTTTTTCAAAAATTACACAAATGTAATTTTTTGAAATACCTCTCACGCTGTTAATATGCGCATATGAATAGATTTGTATACATAATTTAACTTGTGAGTGGAAGTGCTTCAAATGACTTTGGAGGAAGTTTTTCGAAAACTCAATAGATTCCTGTGAAAAAGAGCTATTTGGAACCCAAAAGTTGAGAAAATGTCAAAAAATGTGTTTTGTGCGGCGATAGATGTCAGCTGGCAAGAGAACGGAGCAAAACCTTAAAAACAGTCCACACAAAGGAAATTATAAACATTTGCTAGGAGAAAGTCTGTCCCATTCTGTAGCACCTCTATTTCTTAATATTTTGGTAGTAGCGAAGTGTAAGCATTTCTTAATTTTTTACAGAAAAGAAAACATTTCAGCTAGAGAATTTGACAAAAGAGCAGAGAGATACAAATAAATAACATTAATTACAAAGGACGTAATACTCGTATTAGGGATTGGGAAGGAAACGACCGTACTAATGTAAAAGCCAAAAACGGCCTATGAAGAGAAAAATATGGAGTAGTGAATGATCTGGTAAACGACCAGTAATTGAAAGTACGTCAAATTATTGCCGCAGTTTTGTAATGGTATCTTCTTGTAAAGAAAAGGAATGTTTAGAACATTCTCGACATAGTTATTAGGGATTGATTTTCATTGCTCGTCAAGTAAAAACCCGCTGATATCATATCGGATTTGAACACGCGTTCCTCTATTTACAGCCACGCACGTACGCGATTGCGCTACCAACACACGATATTTCCGTGAACTTACTCAATTAAGAATCTTACGAATTTTGTCTTCAAACTCATTGTTTTTTCGCACTCCTGCAATTTAAAATATTAAATAAATTACCTCTACGAGACATAAGAAAGCAAAGAAATCTACGCACTATTAATTCTACTTAAGAATGTTTCAGTTCAGTACTATGTAATTTTTGCTAGCAGGCGCTTCGGTTCTAGCCTGACGCTCAACCCTTATCGCCTCTGTCCAAGGTGAGATTATTAGACGTGAATACGTTGGGCTAAAAGACAAGTTTCGACGCGGTCCAACATTCAGAATTCATTTGCTGCAAGTAATTACTAGAATCTAAGAAACATTTATTGACTTCAAGAAAAATCACCTATCATTACGCAGTTATTATCTTTTTGTTCATCTTCTCACATTTAAATAAAAATGAGCTCTTAGTTTCTCGCGCTATTGGTAATATGAATATATAAATGTTACATTATTACCACTTCATTAGTTTTTGTAAGCTCTCAAACGACAACCAAATGCATCTAAATTATTGAAAAGGAAAAGTATGATTAAAATCTCACACATTGTCAAAATAAAAATTGCATGAACAGGTCAGGACCTGAACTGGAGTCATCCAGTTCTTCAAGCAAGCACCGTAGCACCTTAACTGTAGTTACATGAGTGACGACACTCCCCGTAGTCACTTATACAATGTTTTGCATATTACGATGTGTTGACGAGTGATATTTGTTGAGTTTTGCTGGCTGAAGACAGGAATGTTGCTTACAACGAAAGAAACAGCAAAAAGTACGATTTTGCAAAATCGGTTTCGAAACGTTTTAATAGTAAGAAAAGAAAAACGGTTTCATTGCAGTTTTGCATTTCAAACTATTCTTTAAAATTGTAAGTATTGCTCGCACTTTTGCACGAAAAATGCCAACATTTCAAAAAAGACTACATGACTGTTACGCAAGAACGAATTATGGACAACAAATTTCATTTGAAAGGAAAATCTCTGTTTTCAATTTTGTAGTTGTAGGAAGACGCCCCCAAAAGTTCAAACTTTTGCAATTTTCGAAAATTCAGAGTTAACCGTTAAACTATGTCATCTTTCTAAGTCTATTTTACTCTATTCTTACAAGAACATTAGGAGCCGTTTTTGAGAAAATTTTGGAAATTTCCGAAAGACTTCATGTAAAGTATCCCCAAATTTCAAAGATTTTTCAAAATTTCTAAGCTTCAACTACAGCCAGAAAAACGGGTTTCTTCAATTAGGAAAGGATCGTACGTGTGGTTTAGGCGCTAGTAGTGATCACAGACGAACGGACGGACGGTTTGGATAAAACCACTTTTTTGACTCCAAAACGTGTATTACCGTTGAAATCGCAAAATCGATATTCCGCAGTATTACATAACTTTCTCTATACTACGTTTATTACTCCGTATAGTGGTGCGTATACGGGAAAGTAAAAACAAGGAGTACATGTTTTGTTTTGTGCTGATATGTCGAATTATCATAGTTCAAAATCCATCTAAAGTTATTACAGCAGTTCCAAAAAGTGAGATACAAAAAACAGTACTGAGAATTTTCTGCATTACTGACTGTTATTTCAAGGTGAGTTTATTTTTTACATAAATGATTCATATTTCAAAATATGAATGTATTTATCTAATCAAGAAAAAACGAGTAATTTTTCCCATTCTGGGCATAATGTTGTGTAAAGGTCACAACTTTAATATCAATTACTTAAAGGTTCAAACCTTCCCTCATATTTAGCTTACGTAAATGATCCCAGTGGTGACAAATATCAAATGCGTGGGGAATACAGGAGCCCAGGAACCCAACTGTAAAACTAATTTTCTCGGAAGCTCAGTGGTCAGAACAACTGGTCGTAAATCGAACGATGTGGGTTTAATTCGTGTCCGAAAGGAATTACATCTTTAGGACTCAATACGGTTATCAGGTCACAATATGGATATCACTAACGAACGGAATAAACATTTCCTCATATTTCTTTTCCCATAAACAGTGGCATAGTGGTGACAAACTTTTTCGGAAGTGAATGCAAAATGTATGTCAAAACGTTCACTATCTTAATTGCAAGCGAAATTAGGTTAAATTCTTATTAACTGAATAAAAATAAATATACATTTGTATAAATATTTGTAATAAAGCGGGATAAAACTAATTACAGAGAATATAGTATAAAAGTTCAGCACAGATCTTATAAGCAACAAATAAATACAAGTATTTTCCGCTAAAAATTCTTATCTTTTAATTCTCAGACTTAATTAAAACAGAACGCGGAACAGAAGAAAAAAAGGCATCGCGCAGGACTCGATCCTCCGTACCTCCGATCTAAAACCCGATGTTAAGCGATTTCAGCTACAGAGAGAGCTATAGATCTTTCAGTAATCTGCAAGCCTTAATGTATCTATGAATACGAAATATTTTTTTCAGTAATTTCTCCATTTTCTCTGAGAGTAACATTTAAGACGTAATAGAAATCATATTCTCTAAACATATTCGTTCTCAAGCAGTACAATTCTGGAAAATGCAATATTAGGGCATCTGATGTTTCAACAATACATGATAATATATTTATTTATCTAACTCTGTTATCTTAATTATAAATTTTATCATAAGTTTAAAATTTAGATTTCAAAGACCGAATTTATCCCGGAAATTTTGTTTGTTTTTTCCTATATTGAGACTAAATGACAGGTGATTTGTGCATTGGATCACCTACACAAACCTGGCGAATAATCATTGGAGATAACTTAATTAAAATTACTTATTTTCTTTGTGAAAATTGGGACTGAATGAATGCTCACCACTTAGTCTCAGTCTATCCCGCACTAAAGATATGCCGTATCAAAACATTGTTTATTTAAAAATGGAGATAATATTAAAAAAATATTGATTTCTTTCACATGACCACGTCAAATTGTTACGTTACGAGTTAATACGTTTTGATATATTGCTCCACCTATCGAAGACTTACATTAAACATTTTAAGAAGACCATAAAAGAAATACAATTATCAATTGTTACAAACAATTAGGGGATGCGTTCTGTTAGCATTTATCACAAAGGCACAAACACAAAATGGTAATTGTAATGAGTTCGTAATAGCCTCTAAGGAACTTTTTTAAACGTGTAAAAAAGACATATTCCTTTCTCAATTGTTAATAGAACGAAGAAATTACCTTTATTACAAAATTTTAAAATAAACCTAGAGACTTGTTAAGGATTCTGATTATCTCTAGAATTGTTAAATAGGTAAATTTTTTTTTTTATTTAAAAATATGATAATGCTATTGCAATTGAGACACTGTTAATATTTTAGCTATCTCTTCCAAATTTCGTTTCGTCACATTGCTTGGAATACAAGATACCAGCACACAATCTTAATATAATCACATTAGCATTTACAAAAACAAGTTTGTTCGTCCTTGCAAAAATTTTGGAATGTCTCTCTCGTGATGACAGTGATTAATGTGTTCCAGGCATCAGGTAAAAAAAACAAACTATTCGGCAGAATTTGATCTGGCGTCAATTCCTCTATCTACTACGCGTTTAATCCATGGAGCTATCACAGAGGTACCTTACAGCACCGATGAGGGGTATTGTAAAATTAATTCTATTATGAAATTTATTGTTCTTATGACATACTACATTTACTCCAGGTTACAGCAAACTCACATTCTTGATAAGAATGCAGAATCATCAGCGCGATAGTATTCTATAGTTGATTCTAGTTAGAAATACTTCGATTCGAATGCCTATTGTGTAGGGCTTGCGAAGTAGCTTCTGTCCTGCGAAGTGCTTATCTTGCCCCCCTCCCATATCTTCAAGGAGATCTCCACATTACACGATAAGACTGAACTGTAACTCGTCGTGAAACACCAGTCTGAAATACAGAACCGCGTAATACTAAGCAAGTAACTATGTTATTTTTAAAACCAATTAACACAACTAAGAAAATTGTCGGTCAAATTTGCATTCGTTATTCATGAAAACTTGTAACCTAAAATTGAATGATATAATGCTAACAATATTTTAATTACCTGCAAATAGTTGATTGATTGCTTCTTAAAGAAATAATAATGCTTATAATGTAAACAACGAAGTAGTTGTACTACAACAGCACATACTTTCTTCTCTAATTTGTCACTGATCCGCAATATTATACTATTACATGAATTGGGAAAAGAGTTTTCAACCAGTAAGATCTTTATTTTCAATTTTGTAGTTTTGAAAAGTTAACTTCTTTCAATTTTCAAAAATATAAGTTAAAAAGGACCACAGCGCCTCGGTCCAGAACGGAAAAACCCCCTTTTTAGGGCTCCTAAGTCTTTATATTAATTAATATCTAATATTAATTACAAAATATAAAACATATTACTACTGAAATCACACCATAACAGAAGAAAAAAATCATCCTCTGGATTCGAACTCACAATGTTAGCAAGCTGACAGGGTACCTACGACGTTAACCATTCGGCTAAAGCGGTTTCTATTTAAGTTACCACTTAGAAAAGTAGTTAAATATAATAAAACCTTTGATAACTGGAACAAATTTTAATATTTTTTTCGTTTTCAGAGGTCGATTCTTTTTAAGTTAAACTTATTGTAATATATAATATAATATAAAATGTATAATATAGGGAAGAATATAATATAATTATATTTTAATAGAATGCGAACTTTTCTCTATAGAAGAAAGTGCAATATTTTTACTTTTCCTCATGCGTACTTCAGTACCACATTGTCATAATAAAACTGAAAAGGGACTTGCAATTATTCGAGAAGAGCCTAATGTCTAAAAGTAGGACAGTTTTAAAGAATACTAGTGATGCTAAAACAGCGCGTACTTTCTCACCCGTATTTTCACGGAAACTTATGCGGAAAATACTAAACTTTTCGAAAAATTGCACATGATCTTATTTAAAAATCGTATCTTTAAGGAAAAGTTTTCATCAAGAGAAAAAAATCTCAAATTTCAATATTTTACTTGTAGGAAGACTTTCCAAAAGTCAGTTTTCAACGAACATGAGACCTGCACTGTTCTCTTAAACGCACTTCCCATTATCCAACAACAAAAAGTAATACAAAATTATGGAGCCATTTGTTTCAACACTTCAAAAATGTCCCAGGGGCTTCATGTAAAGTACCCTCCCCCCTAATTAAATATCAGTTTCAAATTCAAGGGGCTATTACATCAGCCAGATCGATTGGGGAGTATCAATTTTGGTGAAAATCGGCTGAACGGTTTAGCCGCTAGCGTTGTTCAGGGACAGGCGGACGGACAGACATTTTGCCATCAGTCGATTTTTCGCCGTCAACCACCCACAAAACATGGATTCTGGATACACCACGATTTGGAGGACTTTTTTCTAAATTTAGCAAGTGGATTTATCCATTTTGTCATCACAAGGGCCTTGTAATATGCGTTTTTCTGCAGAAAATTCGCTGTTTTTTCGCGCAGCATTACGTAACTTTCTCTACTCCTTAGGGAGAAAGTGCAATTGATCAATATATGAGAAAATTTAGATTATGAGTTGACGGAAAATTTTTATGCTTTCACTGCAAAGCAATTTTCCAATTTTGGAAAACATTTATACAATTTTTTATAACTTTATTTGTCGAATTAGTTATACCGAGAAAAGAGTCAAGAGTTCATGAGAAATTTGAAACAGATTAGTAATTGTAATGTTGAAAAATCCCAGAGATATTAATAAAATGTGACATTTACTACAGTATTTGTAATAACGGTATAGTGTATTTCAATGAAGAGTGTAAAGTAAAAAAGAAAGAGTTCGTTTTCAGAAAGTTTCAATAATGCAATATGAGCATAATGTAACATACCCTCCAGAAATATTGGATTCTCATTAATTCGGAATCCCAATCAACTTGCTAGTAATTTTAAAAAAAATTTTTTTTTTTGGCCAAAAAAATTTAAGTGAAATAATTTTTTGAGTTTTATTTAATTTCGGTACCATGCGTACGCAGGTCCTTTTCCTACAACCAGTCTAAAAACAAAAACATGTTCGCAGAGTCTTTTTGGAAAAATATTTTTTTTTTAGTTCATGATTTCAAAAGCTGAATTTTCCTTCAAAACCACTAAATACAATTTTTACTTGTTATCATTGTTTTTGTAGTATGCTGCGCATTCGAGAATGTAAAATACAGTAAAATATTTAATGCAGTTCAATATTATGCCAATTATTTTCCGTCACTGTTCCTCTGTTAAAAATTATGGAAATATTGTAATGAAAGATTATTCATAAATTCAGCGGTACTCAGTTTAAAATAAATATGTTTATTTCACCAACAAAATAGAGAAAGTGTAAATAAAATAGGTATTGGCTACAATGAATATCATTGCAATACTGTAGGAAATCTCTGAGAGAGTTGAAATATTAAGTTATAAATAATAATCGAATTAGCTGACAATATGTGAAATTTTCTTTGACAATTGGAAGTTGTTTTTTGTATATATTTTTAATGTCTCTTTTTAACTACTAGGTCATATAACGACCACAGTGATTTTTTATCTTGGGGGTTTTCTGTAGGGAGAATATGTAAGGACATCACGAACACACATCTATGTCCGAGGCGGAACCCGCGGCCCTTCGAACCCAGGCAGCTACGGCCTTGTCGTCCATTTCCTCTTTCTCTCCTTGTAAACCTTTGACATCATATATCCAACATCAAATACATCGAAGATATCGCTTAATTCTCCATCGTTTGAATGACGTTTTTTCCTGTGTCCCTGGCCACGTGGGGATAAGTGGAAATGAAACCTCTGACTAGGTAGTAAAGTTGGCCTCGAGGAAGCCAGAAAGACATCTTTATGGTAATATCTGCTCTTACTACCAAGATTTTATCCAACGTTGCATTTTGAGTGCAAACAGAGTGGCAGAACTCTTTTCAAACTCACAAGGATCATAAGACCCTTGTCGTGGTCATCACGTGGCTCTAAAACCGAGGCAAGAATTGTTATTCACCTTCGGATCGGGCACTGCCACTTCTCGCACGGACATCTCGTGCAGTTACCCACCCCCTATCCCCCCGAAATGAAGAACAGACCATACTGTAAAGCATGCTCCTGTGCACTGCGATAATGAAAGATCCGAAGAAGGCATAGCTTGTCGACTATAGAGGAGATGCTGGGTACTGTCCTTCGCAAACTCATTAAACTTTCTTAGAGAATATGGATTTATAAATCTAATATGCGTGAAGGGAATGATTTTAACATGCCTTTTATAACTAATTTTGCGTTGTTGATGTAACACTGTCTTTGTCATTTATTTCATTTTAAAATTAGTCATTTTTTACTGTTTTTACTCTTTTAATCTTGTAGTTGATAAAAAATATTTTAACTGACTAATTTTCAGAAAATTTTGCGAATAATATTGCACTATGTAATTGTCAAGATATTTGAGCACAATACACAGTTTATTTATATTATTAAAGAACGTATGAAGTTTCATTTCGTGTAAATAATAAAGACAGTAGTTTAGTTTTCAGATTTGAGAACTTGTGAACTCATTGAATCTCTTGTGTTTTCCGTGTTGATCTAAAACCAAATGTATTTTCAGGTTCGATATGCATTCAAGTATTGGGATCTTATGAGCACAAATTCTTTGTCATGCGTATATCTTACAGTGGCTAAAATTATTTCACAATTAATCATTAGAAAACAAGGACGGTGTGTTTCCTGTGAATAAAAACCGTTTCTTACTTCAATATCGATAACCGTGTCAAGGTTTCCGGATGTTTGAATTGCGAGAGAGCTTCTTGAATCGAACTAAACACTCCAGAAACTGTTTCTGGGGGTCATACAAAAACCTAACATAAATTGGAAAGATAATACGATTTGGAGACACTGTGTTTAAATATTTTAATTGGAAAATTGTCCCGGAATTGATTTTTTTAACTAAATACTCAATCTCTTTAAAGTTTATTCAAACAAGTTTTTGTTTCTTTCTTAACAGCTCGTTTTAAGAAAATTACATTGATTCGTAACATTTTAAGGTTTTTAAATTTATTCTTTTTATACAATGTGGTTATTCAAAAATATTTAAGAAAATATTTAACTTCAGTGTAGATTTCAACAAATTAAAAGAATTAAAAGTTTGCTGTTTATATTATTAGCTGTTTATTAAAGATATCAATTATTACAATTTTGCTATTAATATCACTGGGAAGGGATAGATGTAGATTCTCAGCAGTGTAACAGAAAAATAGCAACTTTTGAAAAATATATGAAGAATAAGACAATTATATTTTCGAAATATTTCTAATGAGAGTTTCCCTTGTTTCTTTTCACCGATGATCACTATAAAATTGCATCAATTTTACAAATAGTCTACACAATATTAACAATAGCAATTTTGCAATGATAATCTACTTGGGACATCCGGCAGTGATTTTTAATTGATTAAAGAAATCACTGTTTGCATGCACCTGCTCATATAGAAAAAAAGGGCGATTACATTTTTATAATGTGTAATAAAATGTGTGTATTGCTTGCATTTCCTTAATAAAGGCGTAATAATGTCATAATACAAGTTTTTAAATACGTGAATATGAATTTCAATTTGCTTGATAGGAAATGTCTATATTATGTAAATGTATTATATTGTGTGTTTCCCGAAAATGATTATGTAATAATTAGTGTTCTTGCTTTAGAACCATTAGCATTTTAAAATAGTTTGTAGGAAACAAAACTTTCAATGCTATTAATTCAATCTGCCACAAATTTCCCACAATATTAGATACCATAAATTAGAGTTAATTTTCATGGTAAAGAACTCGATTAAAAATGTTAAAACCCCCCGTTCCGTGACTCGCTGCCCCTTGGTTCGTCAGCGTCCACGGGGTTCAGGCCCAACGTTCAGTGCAATTGGCGGGGTGATCCTCACGCCCGCGCGCACCAATCCGTTTCGTTTTTGTGCCCTCTCCTTTTACCTCCTCTTACTTCCTCTCACCCCTCCCTCTCCTGTTACCCCCTGCTCACGTTAGCGAGGCAGCGTCACTGACCTCAGAAATTGCTCCGCCCCTTTGAGATAACTAGGAGGAAAATCTTCGAGGGGAGGAAGGGAGACGTGTCTGAAACTTGGAGCAAAAGCCAATGATAAGAGCGGATTCGCCTCGACGCCAGGATTGGTCAAGTGTCCAACGATGGTTGTCCAAGCTGTGGAAAAGCCAGATTTGGCCGCACAAGGCATCACCCATATTCTGTGAGAGGGGGTATACAGGAAGGGCTGCCCGGACTATTTCGTCATGAATGCCGTCAAGTCACGAGGATATCCCCTCTCGCAGACTCGCAACCGTATCTTCCAGATCTCTCATTGTAAAGAAATTGATTATATCGCTTCCTTAGAGCCTGCTGATGCTGATTTTCTTCGTTGTCATCATCTGACGGCGACAGTCCTTGCAGCAATTTCAAACAAGGTAGCTCCCAGGTGTCGAATGGGGTACCCCGTGCCGTCATAGCGGATAGAACACTTTTAATTCCCCCCTTGTCAGATGCAGTCTTATACGGAACACCCTTTGGCTCGATAGCAGTAACGTTTTCAACGTTCTCCTCCCCTCTCTATCTCTATCGTTATCTTTCTTTACTTCCACTTATACTATTTCCATTGTGGGTCGTTCTTCTCATTTGAGCTCGAATACCTCTTTCGAAGTTTCCTACCGCGTCTGACCATAGCAGAGAGGGCTCTGCTCCACCATTTTGCAATTTTTACTCTTAGCAGAGGACCATAGGTTATGGACTTTTCGCTGCTTTTAGTACAATATCGGTAAAATAGTTTACCAAATCGTCAACACCTCCGGTCTCCTTAGGAGGCTGGGCCCCGTCCATTGTCTCCAGTAGTGACAGCTGAAAAGCGCTCCAATTGGCTTTCCTAATTCTGAATTGTGTATCTGGCTGTCATACACCAGGACATTTTGCTATATTAAAAGTATAGCAGATGGTTTTGTGATCACTGAGAATCACACCATCTTTATCAGTTCTATTCCTAATGAAGGATGCCGTGGAGTAATTTGACCCATCAATATTGGATCTGATTTCTTTAAAAGTTGTACCAATTTGAAGTACCCGCAGACCTTGCTCAGTACTCGAAAACCTTGTTCAGAACATTGATGACGTTTCTTATTAACATGTGTTGTATGTAGTCACCAAGCCACTACGCCATTCTATTGATTTGGCATTTGCATCCATTTCTATAAGAATTAGGATGGTTCTGTGAAAGGACCGTATCGATTTGGCCGTGACAGGCTCGAAGTCCATTAATGGGGATATGTACGCCGAGATAGAAATTATGGAAGCGTTATTGTTTAGCTGTAATTTACATTCAGCTATGTTTGGTAATATGTTGCGAAAGAGCCAAGATTCGTATTTCAGGTTTGTTAATCAGCATGGTTTCTCTGGTGCGAAAAGTTTCTTGTTTCCAAAATCCTTACAGATCAGTGTATTCCTTTCAGTTTGCCAGGGTTCCTGTATGAGAATAATGTCAGGAGAAATTTCAGCACTAAGTTGTTTCTCTCAACTCGCCAAGGCTTTTGAGATATGTAATTGTGATAATTGATTAACATTTTCAAGTTGCTATCTCTTTATATTTTCTTCTTTAATGTAAAATATTTCAAAATTTACTGCCAGTTTCTAAGGGGTTTTTAAAAAATCCACTTCAAGTTGAAACATCCTTAGCACTGGTAACCCACTACCAAAAAACTAATATCATTTTGTTTTCATATTTCATTGACTTTAGTACCATATAGATTTTAATGCTCTGCAACGTGTTCTAATCACGATTTTCTTTCATGTGAGTATAATATGAACGTAATACTGAATATCTTCTTCTTAGTGTGTGTAACAGGTTTTTTCTATCGGTTGGAGTTTAATGCACCATAAGAAGAACAATTATATATATAAGATAGTTAGATAGATAGATAGATTCAAAGAGATTTGCACACTTAGAAAGTGACGCAGATTCCACTTCTATCCTCATCCAGCCTAAAAGTAACGAAGAGCCAACTCGCCCAATGAACATAATTTTATATTGCACGAATGGCACTACTCAGCATCATATATCTATACGCTGAGTAGTCTACTTATTGTCCCAGACGGCACATTAACACCAAGATGTACGTGCGTACCTTGAGTCCAATATTCTATAGCTCTAGATAGAACGAAGAGGTCCGATGGAGTAACCACCGCGTTCTGCATATTTATCTCCGTTGGATATATACTTATGAGGAAGTCTTAAGAATGATGTAAACCGTGGAAAACAAGATACATTGGTACCATTTTCGGACTAATGGTATGTGCTGCACTCGCTAATGACACTTAAAAATGTTTCTTGAACAGTAGTTCAACTACTCAGAAGTGCTTCGGCGCCGATAGTGGGCGTATGGAGCATATGTTGTAAATTGTTGTACCTGTAAAAGTCTTAGATGATTAGTGTTCATCACGTTCTGTGTGAATACAGCTTTGTTATATTACAAGAGTTTTTTGTTGGCTTGAATTGTGCATACAATTTTTGGAGACCCTGTGCTTTTTGTGTCAAGTTTCCACATTATGTGGTTGTTCATCTTCCTATTTGCCTCCAGTACTTTTTACATTCCTATAATCACAAAGTATAGCTTTGCCCGCTAACAAATTTAAGAATTGAAACTTATTTCTGCAAAAACTCGTATATCTTAAATATTCAAAAATAAGAACTTCTGCTTTACTGACATGACTTTCAATTTACTAAAAAACTCTCAAGATTTGAGTTAATATAAAAGGTAAACCAACCTCTGGTGTTTGTCTCTCAAAGATCAACAACCTCATACACGACAGAGAAAAGTAAGCGGTACGTGCAGACACAAGCGTGAAAGACCGAGAACGAGGGAAACTAATTTTTTCGAGAGCACGAGCTGAAGCTTCGTTACCAGGAATTAAGGCATCCCAGCTGAATCGCTGCAATGAACCGCATGCTGTTTGTGCTGTGCGTCGTGCAATCGCTGCTGGCCGCTGCGGCCGTGAACTTTCTCTGGGGCCACGTTGAGGACGCCCAGATGAACGCCGCGTGGGAAGACGCCAAATTCGGCGTCTTGGAAGGGGAGCATATTACTCGCCATGCTCGCGCCCTCGTCTACCCAAGCAACGGCGTCTACAAGGTGAGGATATGAACATGACAAGGTAATCTCTGTTTCGAGCAGTTCGGATTTGTTATAGGCAAATCCTCCAAAAATATATTACATTCATTTGTGAATTATTAAGCTTCATTATGCGAAGTTGTACCATCTTTATAAATCAAATACACATTTTGGGGTATGTATTGCAAAGACATTTAGTGAACAAAGATGAATTAGTCACCAAAGCTCATCATAGTTATTGTTTAGCATTTTCTCTTAAAATATACTATGTTCAATTTAAGCATCACAAAGACTTTCAGCACGTGACCTGCAGTAATCCGTCTTCAAATTAAATATATCAAGTCTCAAGACTTCTAATCGACAATACTTAAGTCGTATAGATGAAGTACTCTAATACTGAGAAAACGACGGTTTTATGGCGTTTTGCAGCAGAAAACAACGATTTTTTGACAGAAATTCTCGTATTGTGGGGCCCTAAAATCAAAAAGTGCTTAAATCTTGTTCCTACAAGTAGTAAATAACTTCCTCTAACAATCTGTGCAGTCAGAACTCACGTTTTGAGGCTCTTTGATAGCAAAAAATTGGTTGACGATAAAACTTTTCTTTCTGTCCGCATGGCAATGATAAACACTTCTTCTAAACCGTACAGACGAAATTGTCCGAAAATGATAATCTTGGATTCATCACGCCGAACGCAAAGCCTTGTGAGTTTTAAACGGATATTTTAATTACAAAATTGCTGCAAATTTTTTATTAAACTTTTTCTTGGATACAGCTAGAGACGCTTAAAATACGCTTAAAGTAAGTCATTTTTGTTGAATTATTTGAATTTTCGAAAATTGTAAAAGTTAAACATTTTTTTCGGATTCTTCTACAAAACTGAAAACCGTTTTTTGGCTGTAATGCTTTTCAAAGAGAGATCTTCAAATAAGGCGATGTTAAATTTTTCTCACATATAAGCATTTTTCTTTTAATTTTGTTCAAAAATAGTAATTAAAAATTTTTTTAGAATTTTTTGGAAAAAAACGCTTAAAAATCTGGCGCAGGTCTAATATAAGATAAACATTTTTTTATAATGTAGTAAATGTAAGAGACTCATTTTTGTTATTAGGTTTCGTACAGTACTGGAAAAAATAAATTGATCGCGGCCGTCTGCGGCTAAGTTCATCTTTTGCACGGCTTAACCAGCCCTTGTCGTGACGAAACGTCGCAGGCAAAGCCTCACAAACCATCGTGGGGGGGGGGGTGCCCTAACAAAATTACGACGTACAAAATGGCGGGCGCCGCTAGTTCAGATGTGGAAGTATTTTCAAATAGAAAATACATGGAAGAAAACTTGTATGAACATTAAAGTAAATTCATTGAAATATAGCACTTAACCACTGTTAACATAATTCTTTTTGAAGAAATTACATTGATATCAGATAAAATAACACTAATTTTAGAACAATTACGTTCTTATACACATTTAAATTCCAATATTCTTGTCCAACACAATTTATGAACTTTATCAAATGACCAGTTTACTACAGAATTTTGCGACAAGAAAAACGATTATAATTGCATATTTTCAATTGTTCATATGTATATTACATTTGCAAAAATGTAAAATACTGTCTTTCTCGAATCGCTAGGACTTCTAGGGAACCATTTCAATAAAAGAAAGTAAAATTCAAAGACCAAGTGTATATTTATCATTAAAGAAACAATTAAACTAGATATTAAGCAATTAACTTGCATCTGTGCTATAATATGTAATTTCAGTACATTGTCCATAATCGTTACACTATGCAAAATTGTGTGGAGTGGATAGTTAATGTCAGAAAATAACTCCAGTTACTCGTATTGATTGATATACAGGACAGTTTGGTTAGCTGGGCCAGATATGCATTTGTGTATCTTAGGTTAGCCAAACTTATTATATAATAATATGAAGTTAATGTAAAAAACTAATACAAATTATTAATTTTCAATTTTTAAGAAGTTTCGTGGAATGCAGAAACGTGCACGAAAAAATGATCCACTTAATTGCAGTATTGGATTAACTGAGGCTCTTATTGTGGTGAAGTGAATTATTAAGAGCATGTTGAACACAGTGCTACGAGTATATTATAAATAGGAGACATATTTTAATGAAATATCATTTTTACTTTCCTGCATACCTACGTATATACGAAGTAATATACGTAATGTTGAGAATGCTGCGCGAAAAAACGGCGGATTTTCGGCAGAAAAAATTCATTGCCGGTCCTGATAACAAAAAAGTGGATAAATGCAGTTGCTTAATTAAGGAAAAAAAGTCCTCTAATACGTGATGTAGCCAGAATACCTATTTTGTTGGCCCTTGATGTCGAAAACTCAATTGAAAGCGAAACGCCCGCCGTCTGTCCGTCTCTGACAACACTACTAGCGCTTAAACCATACGTAGGAATTTTTTCAAACTGAAGAAACATCTGTCTATCTATCTGTAGTTGAAACTTTGAAATTTTGAAAACCATTCTTTAAAACTTTAAGGTTTTTAGATCAAGCCCCACGGACATTCTCAAACTTTTCTCAAAAGTTTTCCTCAAAAAGTTTTCTTTAAATTTATTGTAGTAACAGAGCAAAATACTCTTATAAAACTGCCATAGGTTCTATTGTCACGGTTAACAGGATTTTTCGAAAATTGCAAAAATTTGAATTTTTCTAGCGTCTTCCCACAACTGAAAAAAACTGCAAATTTTCCCTTCAAATGAAAGTTGTTGTCAATAATTACTCCTTTCATTAAGGTCTTGCACATTGTTTTGAAAATTTTAATAGGTTTCTTGCAATATGGCGTACAATATTTTCAATTAAAAAAGAAACAAAAAAGATTTTCTCTGTCTTGTCTCTCACGTAGCTCATATTTTCATTAGAGACAATTTGTTCACATTCTTGTATTTATGTATACATATGCTCTTAATAATGTTGAATAAAATTTATCGAAAACTCAACAGCTTTTTTTGTGAAAATGAGCACAAAATTCTGCGTTTTCAGAAACACTCAAACGCCATTTTCTCAAAAATTGCTCTAATTTTTTGTTTCATACTCTTTCAACAAATAGTACTCATTGCACTGTTTAGTATGACGTTAAACTCATTTTTGTGTACTCTTTCGGTTTTTTCCTAAATACACAGATGTAATTTTTATGTACCTCTCACACCGTTAATATGAACATTTGCATTCATTTGCATTTATAAGTGGAAGTGTTTCCGATGACTTCGAATGAGGTTTTTCGAAAACTCAAGAGATTCCTCTGAAAAAGAGTTTCAAATTTCTCCTTTGTAGTAATGCTTAATCGCCATTTTCTTAAAACACGGCATCAAATTTTTCAATGAAAATTTCTATTTAGGACAAGGTTTTCTTCTTTAATATTCTGGAATGTTAATATTCTACATAGGTTCTACTGTTAGGAAACCGAAAAGAAGAGCAAAAGTCAATAAATGTGTCTTGGGTGACGATAGATGACAGCAGGCGAGAGAATGTAGAAAGACCTTAAAGCCAGTCCATACAAGGGAAATTACAACAATTTGCTACGAGAAAGTCTGTGCTATTTGGTAGCACCTCTATATATTTTTCCCGTCCTTTTTAAAACATTTTTCGCATATTTCATCTATTAGATACATAATTTTAATAGTATTTAAAATAATTTTACGCGATGCAACAAATGTTCTTCACACAATTTTTGAGTAACCTATTCCATTTCTTCGTTCACGAATTTTAATGGCAATCGTATGAAACCTAAGGTTCTTGTGACCCCTACCAACACCATTGTCGGTGCGTCAGATTTCACGAAAGTTAAAGTCAGAAATTTGCAAGTGAAGTTCACTTGAACGAAAGGCAGCAGACATGATTACATCAGTAAGTATTCAACAGTTTGAGTAGTTCATCTGATTTCTTTTTGATCAATTTTTTACGTCATTTTATGTTTGCTTTTTAAACATTTTATAAACATTTTTAGAGTATTTTAATGATAATTCTTCGTAATAATTTCGGTTATCACAACTATCGTTGTGAGCAACAGGTCACTAAAACTCCACAATACAGGCTGAATTCGATTTCCATTTAAGAAAGTAGTATTGAATATTCATCACCGTCGCTCTACTACAGATGATACAGTATCAATGATGGTTGTCACTGTCACTGAACCATATCAGCCGGTGCTCTTGAGTGTAAGTTAATTTTTTGTTGATCTTGCTGTCACTCTAGTTCTCCTGAATTCTCAATTAAAAATATTAAGATTTTAATACAGGAAGATTTTTGAGGACTTAACTGAGCCACTGTCCACCTAATCTCAAAAGATTTTGCTCAGCTAACCGCATTAACATGAACTTCTAATAACGTTTAATACGTTATTATAACTAAACTTTAAGCAATAATGCTTAAAGTTTAGTTATATGCGGCGAAAACTACATATAACAGCAACATAACAGCTTTAAATGTTCCAGGGAGCCACCCTTTTAATATAAATTCAAGTAATTTTTCACTTCAAGAACATTTTAACTTTCTCAACATCTGTTTTCTGCATTATTTTCTTTATGCATGTTTTTTTCTCTATAGTCACTAATACCACAGATGTCGATGTGACTTAAAATAAATTAAAAAGATCATTTTAGGTGGGCTGAGTGACTTAATCCCACATAACCTTTACAGGACGATTTTTTAAATTTTCCTCTCTAAACTAGTTTATTTTTCTTAAATAATATAAGTATTCTTTCTCAATTCTCCGCAAATGATATTAGATTAAAATTTTTTTCACATATATTGGTGCCAGATCTTGAAACGTGTAGCGCATGAAATATTAATATGATGTATGTATGTGTGTGTGTATATATATATATATATATATATATATATATATATATATATATATATATATATATTGTGGCCATATTATTATTACGTATAATAAGAAAAATTATTCGTGAACAAAAGGGCTGTGTGTCGGGACACGCTGGGGCTTACCACCCCCCACCACCGCCATCACCGCCACCACTGCCGCCGCCGCCGCTGGCAGGTCCCCTCCGTAATCGCCCGTCTCCAAAGGGATTTACGACCCACAGCCGCGCGCGGACAGGGCTCACCCTTATGAATGCTTCCCTGTCCTCGAAGCCGATATTTTTCTTTAGGTGATTCCCCGGCCGGGAAGTACATTAACTCTGTTTATTGAAAAGAGTGTTTATGAAAACGGCCATTGCACACGTGCACACACTTAAAGATAGAGTGAGAGGAAAAAGGTCGAATTGACGGAAAATTTTAGAGAATCTTGACATCTGATTGGTGAAGAATTAACCACGACGCCACGGGCTTAGACCAATCAGATCACAAATGACAGGGGAAGGGGTGATTTCGAAAGCAAGTACGCAATTTGGCGAGGGGGGAACCAAAGGGCTCGAACACACAGAGCAAAATCCAACTCTCGATTTGATTTTCGGCCGAGGAGTTTCACGAGAGGCTCACGCACAGATAGGAATGGCTTCTCGGTTTCAGATCGTTTCGCCGAGATTGTTGGTACTTTGATTCGTGACCATTGCACCACTGTGCATAAAACGGCCAGTTATTATTTCGCCAAGCTAGCTACAGGTTAATGCTTGCCTGTATCTTCCGGTGACTTTCGTTATCTTTCTGAGCCACGCCGCCAACCGAACACTGATGTGGAGTCGCCCCTAGTCGTTCCGAGAGGTGGAGACGGCCCAAGCACCCAAGGCTTCCTCTAGCTGACGCGGCCTGGCGCCGCCCCCCAGCGCGACCGGTGCAGGAGACGCTGCCACGGCCGCCAATGGTTCCCTTTCCCCGAGCACGCAGTCCCCAGCTGATGAGGTCACCGACCCGAGGACACCCCGCTACCAAAGTGCCGCCATCAGGCAAAATAAACCTGCGCTCCAGGTTTCTTTTTCGCCCTTCAAACGTTTTTTGGACTTTTGAGTAAAAGAAAAATAAGTCAAAAAACTTATTTTATGTAAGCGTTGCCGCGCATTGGCTATTGTGATTTAGGAATAAGAACCCAATTTGTATTTTAATTTAATTTTTTTATGAGCTCATTAGGTAGGGTTATTTTTACTTAAAATTCACAGTGTAACTTCTCTGACATCTGTCAGGAATAAAGCTCACATTTATTAATCAAGAAAAACTTCAATCTGATTGAAACAACTTCCATCAACTTCCTTCCACCATCCAATTCAACCGATTGAGCTACGTCCGGGCCGGCGTCAATCACAACAAGATAAAGGAAACAGCCGTGACAATACATATATTTATATTATTATATTTATTTATATAATTGTGTTATAATTTCTACTTATTTATAATTATTATTCCCATAGTAATCTAAATATTATAAAATATGCCATGTCAAGCTAGCACAATCATATCAAACCAAGTGGAATATTTAGTACTCATTTATTACTAATTTATTACCCAAAAATTAAATTTATTACTCCTCGCGTTTCTGAAATAAAGGTGGTTATGCTCGCGTGACAGTCAAGCTAGCGCAACCCAAATAAAAAAATGAGCACAAATGATCCAAACTAATACGAATGTTAAGAGCATATTTATTACTAATTTATTACTCTAAAATAAAAGTCATTACTCATGTGGTTTACGAAAACAAAATTGGCAAACACAATTAGTTATGCAACCCGCACGACATTTGCATATATTACTAAAGAGTACCAACGATCTCAAAACACTACAAACCAATTACAAATATTGATGTACAATCAATAGTACACACTCAGTTCTAATTTCTAACACCAAGAAAAAAATGTTGAATGTTAAATCTCATTAAGAAATATTGTAAAAACTAAATCGTAATGGTCAAAATATTGCAAGAGATTCTAATTCAAAAATAGAGATAACTAACAAGCACAATCGCATAAAACAAACTCAACATTTAACAGACGTATCACACTATCACTTAACACTAAACAGAAATTTATTAGTGCTGTTGTTTACGAAATAAAAAATTTCAAAAACTACATAATACGCAATAACGCAGGGTATTCATGAGGTAATTTTAGAGTATAGTAAGCCACAAGTAAATGAAACCAATCCTGTACAAATATAAACATTATCTTCTGTTATCTAACACCTAGTAGAAAATTATGAACGTGTAATCGCATTTCTGAAATATTGTGTAAACTCAAACGTAATGGTCAAAATATGCAAGAGATTCAAATTCAAAAATAGAGAGAACCAACCAGCACAATCGCATTGAACCAAACACATCATTTAACAGACGTATCACACTGTTGTTTAAAACTATTTAGAAATTTATTACTCCGGTTGTTTACGAAATAATTGATTTTAAAGGACGATATACTTACGCAATAACGCACGGTCTTAATCAAGTAATTTTAGAGTATACTCTAAAATTCAGTATACTCAGGATAGGTTTCATTTGCATGTGGCTTACTATAGTAAGCCACATGCAAATGAAACCTATCCTGTAAAAAAGTAGACACTATGTTCTGTTATTTAACACCGAGATTTCTAATTAGTTTTACATAAGAGTGTGATACGTCTGTTAAATGAAGTGTTTGATTTAATGCGATTGTGCTGGTTAGTTCTCTCTATTTTTGAATTTGAATCTCTTGCATATTTTGACCATTACGTTTGAGTTTACACAATCTTTCTAAATTGCGTGTCCACGTTCATAATTTTCTACTAGGTGTTAGATAACAGAATATAATGTCTACTTTTGTACAGGATAGGTTTCATTTACTTGTGGCTTACTATACTCCAAAATTACGTCATGAAAACCTTGCGTTATTTCGTATGTATGACGTTTTTAAAAATTATTTATTTCGTAAACAATAGGTGTAATAAATTTCTGCTTATTATTAAGTAATAGTGTGATACGTCCGAAAAATGTGTGTGGTTTAATGCTATTGTGATTGTAGGTTCTGTCTGTTTTTAAATTTGAATCTCTTGCATCATTTGACCTTTAGATTTGAGTTTACACTATCTTTCTAAAATGCGTTTTTACGTTCATAATTTTCTACTTGGTGTTAAATAACAGAAGATAATGTCTACTTTTGTACAGGATTGGTTTCATTTACTTGTGGCTTACTATACTCTAAAATAACTTCATGAATACCGTGCGTTATTGCGTATGTATGCCGTTCTTTAAAATTACTTATTTCGTAAACAATTGGAGTAATAAATTCCTAGTTAGTGTTAAATATTAATGTCATACGTCTCCTAAATGATGTGTTAGGTTTAATGCGATTATGCTCGTTGGTTCTCTCTATTTTTGAATTTGAATCTCCTGCATATTTTGACCATTACGTTTGAGTTTACACAATATTTCAGAAATGCGTTTCCACGTTCATAAATTTCTACTAGGTTTTAGATAACAGAACATAATGTCTACTTTTGTACAGGATGGGTTTCATTTACTTGTGGCTTACTATACTCTAAAATTACTTCATGAATACCGTGCACTATTGCGTATGTATGTAGTTTTTGAAATTTTTTATTTCGTAAACAACAGGAGTAATAAATTTCTGTTTAGTGTTAAGTGATAGTGTGATACGTCTGTTAAATGTTGTTTTTGTTTTAAGCGATTGTGCTTGTTAGTTATCTCAATTTTTGAATTAGAATCTCTTGCATGTTTTGATCATTACGATTTAGTTTTTACCATATTTCTTAATTCGTTTTCCCATTCAACATTTTTTCTTGGTGTTAAAAATTTGAACTGAGTGTGTACTGTTGATTTTATATGTATTTTTGTAATTGGTTGTAGTGTTTTGAGGTCGTTGGTACTCTTTAGTAATATACCAAATGTCGTGCGAATTGCATAACTAATTGTGTTCGACAATTTTTTTCGTAAACCGTTTGAGTAATGACTTTCATTTTTGAATAATAAATTAGTAATAAATATGCTCTTAACATTCGTATTAGTTTGGATCGTTTGTGCTCATTTTTTGATTTGGGTTGTGCTAGCTTGATTGTTACGCGAGCACAACCCCCTTTATTTCAGGAACGGGAGGAGTAATAAATTTAATTTTTGGGTAATAATTTAGTAATAAATGAGTACTAAATATTCCACTTGGTTTGATGTGATTGTGCTATGGTGGTTGTGCTAGATTGACATGTCCTATAAAATATGAAAGTAAGAGGTACTTGGTCGGTTTCTCGGTAGAGGGGACGAAGTCATCAATTCTACGAAAATTGACTAATTGAATAACAAAAAATTAAACTAATCTTAAAACGATAATAGTATAAAACATGTAGTGTTTACAATCAATACTATGAAAATCGAAAACAGGTTTTTGGAAGGTTCAGAAACTTGTAAATGCCTTTTCTCCACAACAACCAATTTTTTGGACTTGATCACTTTTATCAATAATCCTGCGTTATTTAAGAAGCTATTTAAACAGTAAAAAATAATTTAAAAGTGCCTTTATATATTAGTGGGCTTTGAGCGTGTAATACAAATTTATTGGAGATCCTATTGTATTTTATTTCAATCATCTATGTCCTCGTCTGATGTTGGGACTCCTTACTATTGCTTAGGTCAAAAAAAGGCCTTGGGAACAACTAGAAAACTCTAGCAGAAACTTCTACTACATTATGCGAACGATGTGTTAAAAAGAAAAGTTTCGGAAACGAACATTGTGTCTAAAATTTTGGGTGAACTGTCTGTTTTTGTATTTTGTGCCTGAAGACCCTTAGTGAGATCGGCAGCAATTCTCGAAAAGTATTGGTTAAAGAGACTAGCCACTGTTGCCGGATCGTTCACATTTATATCGTTATATTTTAAAACAACATTCTCAACGGGTTTTCTAGTTGATTTGGTAGTATGTTTTATTATATTCCACATTGCTTTTGTTTTATTATTTGAATTCAAAATATCCTGATCATGTTTCATGGTTTTAGCCTGCCTTATGACTTTTCGTAACAATGTTTTGTATTTTTTAAAGTAGATAAGGAAATCTTGAGATACGTCATGACGTTTAGAAATGAAAGAACGAATTCGCTTGTTTTTACAATATGTCCTAATCCCTTGTGTTATCCAAGAATTGCTTTTCCGTGAACTATTTAGTTTTCGTTTTTGAAGAGGAAAGTAAGTGTTAAAATGAAATGAAAAAATTGAAAAAAAAGAATTATATTTGTCGTTTGTATCAGCAGTATTATAAACCGTTTCCCATGACTCCTGCATCAAGTAATCAATGAATAATTTAATTTTACTTTTAGCAAACAATCGTGTATTATTATTTTTTTTAATTTGTATATTTAAGGTCGTTTTTTAACATCAAAGGTCATCAACGACCACAATTAAGTATACATCAATGCGTTAAGTTTCACAATTTAGTATACACACATTAAGTGTCCACAATTCATTAAGTGTACACAATCAATGTCAATCAAATTAAGTATACATCACATTATAGTTTCAACTACATAACTTAAATTTTAATTAAAAATTTTTTTTAAAATTTTTAATATTTTCGTAGGTTTCTTTCCTTTGCTATACCGGGGCATTCTAAGATAAGGTGTTGTGTAGATATTATTTCACCACATTTAGGGCATGGTTCTGGGTCGCATTTTTAAATATATAACAATATTTCAGATTAAAATGACCGATCCGTAATCTAGTGATGATAACTTGCACTCTTCTTTTAAGGCAGATTTTCGGCAGGGCTGGTTCCAGTACTAAGTTCCTAACTAGATGTAATTTTGATGATTTTAATTTCCATTGTGAGTCCCAATATTTGAAGCAGGATGTCCAGAAGAGCTTTTTAATGTCTTTTATAGTGTGATGAACCCATCCTGCCGCTACGGCAACACACGCATGCGCGCAATGCGCGCAGCTCGCGGTCTGGGTACCTCACAAAGGGGGGGGGGATACCGTCACACCGAAGTGCGTCGGTAATCAGCTGACAGGTGTGCGCGTTAAATTTGTCAATGAAGGGCGCCAAACGGGCACTTACCTGTCACCTGGCACCGGCAATTCGAGAACCTCAGGGGTAGGCACTCTTGAATGAGGGCATGCACTGGGTTTGCTACTACTACCACTACTTTACAATAATCACAAAGTTTTGTAACGTTAAGTGTCAATCACCTGAATGGCAAAAACACATTTATTGCTTTTG
The DNA here is from genome assembly GCA_964035755.1 of Teleogryllus oceanicus. Classification (NCBI taxonomy): domain Eukaryota; kingdom Metazoa; phylum Arthropoda; class Insecta; order Orthoptera; family Gryllidae; genus Teleogryllus; species Teleogryllus oceanicus. Next base: position 66,600,053 of record CAXIVR010000004.1, read on the forward strand.
TTTCTATAATACAGTTTGGGTAAGGAAGCCCCTTAAACTAAATTATATGTTATTTACATTAAATGACACCTTTCCTATTTTTTAATGTCTTTGGAATAATTACAAAAATGAAAGTCTTTCTTTTCTATAATACAGTTTGGGTAAGGAAGCCCCTTAAATGCTAGTTCTCCTCGAAGCAGTCGCTGTCGCGAGCCGCACCACGGCAAGGCGCAGCCAACCGGAAGCAGCAGTGCGTGCGGTGCTAGTGCTCCTGGCTCCGATCGGTGGTTATTGGAGGAAGTCGTCTGACGCCACCCACTCATCAGGCCAGCCTCAATGACTCGGCTGCACAATCATTCCTTCCGGAGGCACCGGCCCGTTGAAATCGGAATAAATTCCTGATTGTCTTTTTATACTGGGCGGCCTGCACTACGTTGGTCGACCCCCAAGTCACTGCTCCCACTACCTCTCATCAACACCGCAGTCTCAATTCTGTCTCGTTCTCTCGCCTTCTATCCGTCTTCTGCCAAAAGTCCGCCGCTCTCGCGCTTCCTGCGTCGCATCCCCAGCCTTTTTTCTTAGTTTCGCCCATCGCTCCTTCACGTGATTGGAATTTTGAATATTATTGGCCGAAATCTTAGTTTCCAGAATATTCGACGCGAGTCGGAAGCCGATAGGGTATTTTCAAATTAACCTCATTTTCTGGGCGCCTGATTGGTGGTCTTTGTTGTGCGTGTGTTTTAGCCAGTACACCGGAGATGAACAAAGCAGTCCTTTCTGCTGTCTTCGTGATGCTTATATGGGTCCTACGGGATAACTTCAACAGTAGCCGGGATCTCTATAATTTGCTTGTTCCGGTGCCTAACCGTGCACGTGGACTGGCCGCCGTTTGCCAGAAAGGCTGTCCCCGGGAGACAATTGCATCCTAATCGTAAATCTTTTGAATCTCCTGGCATGCGTTCGCGCGTCTTGCGCTGAGCCGTGTCAAATCAGGGACCTTCCTAATCGGCGTGACAGAGGGGGAAGTTTTGGGTCCGGCGACTAGCAATGACCTCATTGCAATAGTGCCACGAATTTGGGAATCAAAACTTAGAAATGATGTTGCCATTTTTGCATATTTATCAGCTTTCTCATTACCAGCGATTGCCCTATGGGATGGGATCCAAATAATTGATTTCTGAATAAATACAAGTTCTGGATTTTTTGTATGATTGGGTTACCTGTATGTTTATTTTCAATGGCTCTAAGGGTTGTCATTGAGTCAGTGAATATTGCAATGGGCACGTAATTTGTTTGCTTGAGACTGAATTCGATGGCTTTAAGGACTGCCCATGCTTCGCATGAACAAATGGAAAAATAATCTGGGAGACGTTGCGATTCCACTATATTGGCAGACTGAACATAGAATGCACAACCAGCTTTTCCATCACTTTTAGAACCATCTGTATATACTTGGTAATAATTTACATACTCTTGTTGTAAACTTGTTATTAAATTCTTGAAATTAGCATTGGGACCAGAAGTAAGGTGAAGACTGTTTGCTAAGATCATATTTGTTACTACATTATGATCTCGCCAGGGCGGGATGGGAGGCATACATCTAGGTAAGGTAACTGATCAACAATATTAAGTTCCTTCAGGTACTTAGGAATCCTCTCTTAGTGGTAGTGGAATTGAGGTGGGCCTCATAAAGATATGTTTTTAGGTTATTGAAAATATTTGTGTATGCAGGATTTGGAGGGTCACTTAAAGTTGAGTAAGCATAATTTAGACAGAGAACTTTACGTCGCAAGACTAATGGTATTTGCCCTGTTTCCACTAATAGGCTATTAGCAGGACTGGTTCTAAAAGCGCCAAGGCTTAAGCGACACGCTTGCTTGTGATTATTGGGTTTAACATTTTCAGTGTTCTCTTGGATGCTGAGTTATATACTACTGCACCGTAATCCAACTTGGCCTGAATGAATGCTTGGTATATTTTGACTAGACATTCAGATTGTGCACCCCATTTGATGGACGACAACATTTTTATTACATTTAGTCTCTTTTACATTCCAACTTGAGAGCAGCTACATGTTGTTTCCATGAGTGAGTTGAATCAAAAGCATACCAAGAATTTTACAGACACTTGTTCTTTTGAGTTGAAAGGTTCCAAGTCTAAGTTGAATTCCTTCATTCCGTCCTTGCGTCTTCTTGAAAACACTATAAATTCGATTTTGTTTTCGAAATTGTGAATCCTGAGTTAATTGACCAATTATTGATTTTATTTAATGTTTCTGCATGATATTTCCAGTTGTCTGAAGATTTTTCCACTGCAGAGCAGGGTGATATCGTCGGCAAAAGGTATATTTTACAGGGTGTTGACTACCAGGTTTACTTCATTGATTGCAATTATGAAGAGTAATACGCTAAGAACTGATCCCTGTGGAAGACCATTTGTCAACTCTGTGGGTTGCGAAGTTGTGTCTTGAATTCTGAATCTAATATACCTGTGTTTTAGAAAGTTTATGATAAATGCTAAGATGTTACCTTTAATTTGCAAGTTTGACAGAATGTTAATCAGCCTGTCTTTATATACCATTTCATACCAGTCATTTTCGATATCCAGTGAGACAGCCATCACATGTTGCTTCAAAACCAGAGCATCACAAATTTCGGTATCAATATTGACTAGGTGGTCATTGGTAGATCTAAATGCTCTGAAGGCACTTTGTTTCGGTGATATCTGTTTATTGCTTTCTAATATCCATCTCAGCCGGTTGCAGACCATGTTTTCTAGTAATTTGCATATATTACAAGTTAGGGAGATTGGGCGAAAGTTAGTTGGTTGGGTGTGATCTTTGTTTGGTTTGAATTTGTGCATCGTGGTCACTGTATCCTAAATCTTTTGTTTCAACTTCATATCCAGTAGTAGTTTTGTTAATTATAATTTGATCAATTGCCTTCATCGAATGTTGTGTGATCCGTGTAGGTACATTAATTGTAATGTCTAAATTGAAGGAATTAATTAAATTGAGAAACTTTTCTTTCTCGCAAGATTCGACCAGAAAATCAATGTTAAAATCACTGCATACAACAATGGATTCAAAAGAGCGTTTTCTGACTTTGTTAAGTGTTACCTCCAGGTTTTCTAAGAAAGAAATATAATCTGCAGTTCTCTTTGTTGGAGGTCTGTAAATGCAAAGTATTATCACTTTTAGTGAAGTAAGATGCACAACAGAAATTTCGAAAATATTTTCAATGGAGTACACATTTAATTCCGCCAAGGGGATAGAATCAATATTATTTCTAACGTAAATACAGGAACCCCCATACGTAGGACCTTTATGGGATTCTCTCTCTCTGCAATAAAAGCCTGCGAGGTAAAAGTTTGGAATTTGGAAAATGCTAAGTTCATTAGGAGATAACCAATGTTCTGTAAAGCAAAGAACGTCGGTTTGATTTAGATCGCTCTGTAGAGCTGCCTCGATAAACTCAGATTTATTTGAAAGGGATTGTACATTATGGTGGAGAATGTTTATTTTTTGCAAGTACCTACACGAATGTTTTTCTGCTGCATCTGACTGTTGTTGCTATATTTACTCCATTTTTACCTCGAGTGCGTGGTCGAAGGTTGTAGTGTGTCCCGGCAGTGAGAGGTTGTGAGGAAGATGGGGCATCGGATGTAGACGAATTGATGATGTATTGTCAAGCTTTTACCGACTGCATGTTTTCCAGCAAGGTTCATGTGAAGACCATGCCGGGTGAAGTGTTTTGCTGAGAGGAAATTAATTTCAAAAAGTGTGACATTTGTTTCTCTCAGTTGCAGTTTCAATTGTTGATTTGCGTGCTTAATCTCGCTGCATAGTGTTGGTATGTTGTACCAAAAGGGCAGAGTCGAGACTACAATGTTAGTATTTGTCGTGACCGGCCGCACAGATTTGAATGTGCCGCCACAGTAGGGCGTTACCGCCCCTGGCGGCAGCGACCAGCGACAAGCGCGGGCCAGCGAGGCTTGGCGGTGTGCGGCCGCCATGCCTGAGCGAGCGGGGCGAGGCCCAACCTTCCCCCCTACTACGCCTGCCAGTCAGCGGACCTACGGCCCGGGAAAAATATAAGCCGGCCGTGGCCCGGAGAGAGGACAGAGAGTGAGCGGCGGAGTAAGAGTGACGAGTTGGTGATACGAGATAGTACGGTGTGAAGATTGTGATTACGACGACAGTGCTGCGACAACGGACTTCCCTTTACGGAGATTTAGCGACTCGGCTATTTTGTGGTGCATCTTCTGGTTACGATAACTCGGCTACGTTTCACTGTACATTCTCCTGGATTTTCGGCACTGTAGCTCTGTACCTGTTTTCAACCAATAAATTGTTTATTGAATTTTGTGTGTGTTGATTTTGGACACATCAGTATTTTGGGCGGCACATTGTAATTTGTTAACATGTTGTTCAGGTGTAAAGTTACCGCCCAAGTTAATGTCATTCTGCCCTCTATGATAATGACTGTGTCCTGATTGGTCAGTGTTTTCGTGTGGGTGTCCAATTCTGCAGTCACATCTGCAAACCCCCGTTAGGTTTAAAAATAGATGAGACTGAGAAATTCCTACTGAGAATGGAGGAAAGATGGCGGCCATGACTGTCAGCTAAAATAAGTACCTGTTTTTTAGACTCAGTAGGAATGTCTTTGTTTTCAAGTGAGCTAGGATGCGCAGCTTTACGTGTTTTGGTTTTGACGCGCTTCCTAGCCTGTTTGCGTTGGTTTGTGCATGTACTTGTCGATGGTAGAGAAGGGTGGTGAGGATCAGGAAGGCAAGGAAAATCTGTTTCATAATCTAAAACACTAAATTTGTTTTGAGTTGTGACTGAATGCGGTGTGTGTGTCTTTTGTACAGTCACGGATGTACGGTTGGTATTATTCGCAGTGTTGCCGACTTAAACCCAACCGTCTGTGTAGAGAACGACCTCTTCCAACCTTCGGATATGTTGATCTAAATTATTGCTTATGTGTGTGAAGGCTTTCAAAAGGTCGGCTTTGAGAGTGTAGAGAGTAAAAAGAGTAGAACGAGCAGTAGCCATGTCATGAATGCGTTTTAATGTACGTGATAAAAATTGAAATAAATACAAGAAACCCCAGATAAGAGCAAAAAAATAAAAAGCTAGTACTTACGAAATTTGGCAATGTGGCTACGTAGAATTTCGTCAACTTAAGCTGCAACTGTTTAATACAATCAGTAGATTATACTTTACCGTAATTAGATAAAAGATAATATCTGAAAGTTTGTCTTCGATATATAGAATAAGATTTTAAACAAATTCACTTTGATACACCGTCCTCGTAACGTTGAAAAAAACGGAATCGTCACTTGTCACAGAAATAGAATAAATCTTTCAGAAAATTAATTAGCACGGTGATTTAATATTGCAAATAAATTGAACTGTGAATAGATTTAGACACTTATCACCACCTCGTAAATCTGAAGATCGTTGAGGCTTGAATGTCCGTTTAAAATTCGTAATCTGTTTGTCTTGGATCCTTAATGGAAAATTAATTTTGACAAAACTTCTACGAATAATTTACACACTCGTGTTCACAGAGAAACAGACAGACCAGCGGACACATAGACGTAGAGACGGACGTTTTGAAATAATAACAACACTCTCTTGGTAACTTAAGGTACCCCCAAAAGGTGTATTTCCGTAAAAATCTCGACATCGATTTACTGGAATTTTACATACATACCTATCTAAATATTACTTTTGTTACTCCGAATGTTTACGAGAAAGTAAAATATATTATATATAAATAAATACACTTTCACACACCACAGAGTAGGTTACAAGCAAAAAAGAACACAATTACAGAGCCCGAATTCCTGCGCGTTAGAATGCAGTTGTAATGCTATTACATAAACAGGGGGTCCCACCAAATATGGACCACCCCCACAACTTCTAAACGGTTCAGGATAACGAAATGCAGGTTTTGCTGAGCAATGCGGAATCAAGGGGCAAGTAACAAGCCGTGGATAAATTATTTATAATATTTTTAATTTTCGAGATATTTAATCATCTTCGATTTTTTAAATGATACTATATATTTCTATCTCCAGCAATGGATAGACCATGAAAAGAGGATTAAAATGATGTATCATATGCTAATATTTTGATAGTAACTTGAGTATAAAATTAGGATTTCTGGCATGTGATTTTGAATTAAACGGGTAATCGTGTAGCAGCCCTTGCAACTCTCGCTTTAGGGGAAGGTGGCCATCACGGCGTCTAGACTGTTGCGTCTTGACCGAGAGGGGTGGCAGTGGAAAATAAGAGGCAATTTTTGGTGAAGGCACAGACATCACACTAAGAAATACCAATTTTAACAATCAGAATGGGAGATTTTTTCCATTTATTTATTTGGATTTAACTTGCCTTCTACTAAAATTTAAAAACATTGATCGTTCCAAAGAACGATATAAAAAAATTGGTAGCGTAAAGAAGATGTTAATAATAATAAATATCATTTTCAAACTGAACAAGAAACCAACCACCGTCTTTTCGTTGGTAAATGTCATTTTTAATGATTAAAATGATCACTCGTCCACTTTGCAACCATACAACTGCTGTTCTTGAATGGAAAAGAAAACGGTGCACTTCTGTCTTCTGCATTTTCAAGTTTGTGGCAGCACTTGGCGCTATGAAATAAGAAACTCTCTCATCAGTATGAGCAGTAGCGAATGCAGATATGCATTTTTGTTGAAGTTTGGTAAATTTACACTGATAGAACTGTCAAGAGAATTTCAAGTTTTTTATTACTTTGTTCTTCTTGTAGAAAGTGTTTAAATAGGAAGTTTAGTTACCGTGAATAATAAGAGATAATGTCTACCTATCTGTTATTCGATGAATTAATCAAGATATTACAATGAAAATCTTTAAGAATTCATTCGCTTCCCATATATTAAAATGATGGCTTGTTTCCGCACTGAGTTCTATTTTTGTAAATTTACAAATTACTTTTATTATTATTATTATTATTATTATTATTATTATTATTATTATTATCGTTTTCGCTACAATATTTCGCTCTTTCGCAATTATTTCGTTCTTTTTAATTATCGTTGATCTGGAATTTCAGAGAAGAAAAGTTCAACTCAGATGAACATTTGGGAAAAAATTCTCATTCCGATCGTTAAAATTGATCTTTGTTCATATGTTTTCACGTCAAGATCATGAATTGCTGCAATTACACCTTCATCTTAAACTGCCATCCCTCTCACACTCCTCTCCTCACAAAACAGTATAAACGTCGCGAAGGCCACCTTCCCAAAACGACGACTGTTGCAAAGGCTGCCCGTTTACTTCAAAATCTGATGCCAAAAAATCTAATTTTATACTTAAATTACTCTTAAAATACTAACATATGATACATCATTTTATTCCAATGTTCATGATCTATCCATTGTTGATGAAAAATATATAGTTCAATTTAAATAATCAAATATGATTAAATTTCTCGAAAACTAAAACTGTAATAGTGAATTCCTCTACCAGCATGTAACCTGTCCCATGATTCTCCATTGTTAAGTGAAAACTGCAACTCGATGCCCTGAATCGTTTAGAAGTTCTGGGAGTGGTCCATATTTGGTGGGACACCCGGTATCATATAAACATTAGAAACCCTATGTAACATGATCGATGATAAATGAAAGCGATTGCAGTGTACTAAGCGAATGATTAAGGATGACGAAATACGTCTTGTAGTGGAAACCTCGAAATGTTTACTTTTCATAGCGTCAAATTCGGGTAGCTCTATTTTCTTAATTAAACCCCAAAATATCCAAGCAGCTATTTCAAATTAAATAAAACTACAATTTTATTGACAATAATACTAACATGATATGACAAACAATTATGAAGAGATGTGAACTTCTTCATCCTAAATCGTTACTTTTAATTTTAACGATTATGTTAATGTTTGCTACTCAGAGACACGGAGTACGCTCGAAAGAACACAATAAATAAACGAAATAAGGGATATTATGTTTATTATGTCGTAGTAGCTTCATTGTTGAAATGACGACTGATTCTTTCATGTGAGATTTTCTGTGTTTCATGAAGATGATCTCGGCGTATTCGTATTTCGAAGATGTGTAAACTTCCATGATTTTGACGTGATAAGCGATGACCTCAAACAATCCACTTAGATTCAGAGGGTAGTGTCAAAAAGAATCGGCGTGTTATTGTCGAATGGAAAATAATGCTTCTAGCTATTGTTCTGAAGTTGGAATAATTGAATTTTAAAAACATGTTTATTTGCAAACTTTGCACCTTCATTGAAATGTACTTAACTGTATACGTAAGTTCACATTCTTTAAATTACAAATGTCCATAAATAAACATATATCATCACTATATTATAATAGTATTATTACTTTTTCGAATATTCCATGCTGATGATATATGCTTCTGAAGGCAGGAGACTTGCTGGTTAGATTGAAATTGTGGATGTTATAACAATGTATTTCGTATTTGGAATGTGTGAATACTGAGGGGAAGCTTTAATGTCTATATTTATACGTGAAGACAATTAATGCAGAATTATTGTTTTCTTGTATATTTAATTTGAAAAAGTTTCCAGAATTTTATATGTAAAGAATTGGATTCTTAAGAAGGTGGATAAAGGATATTTCGAGGGAAAGCGAGTGTTACGATTTACGCTTACAATCTTAGCCTATTTCGCCTTTAAACGTGTGGAGGAAGGACGCAATTTTCAACGGGAGGTATTTCTGGAAGCCAATTGATGACCTTCTTGCTCCCAAGTTGAAGATTGTTCGGTAGCCGACTCGAGTTTTAAAATTTATGCTGTAATTCTTAAACAAATGGAACTTAAAGTATTTAGAATAAAATGAAAACTAGGAGTTGGGAACTGAAAACTAGGAGTATCTAACCAGTAACAATTTTCGTGGCAATATATGCAAGCGTTGAGGCCGCTTGTAGCCTCCACCCCGTTAGGAACTTTTATTTATTTATTTATTTATTTTTTTTTATTTATTTATTTATTTATTTATTTATTTATTTATTTATTTATTTATTTATTTATTTATTTATTTATTTATTTATTTATTTATTTATTTATTTATTTATTTATTTATTTATTTATTTATTTATTTATTTATTTATTTATTTATTTATTTATTTATTTATTTATTTATTTATTTACTTATTTATTTATTTAGTCAAAAACTCTACGTGACGTATGGGGGAGAAAATCATCTGCGCACGCATTCTTGAGTTTCAGAATTCCTTCCCAACAATTTAACTATTAATAGTTGAAAGATGAAAAATCATATTAATAATAATAATAAATTTAAAAAAGCGAGGGATTAACATTTCAAAAACTAGATATTTTCGTTGCAAAATTACAGAAAACTAATTTTTAACAGTAAAGGAACAAACAGATTTGATTTCTCTGTATTGTTAACGAAATAGAAACTCTCCCTAAGCTCTACTACCACTAGAAGCAAAAGGAAAGTTCAACAAAACGTGCGCATAGTGAAGCTACATTTACGTTCAGAAGCAAAGCGAGGGGCCGCCTCAGCATTTGCTCAATGGATCAGGGAAACTGGACAAAAACCCGATCGAGATGGGAGTCATTGATCCGGAAGTACATTATTGTTACAGGCATATTAAGCCTTTTTTTAAATTATATAATGCAAATGTAGACTAATTCATTATACTATATCTTGTTTTTGTTAAGGTAAACATTATTTTTCTTTTTGACGATCAGTATAGTCTCTAATAGTATAGAAACAGTTTTGCAGCAGAAAGGTTTTTACTTTTAACTAAAGTTTGTGTACCAATTTTAATTGTTTAATATCATCTGGCAATGAGTTGTAAAGTAACGTACATGTATTGTATGTGGATTTCTTGTAGTGAGCTGTTGATACTGACACTTAATGAACATGATTTCTACGTCGAGTGTTGTAACTATAAATATCAGTATTACATGAAAATAAGTTCCCATCGTTAAGTAAGTCAGTTTTGACAAATACTACAAACTCATAAATAAATAGGCAAGGCTATGGTATTTCAAGCTCAATGAAAAGAGGCTTGCACGGATCACGTGGATGGGATTTTTTGATTATTTGGATAATTTTCTTTTGCAATCTAAATGTCTGGGAACTAAAAGATGAGCTTCCCCAGAATATTATGCCATATCTCAGGCGGGAATGTACATTTGCAAAATACACGCAACGAGCTGCATGAAGGCTGACAGAATTAGAAAGAATTCTGAATGCATAACATAATCTGCTTAATTTAGTGTTTAATTCTGTTATATGTACATTCCATTTGAGGTTTGATTGAATTGAGAGACCTAGAAATTTTGTTACCTTAACATCAGCTAATTGCATATTGTTCATTTTCAATGGAGCATACGACTGCCGATTTGAGGCGCAAAATTGCATTGAGACAGTTTTTACTTCGTTCACTTTAATTTGAATTACAAAACCAATTTGTAACTTCTGAAATTGTACTATTTATTGTTTCTTTTTGCAAAGAACATTCGTGTCATCGGCAAACAGAACTGTTCTTCCATTTTTAATAGATGAGGGCATATCGTTTACGTACAACAGAAAGAGGATAGGACCTAAGATCGAACCTTGTGGGACCCCATGTTCAATTGGCAAAGAATTGGAGAGATAAGTAAATAATGTCCTTTCGTGCCAGTACGGTATTCCTACTCGTTGAGATCGATGTTTAAGGTACGAGGTTATCCAATCTAGGGCAATACCACGAATTCCATGAGAAGGTAATTTTGAGAGCAAGATGTTAATAACGTCAAAAGCTTTCGAAAGATCTAAAAATATCCCAATGGAGTTCTTCATTTTGGTCCATTGATGAAGCAACATCTTTAAGGAAAGAAAAAATTGGAGTTTCCGTAGATTTTGATTTCCTGACCGTGTTGTGAGTCTGAAAACGCTTCGTTTTTCCTGAGAAAGGTTTCCATTCGTGTATAGAAAAGCCTCTCTAATATTTTTGAGAAAACTGACAAGAGAAATTGGCCGGTAATTTTCAATTTCATTTTTGTTTCCTTTTTTAAAAAGTGGCTTAATTTTTGCAGTTTTGAAAGTATCTGGAAATATTCCTGTGCACAAGGAAGCATTGAAAATGTGAGTTAATGGGTTAATCGTTAGAAGAAGTTTCGTAAATAAACATCGTGCCGAAATTTTTTTGGGAAGCATATGATGTTGAATTTTGTGGTTTTAGTCCCTTCGTGAGATCAACCGCATTCTTGTTTCTCTTTCATTATCCTTTAAAACAACATTTTCTACGAAATGTCGTGATTACGTGGTCGAATTTTTAACGATATTCCACATTCAAATGTCCACACAACTTCAAAAATTCCACACAACTTCAAATGTATTTGCCGGAAAAAACTAAGCAAGCCGTAGCAAAACGGCTCGTAGAAAACCTTAACGTGGGAACTGCCAAAAAAATTGTCATGACATGCTAATTTCATATAAACAATTACGTATCTCGAAAACGAAAGAGATAGAGCTAATCGGATTGCGGAATTTTACATCTCGTTTAAAGGAAGTTTTAAAAAAGCAATATTCCTTGTTTGAAACTTTTAAAAATTTATAAACAATTTCCAAATTTTGCAATTCTAATGTGACAAGGATTCTCTGATATCCAAAAAACGAAAACTGCGAATTAACAATTTTGCAACAATTAAAATTTTTATAAACAATTCCCAAATTTGCGCAATTCCTGCCGGAGAGTGTCCCCAAGTTGTCCTTGATTTGATTATAGCAAAGTAACAATTTTGACATGAGATGCAAGTTAATTGCTTAATATCTAGTTTAATTGTTTCTTTAATGATAAATATACACTTGGTCTTTGAATTTTACTTTCTTTTATTGAAATGTTTTTTTTTTGTCGCAAAATTCTGTAGTAAACTGGTCATTTGATAAAGTTCATAAATTGTGTTTGGACAAGAATATTGGAATTTAAATGTGTATAAGAACGTAATTGTTCTAAAATTAGTGTTATTTTATCTGATATCAATGTAATTTTTAAAGTGTTAGTGTATGTGTTCTATATATTTCAATGAATTTACTTTAATGTTCTTTTGTAAAGTTTTCTTCCATGTATTTTTTATTTGAAAATACTTCCACATCTGAACTAGCGGCGCCCGCCATTTTGTACGTCGTAATTTTGTTAGGGCACTCCCCCTCGATGGTTTGTGAGGCTTCGCCTGCGACGTTTTGTCACGACAAGGGCTGGCCAAGCCGTGCAAAAGCTGAACTTAGCCGCAGACGGCCGCGACCAATTTATGTTTCCAGTACTGTACGAATGAACTACTTGCTTAATAATATTCAGCATACTAAATGTAACATAAACATAAGCAAATTAAACAAATTAACATTAAATGTATGACCTACGGATTCGAATAGAATGCACAAGTTCACAATATTTATTAAAATATACAAATTAAAATCAACCAACTGTTGTAAACATCAGTATAATATTTTTTACAAATTGGAGATATGAACATTTGACCAGAAAAAAGTCTTTCTTTTTTTTTTCTCTTCTCAGTTTGTTATCGGGTTTGGAGTGCCGCTACAAATACCCAATAGAACTATAGGATTGGGAGTCAACTTTCAATTCCAGTACTTGCTGCCCGTCGCGGCATCACAGCTACTGTACCCAATTGTCGTGAACGGCAAAAGCCAACGACACAGCCGTGCTGCCTGGTACGGATCTGTGGAGATGGCTCTGGACAGGTAGGTCCAGAGTCTTGTGGATGAATGTGCAGTGTCATTACCAATTGATTTATGTTAATAAAAATATACCTTCAGCGCATAGAGTTTAGAAGACATTAGAGGAAATAGTCATACTCATTTGATTGTTTATAAGTGAACGGTTAGGAAGATATCGTTGAGAACTAAATATCATTAATTAATTAATTAATTTATTTATTTATTTATTATATATTATTATGTTATTTGTAATTGTTATTTTGCATTCTGCCACCGGGCATCATCTGCCCAATTGTAGAATAAATTTCTATCTATCTATCTATCAACCGAGTTTTCAGACGCAAAAGATACTTGTGCACATCTGATTTTCCGTGGTAGACTGGGGTCCAATAGATCGTTTCAGAGGGAGACCAGTTGATTTTTGCTTTCTATAAATTTTAATTTCCCGTAGATATGCCACATAAGCATACCACTTAAAATTATTTTATTTTGTGTTAACTTCAGCCGCTTGCAAAGTGCCTCACAAAGACGGTAGACGCAGTTATTTTCGACTCTATCTATCGACTACGTAAGTCACTGTACTTTATATAATTCGCACACTAAGATTTAGAGACAGCTAATAAAGAAAATGAGGGCGCGTTGCTGCTGAAAATTGAACGTGACGCTGCAGCAAAGGAGTATCAATGATATTTTATTTTAGAGATCAAGTGTGCTAATATATAAAACGTGCTAAAATGTCTGGATTTACTTAACTTATGCTATCTTTCGGACTATCAATACATTACGCATTGCAATAAAAAGCTAAAAAACAAAACGAGATCAAAACCACACATTTTGTATCGTAGATTGCAATTAATTTATATTTACTTTTATGAAATTTGCATTACATTACAAGTTATAAACAATATACATTTTAGCTACCACTTCAAAAATTAATTAAATTTGTGGAAATTTGTTGAATAATTCATTTTATTCACATACTAATGGGTTATAAATAAATAGTTTTCCAAATATTTTAATTACAATATGAATATTCAATTTGGTAGAATACTCTATAATTTTTAATAAAAAATGAAAAATAACTGCGTGAGATATTGTTTAGAAACTGGATTTGAAGAATAATTAAGCACTATTAACTACAAACTAGTAGAAATAATATAATATTGTAGTCAATTCAATTTAACAAAGAAATTATTACTAATTTACTTTTTCTGTTCAAAACACGCACGTATGCACTCCTTCAATAGAACAAATCTACTTAGTTTTTAGTAGTGAGCTAACTAAAAAGTGACTACTTGCAACTTGGTGTGAAGAGATAAATTTGTAATTTGTACAAATGAAGAAATGTGAGCAGTGCGTGTCTGATTGGCTCAGAAGCGGCCTCCCGGGGCGCGCGTGCCTCCTGCGCGCGGTGTGCGAGGCGGCGGAGACGCCGCTGCTGCACGAGGGGCTGCTGGGCGAAGTGCTGCACCTGCTCCTCACGTGAGTTCACCACAACGCTTTTCTTCTCACTTTTCTTCACAAAATGTACTCTTCTATAAAATTCATTATTTCATATGCTTATGCGTTACTTGCAGTGCCGTTGCGTGAAATGTTTTTTGTTTCGGCTCTAGGGCAGATTTAGTTATTATTAATTGTCTAATCTCAAAATTTTAATTATTGTCGTTTATTTATTATTGATATTATTATTATAATTTAGGTACTTCAACTAATTACTGTTTGTTCATACTGTTTTTACTGTTTAAAAAAAATTATTTACAAAAATTATAGAACCTAATAGGTGAAAAGGTTTAGTGTAATAACTAATTAATTTATTTCACACTCTTTTGTTCATTTCACTCATATGAGACGTTTAAAAATATTTAAATTTTTAAAATAAATAAGATAATTGGAAATAATTTAATATAATTATAAGCAAATTCCAAGAATAAATATTTTCACTGTTAATAAGATATTGGTCCCCGAAAATGCGAGGTAACGAACTGCATATTAACGGCACCGCCATTTTATTGCAGTTCTAGCCGTCACCTCTTTAAGGGAGCTAGCCCGAAGCAGGCCCAACCAACAGACCCGTCCACTTGCCCTTCTACGTCTTGTGCGTACTGTTTGTTTAGCGCCTTGCAATACCAACTTCATCGGCGCTTTTGTTGTTTCCTCTCTCTGATGAAGAAGAAGGCTCCTTCCAGGTTGAACTACTCTTTTCATGTGTTTGAGCCACATTTCCTATGAATTTTTGATGTACATTGCCAGTGTTTGACTTATTCTTGCTTTGAATATTCTTTTCACTGCTGACGTTAGTGTCCTGTACATCTGGCCGAGAGATGTCTTTCAACGTCTTTCAACGTCTTTCGATGTCTTTCAACGTCTTTCTGCAAGTGGCGAGTGGGATACTCTGTAATTAGCTTCTGCTTTGGCAATCCTGATTATCAGTATTGCTTATAAAGACTTTTATTTAATACTAGTGAGAACCCGTCAAAATTTGACGGTGAGATCTGAAATAAATGTAAAATATTAATGTTCACAATATGTTGCATTGTTTGGATCTTCAGGATATAACGAAGATATTCTGTGATGTGGAGTTCGCAAAATTTTGAACACGTATGGCCCATGTGGCAATACAATATCGGCACCAAATGACACAAAAGCAAGAGCACTATTATAAAGACATATTATTTCTAAAGTTTTTTGATGTGTCATCATCTCCTATAAACAACTTTGATTTCTTCTGGCATCTTGCTCGAAGGCAAACTTATTTTCCCATTTAAGAAACACAGAGTAAACTCGTTTACAGAATTCCTCTCACATGAGAAGTACAAAGCAGAACAAAACTGACATTTCATAGACAACGACTCAACAGAAAACGAAATGACCTCACTATCACGACACCTACTCTAACTTTCTCTTTCCCTGCGACCAGTTAATATACGTTTTCGTCTTTTGCGGCGCGTGGGCAAGGATTCGGAATTTGACATAACTTCACTACTTCAGTACAACCGAGGAAAACCCACTGTTGTTCTCTACAAAATACACCACAAAAGCAAATACATGCAAACTGTCAACCCACAATCAATTATTACACTGAAATTTGTTTCACCTTGACGAATTGTAAACAAATCTCAACAATCAAAACAAAACATCAACCAGCGCCACCATGAAGCAGCGTGGATTCGCAATTGATTTTGAAACAGCCACCCTTTGGAAGAAAACAATTGACTATTGATAAGCGTACTATTAAAGAATGATTTAATTAATTAATTTACACCATAAATGGTGAATCAACACAAACAATATCTGATAACACATGTAAGAATCACATTCTTTCATTTAAAGGAAAAAATACTACAATCGGTTCAGTAGAAGCTCTAAACGAAGCCATGGCAGAATACCTTATTTTTTTTAATATATGTATTATTATTATTATTATTATTATTATTATTATTATTATTATTATTATTATTATCAAAAATCCATTATTTTAGTGATATTTTTTTTAGAAAAAAACAAAAAAAATCTATCACTCTCACGAGGGAGAGCAGAGAATCAATAACAGGCAAAAAAAAATCTAAATGCAATTTCTGTCACTACTCAAAAACATGCCTCAGTTTCTTCCTCGTATTCTTTGAGTAAATCATACAAAGTCATTTCTTTTGAACAATTCGAATGCGCTACGTCTCAATTCATTGTAAACGTCGGCCACCATTTCGTTTTGTCGATAGGAATCGGCCAACTGGAACGTTCACCACAGGCGTCTCCTCCTGTTTCAGTCCGAGCCTGGGCCACGCGCCTTGGGAGCTGCTGGCGGAGTACCGCGCGGCGGAGGAGGCGGGGGCGGCGGGCGAGGACTGCGCACAGCGCTTTGCAGACTGTCCGCAAGGATCTGGCCTCCTCGACCATATCACGTGCCTGCGCCCGCGCGACGATGAGGACTACGAGGACCACGACCTGTGGCGCCGCCCGCCTCCTCACTGGAGCGCCATCTTGGACCCGGGGGCGACCGGCCCGCACTGACCCCCTGTGCTGCCGAACTTATAACAAGCGTTTTTTGTATACCAGCATTACAAACGAATTTTTCTGTTGCATGAAATCGTTCACAATCGGGCGTTTCATGGTAAATATGACGGATTAGCATTTTATGGCACGAATGACTGCGTCATCACACGTTTAGGCAAACGCAGCGAGAGAATCGTTGGGACGTATAGGTAAACAGAACAGCCGACCACTGTTTTCTCGCACAGATGTCAACAACGCTACCTTGAATTTGCTTTCCAGAGGACATTGGATGTCAAGTACCCGAGACGTCACTAGAAAGTTGTTTCCCCAAATTAATTTTGATTCTCTTATAAATGTGTAATGCTGTTATACAAAAAAAGCGTATGTAACTCGTTTCTAATGTTGCTATAATTGTGCTCATAAAAATTTGAAAGCTCGCTTCTAACATCACTCGTTTTCAAAACATGCAATAAATCTTAACATTATACACTAATTGCATAAACTACAATTTCTAGTGTATTTCATAAGGACGGAGAGAAACTGATACTTGACTTTTATTTGCATCCCCTTCGCTTTAAACTCATAGCACTAATTGATATTTGAAAATCTTTAACTTGGAAGGTATGGCAAAATACTATGTCAAATATTGAAATCTAGATGCCTCATGTGTAACATTGAATTGTAATACAATATCAATAAAGTTCTCGTGCGCCTTATAAGATTTTCACTCATTATTCAACCTATGAAAGAATTATAGGTAAAATTTAACAAAACTAGTAAACTAAAAAATGAGTTTGTAGATTCTTCTCCTCTGAAAGCATTCACTGGCTTTCTCCAGCCTGTCATATTTGCTGCACGTATTTTCATTGCGTATTGTGTGACACGAGCAAGAAACAGTCAGAATAGCTCATTTCAAAACTGATTTTCATCTCCCTCGAAACCATCTGGTTTCAAGTCATTTGAATGTTTGAAAATTTTCACTTCTTTTGATATTCGGTATTGCGATGCATCGCATCGTCGGTTGTTCGTAAAAATCGTATCGCCACGCTTCCTTGACCGGAGATCGCACCCTGACCACCCTCACCTCTGTGGTCACAAACATGTACTCGGCTAGCCGACGCCCGTGCGGGATATAAAACCAGCATTTGCCACTGTCAGAATAACACTCTCTTTGTTGACATGCCAACCACGCCTGCGATAAAGAATGTCGAAAGGTCACCGTTCCCTTTCGCTGACAGCCCGTGTCCTTCGCGAGGGACGGCGCTGGGAAGCGCCAAATTATAGCTTCCTAGCCTTCGGCCCCTCTGGACGCACCTCCACTAGCTGACAGTAGCAAAAGTGCTGAAAACGGCTCCTGGCCGTCCCCTCGAACAAATAATGCAACCCTACGAAATCCTTCAAAGAGGTAGGCCATCAGGGAAAGCATTGCTTCCAACCAGTAAAAATCCTCCCTGCATACAGCTCACAAGTATCCAGTAAGCACGTGATCTCCAGTAAGCACGTGACTAGGCACTCGGGCGGAGTAGGAGGGGAAACATGGTGAGGGAGCCGTGCGCGACACGAAAAACGAATATTGATTTGATGGAAGCGATTTTCAAAGGCGATTAGGCGATTTGCAAGGGAACTTAGAGAAACTGCAGAACAATCAGAGCAAAGAGACGAGGCAAAAGATTCGAGGCAAAAGACACAGAGACGAGGCAAAAGATTAGCTAACATCAACTAGTCGGCAGTGAGAGATGCTCTCCTGCCAGCAGCCAGTCGACATCATTCGGCAGACGGTGTGGCTTTTGACTTATCCGCTGACACTCAACTTTTCGGCATAACCGGAATTTATTTCGTTTTGCAGACGCAGTCAAATATCCTCTAATAAATCACCTGAAAAAGGTGCCCTGCCAGTCATTACGGCAGCATTACGCGGGAAGGTGTGTAACGGCCTTACCGGACATACTTCATCATAACTGACATCGACACGTGAGCACCGGCGTGTGTTGCTGACTGGCGCCCCCATTTACTGTCGCACCCAAAATTATTCAGACACCTAATTTCAAGAACTACTGTTCATTTTTTTATACATATCATTATTATATTTTTATTCTGTATAACTTAGGTCAATACGAGTTAGCCGCGAAATTAACGAAAACGACTTCTTAAAAAAGTAGCTCTACGAAGTAAAATAACCTTTTAAACCCCAGTTATACAAATTAGTGTGCATCAAAACTATTCGGACAGAGCGCGACTGAAATGAACATCAGTCCTTTAAATATAGACATTTCTTTCTATATTTAAAGAACTGATATTCAACGTGAAATCAGCGAACATGGAATGCTGAAGTTCATAAACATCAAATGCAGAAGGCCAGCGACAGTATTCTCTCTTCACCGAAGGTTTTGGATCGCGGGAACTGGGAACCACTGTGACGGAGCAACATAATGTTCTTCAGGTCATAAACGAATTCTAAAGATTTAATTATGAACTATTTTATATTACACATGATATACATCATGCGTTTATGTCACCCCATGCATTGTTAGGCGGTAAATGCGATAAGGTAACGAATTGACGTGATAGGAATCTAGTGGCATCGTGAATTGAAACTTCTTGGTAACTCTGTTTCTGTATATCAGAAACGAAACGTTTTAAGAAAAATAAACTAAAAATAATAATATTGCTTGATACATATTTTAGTAGGCGATGAAGATGTCGCAACGTTTATGTTCCGAAGACTTCAAGAAGAATATTGAAACTATAAACATTTAAAAACAAAAGTTATGGAAAAGGATAATAAAGAGTGTAGGAACCTTGACGTATCAACTTAAATGAACAAACAATGCAAGTCGGTCAGATACCTCAGAGTAACTCTTACCTAAATGGTGGAACTGTTGGTGTTTCACTAGTTTTCATCTCGTTGAGCGCGTCAAATAAGTCTTGGAATCGACACTACTGGCACAGATAAGATGAAAATTGTATCATTGGTACCTTTCTTCAATACCTTTCATTCGCCGTACATTTTACAAAAATTACTCACAAGACTGCAAAATTAGTATTACTGGAATTCAAGGTTCTGAAGCGAAGCATTCTTTCAAAAGCTTTTCCTTTGTTCACAAGCTTTTGCTTTGTTTACTACAGCAAAGTTCACTTATAATCGAACAATCTAGTGTTTATTTGTAATGAATGTGGATCAAGACATATGATTTTGTTCCTTATAACTGAATGTTTATTATATTCGAGCTCACTATATCCAGAATTGGCTTTACTAGGAGTTTAACAGGAGTGATTCAGGCTTTGAATTAACGCTGCCGAATGAAAAAAAAACAGATAATAATGGCGTCAATTGCTCCTAGTTTTTTAGTCTCAGATATGCATTGTATGAAACTCGATGATGATTGTCAAATGAAGCTGTTTCTCTCCCGTTCTTCGCTAGTGTAGTAATATACTTCAAGCTTGTATTATCATAGTCATTATTACATTATTGTTTCATAATGATCTATTATCATAATAAGCTATTTAATTTGTTAATATCATTATTTATTTCATTGTTCCCGGTTTTTTTCCTCTTAATATAATTACATATAATGAAATGGGACAATTACTTTACAACTTCAAAATAACATTTTAATTAAAATATGAAATGTCTGATTTATTTGAGCAGATACGCAATATTTAGTGATTTCATCTTAAATTTCTCGCATTCATATACAACTTGACTACAATAAAATATTGAAGTCGTAGGTTTTTTCCGGCCAGTCATGTAAATGATTTTCGCTGTTCGGGTGACGCCGCGTCGAAGCAACTCTTAATTCGGCAACAGTCTTCGACGCGGCGTCACCCGGACAGCCAAGATGTCTTGGAAGTTAGCAGGACCATTTCACCCACTCACAAAATTGTATAGCTCATGATTTCCCGCTTTTTTTGCCGATCTTAAGATGTGAAAACAAAACATTTGCCGCGGATCATTTTCTCAAAAAAATCGATGTTCCTGCTAACTTCCATTGGAAGTTAGCAGGACCACACATCTAAATCCGCTAATAATATAAGCATATACATCAAACAGTACTCTAAATCTGGCGTTTTATATTTATAAATGATTAGTGAAGAAATCATATTGATATCTCCATTTTTTCAAAAGACATTTACAGAAAACGAAAAATAACACCTCGTTCCTATGGCGAGCGCCCTCAAGAAGGAAAAGACACGTTTCGTCCCAGACCAATAGCCGTAACTATTCATACCCTACGCCAACATTTGCCCTTAACCGTTGCAAACTGTAATCTGTAATAAAAAATTTTGCCGCGGATCGGTAAGTATAAAATACCCAGGTTCGAACCCCAGAAATTGAAGTCTTGGAAGCTTCCTGCGCAAAGAAAAGACGCGTTACCTCCTGAACGAATAGCCGTAACAATTCATACTCTACGCCTACGCCAAACTTTGCCCTTAACCGTTGCAAATACTGCTCAAGCATTTGCCTGGCATTGATCGGTGAAACCACGGAAAACAACCAATCAGAGCAGCCGGCCGCTAGAATTCTCCTCCAGACAGCGACTGAGTTCGACCTAGCTGAAAAGCTAGTGTCGAAAATCCTGCCGCCATCAGTACTCGAACCTAGAACCTCCCGGTCAGAGGCGCTGCAGTGACATCAGTTGATGCACTGAGCTACTGCTCCCGGTTGGTATTTAGACCTCAAAATAATCGGAAGCCACCAAAATATCTTGCTTTAACCCAACATGGGATGCCGTCCACAGACGTACCGGTGCTTCTAACTTCTACCTGTGGGATGCCATCTGAAGACGTCATGACGCACCTTTTCCGCGTGCCGGATGACGTCCTGAGACGGCGTGGCCGTTTTTCTCCTTGTCGAGGGGGCCGAGCGGATGCAACAGCATTCCTAAAGGTATTTGGCGAAGGGAGTTTCCCTTCATGTAGCGGGCCCGCCAGAGTTCTAACGCAGCGGCGGAAGTGTTTTAGAGCGAAAGAGGAAAATTTTCAAGCATTGGGCGTTCTGCATATGAGTGAGGAACTCAGTTACTCTTTACGGCAAGGTACTGACCGGAGAAACCATAGAAAACTACCGTTCAGGAAACCCGACCTCTAGAATTCTTTCCCAGTCAACGGAAGAACTCGACCTAGCTAGAATATGCCTAGTGTCGAAAATCCGCCACCCTCGGGACTCGAACCCTAGGATCTCCCAGTCAGAAACTCTGCCATGTATATAGTTTTTTCTCTGAGACATCTCAACGGAAAAAAATCACAATGAATTTCCCCCAAATACCTGTATGATTCTACTGAAATACCGGTATTTCGGATGAAGGTAAAATACCTCTAAAAATACCGGTATTTGACGTCTTATACCGGTATTTTGAATAAAGGTATAATATAGGTAAAGGTATATGTATACCGGTATAAATACACTTAGAGCTATTATTTCGGTATTCGGTCCTACAAATTATTTATAGACACAATTATATAAATTGAACATTTAATTTTAAATTTCAAATATATTTTAAAATATTTGGATTATTAACGAATAATTATAAATAAGTGTAAAAACATAAAACTACGAATCAATACAGATTGATAGCAACAATTCTGAAAATTCTCTAATTCCAAGATACGTTATAAACGTTTCACAGACACGCCACCCACGTTTGACAAAGCGCCGTGTGAGAGCGAGACGCGCTGCATCTCTGAAATCGAGCTGAGATCAGCGTCATATCCGTTGCCGGCGACAGTTCGACCGACGCGGCACGTCCGGTGTATCGTATTCCTTTCAATGAACGCAACGACTCATTTATTCAAATTTATCAAAAATTAAATTTATTACTCATTCCGTTTCTAAAATAAAGGTGGTTGTGCTAGCGTGACAGTCACGCTAGCACAACCCAATACAAAACATGAGCACAAACGATCCAAACTAATACGAATGTTTAGAGCACAATTATTACTAATTTATTACTCTAAAATGAAAGTCATTACTCAAGCGGTTTACGAAAACAAAATTGTCAAACACAATTAGTTATGCAACCCGCACGGCATTGTCGTACATTACTAAAGAGTACCAACGATCTCTGAAGACTACAAGACTACAACCAATTACAAAAATACATATACAATCAATAGTACACACAGTTCTAAATTTTAACACCAAGAAACACATTTTGAATGTGAAAACGAATTAAGAAATATTGTAAAACAAAACGTAATGGTAAAAACATGCAAGAGATTCAAATTCAAAACTAGAGAGAACTAACCAGCACAATCGCATAACACAAACTCAACATTTAACAGACGTATCACACTATCACTTAACACTAAACAGAAATTTATTACTCCTGTTTAAGAAATAAAAATGTTGAAAAATCGACACACATACGCAATAACGCACGATATTCATGAAGTAATTTTAGAGTACAGTAATCCACAAGTAAATAAAACCAATCCTGTACAAAAGTAGACATTATCTTCTGTTATTTAACACCCAGTAGAAAATTATGAATGTGGAAACGCATTTAAGAAATATTGTGTAAACTCAAACGCAATGGTCAAAATTTGCAAAAGATTCAAATTAAAAAATGGACAGAACCAACGAGCACAACCGCATTAAACCAAACACATCATTTAAGAGACGTATTACACTGTTATTTAAAACTAACTAGAAATTTATTACTCCGCTTTTTTACGGAATAAATAATTCCGAAAAAACCACATACATTCGCAATTACGCACGGTATTCATGTAAGAAATATCGGGAAAACTCAATCGTTATGGTCAAAACATGTAGAAGATACAAATTTAAGAAAATAGAGGGACCAACGAGCACATTCACTTTAAACGAAACACATCATTTAAGAGACGTATCACACTGTTGTTTAAAACTAATGAGAAATGTATTACTCCTGTTCTTTACGAAATAAATATCTTTAAAAGACGACATACTTACGCAATACTGCACGGTCTTAATAAATTAATTTTAGAGTGTAGTAAGCCACTAGCAAATGAAACCTTTCCTGCTCAATAGTAGACATTATGTTCTGTTATCTAACATATAATAGAAAATTATGAACGTGGAAACGCATTTAAGAAATATTGTGTAACCACAGACATAATGGTCAAAATACGCAAGAGATGTAAATTCAAAAATAGAGAGAAACAACCAGCTCAATTGCAATAAACTAAACACACCATTTAAGAGACGTATGACACTACTATTTAAAACTAACTAAAATGTATTACTCCTATTGTTTACGAAATAAATAATTTAAAAAACGACATACATACGCAATAACACATGGTATTAAGGAATTAATAGTATAGGAAATAGTAGGCCACAAGCAAATGAAACCAATCCTGTACAAAAGTAGACATTATGTTCTGTTATCTAACACCTAGTAGTAAATTATGAACGTTACTAAATAATTCTTCAATGCGTTTTCACGTTCATAATTTTATACATTTCTACAGGATTGCTTGCATTTACTTGTGGCTTACTATACTCAAAAATTACTTCACGAATACAGTTCCATTTTTCGTATGTATGTCGTCTTTTAAAATTATTTATTTCTTTAACACTGGGAGTAATAAATTTCCAGTTAGTTTTAAATAATAGTGTGATATGCCTCTTAAATGATGTGTTTGGTTTAATGCGATTGTGCTCGTTTGTTATGTCTATTTTTTAATTTGAATCTCCTGCATGTTTTGATCATTACGATTGTGTTTACCCGATATTTCTTACATGCGTTTCCACGTTCATAATATGCTACTTGGTGTTAGATTACAGAACATAATGACAAACTTTGTACAGGATTGGTGTCATTTACTTGTGGCTTACTATACTGTAAGATTACGAGACGAATACAGTGTGTAAAATTATTTATTTCTTTAACAATAGGAGTAATAAATTTCTAGTTAGTTTTAAATAACAGGGTGATACGTCTCTTAAATGATGTGTTTGGTTTAATGCGATTGTGCTAATTAGTACTCTTTTTTTAAATTTAAATCTCTTGTTTATTTTGACCATTGCGTTTGAGTTTACACAATATTTCTTAAATGTGTTTCCGCGCTAATAATTTTCAACTTTTGTGTTAAACAACAGAAGATAATGTCTACTTTTGTACAGGATTAGTTTCATTTAATTGTGGCTTACTATACTCTAAAATTACTTCATGAATACCGGCGTTATTGCGTATGTATGTCGAGTTTTAAAATTTTTTATTTCGTATACAACAGGAGTAATACATTTCTGTTTAGTGTTAAGTGATAGTGTGATACGTCTGTTAAATGTTGAGTTTGTGTTGCATAACTAATTGTGTTTGACAATTTTGTTTTCGTAAACCGCTTGAGTAATGACTTTCATTTTAGAGTAATAAATTAGTAATAAATGTGCTCTAAACATTCGTATTAGTTTGGATCGTTTGTGCTCGTGTTTTGAATTGGGTTGTGCTAGCGTGACAGTCAAGCTACAAACCACCTTTATTTTAGAAAGGAAGGAAAAATTTAATTTTGGGGTAATAAATTAGTAATAAATGAGTACTAAATATTTCACTTGGTTTGATGTGATTGTGCTATGGTGGTTGTGCTAATTTGACATGGCCTGTTAATCGACTCCTCTGCGGTGAAGGAGCACGCTGACTCCTGTTCTACCGCAGTGATCTGCCCCGAGAGCTTGTAAAGAAAATTATTATTTATATCATGAATAACTAATCTTCAAAATAATGCTTTAATTTTTCGTTTATTGCTATATATTAATTTTGACCTTGACGCTTCTGTATGTTGCCTCCATGTTACAACAGTTTCATTAGGCAAAAATCGGAGCAAAAAATTTATTAACAATTTTACCAATCTACCCAAAAATGAAGAAATTATAAACTTCCCTTCTTTACTTGAAATGAAAATTAAATCGCCGATTCATTAAAGTTGCTGGTTTCTCGAAGTTGCTATTCTATTGATAGCATTGTTATCTTGTCATTGTATTTCTAAGAAGTTTTTATCCGCTTCATTGTTCAAATCGAGCTCTCGGCCTCTGAAGTGAGAAGAATCAAAGAAGTTTACAAACTTTAGGAAAACTTTCATTTTGTAGCATTACTTGAAACAATGGTACCGCTCCTGTTGCATTTCGAAATTCGCTTCTTTTGTATATAACTTCCAACAAGTTACTCCAACTGATAACGTCCTGCAGAAAATAATATTTTGTTATATATTATTTGGCATATATGTGGTGTGGTACATAATAAAGACGATGAAAAGAAAAATAATAGTAATTCATTATATATATATATATATATATATTTGTGACATACCAATATGTGAGACCTTGTATTGCGTCACATTTATTGTAAACAGGTTAATTTGTAAGGATAGACATTCGTAAATATGGCGGCATAGCATCGGAAGACGAGTTGTCGTCAAGGTTGTTGTACCAACAAAACGAGTTCGGCTGCTTCACAAGGGCTAGTCAAACCCCTGGGAAGTGTCCTAAACCCTACCCCTATCCTTATTCCTTCCTAATTCTGGCCGCTGGGTAGTGACGCAGGAGCGCGCGGTAGGAGGCGCGTACGCGGAGATGCTACCTGGCGGCCCTCTTGACAACCGACTACGACGAAACGCGACAATGTTAACGGAGGATTACTCCATAAAACAAACGCAATAATGGGAGGATTAATGGGAAGCGCGAAGCTCTCAACGCCCCCCAAGGGGCTTGGAGACGCGTTGCGTCAAAGTAGACGCAACAAATTTAAAAAAAAAGTTCAACAAACTTCATTGCTTTGAACCACGGGGCGCGGCTGCTTGACAAAGTAAACTGTGTAGGGATTGGCCGAGAAAGACAATGACAGTCTAGTTGAATCTCTAAGTAATTGAGGGATTGGATAAGCATGGAATTTTTTCTGACAAGAAACAGTAGAAAGACGGACCGAGATTTGAAGGGACAATTAATGTTGGGAGTTTGGGAATTGTGAACATTTACTTTGAAGCGTATGATTGCCGGACTTAGAATATTGATGGAAGGTGCGGAAATTGTAACTTGGAAATATTTCGAGTGCAGCAGCTAGAATTGTGAACTTAGGTGAATTTGTCGGCAACAGGACTGGGAGTATTTGATGCAGATATAGTTTGCTGAACTTCAATATTTTAAGTATACGCGTAGGAAGAACTGGGAACTTTTAAAAGGAGAATTAATTAAGTCTTATCAATTTATGAGGCGGTGAGGATCAGTGACTTGAGTACACTTGTGCCAGAACGGAAGAAAAGAAGTTGGTATTTGGACCTGGAGACATCGACACCGGGAAAGATTGAAAATGGTTATACGCGGCGACATCGGTCGAGAGAAGCCGAAGACGGGTAATGCAATAACAGGTTTGAGACTGGTCATGACCAAAAGTTTGGTATTATTAACAAGGAACATTGACTACTACATTGAAACTACAAGTTTCTGTGAATAGAAAAGATGATTTTCATTTAGCCAATTCCAGCAAATGAGTAGCTAGAAATGTATTTTTGTTTTTCAGATTCCTCGGCCACTCTGTACAGATGGCAGATCGAATAATCGGCTAGCGATTATTTCTTATAAGATCTATCGACCCAGTTAGCTGGATATAAATGTATTGGAAATAGCAGTTGAAGAGTAATTTTAATAATTGAATTAACGTAATCTTTTCCTGGCGCCCAAATTATTTTATAAATTTGAATCGGGTTACGTTGAATTAATATTAGAAGGACAGAGGAATATTAAATTTAAAAATTAAATCAGAGAGTTTGTTTCAATATATATATATATATATATATATATATATATATATATATATATATATATATTATATTGAAACGCACCGCGTTTCCACCCAAAGAAACGGCGAGGCATCAAGCAAGAACGCGGCAGAACGGTTGCAAGAGGGCGCTCGCTAGCCACGAAAAACGGTTACGGGCGGCGAGGTGTCGTCGGTTGGCCGACCGTGGGAACGAGGCCGCGAGGAGTCAGTGTCTGGCTGGCCGCCGGCGAGGAAGGACGTATCTGGGGCTGCTCCGCGATCGAAAAGCAAACTAGTATCGCGAACGAACGAGTGCAGAAAGATTAATTCACGGACAATTTGTGCGTGATAACAATCAATAGTCGATCGGACATATTGCCAAAGTGATAGCTGCTATTTGGAGTAACACAGATCAAAAGACGTCGAGTGGATCGGAGAATTGGAAAGGAGAACGTACTTCGGAAGCGCAGCGCCTCACCTCGGCTGGTCCCAGGTGAAACGACCCCGGCAGGCAACGAAGGAGCGCGAGGCAACCCGAGAGTCCCCGAAGCCGCCGACGCTCGTATGGGAAGAAGTAACGGTAAATATTTCTTCGATCGATAAGATCGAGAGACTAACAGTGATTCTGGGTTATATGAAAGAAAAGGGTAAAGACCACCATAGATATTGTATCATTAGTGATTTGTATAGAATTAATAAATAGTTCAGTTTATTTTGTTCACGGAACAGTGGTGTTTGATTAATAACCCCGAGCCCATTCGCGAGAAAGAACACCTGTCCCTTACAAATAAATTTACTGAGAACAAGCCGGCCTACCCGGTACGTCACAAAATATATATATATATATATATATATATATATATATATATATATATATATATATATATATATATATATATATAGTATGTGTGTGTGTGTGTGTGTGTGTGTGTGTGTGTATGTATGATCGCTTGATTTCTAAAAATGTAGACTCGCCCCAAACTAACTAAAAATTCAATGAAAATAATTGTTTATAACAAATTAATAATTATAAATCACAATAACATTAACACTGTTAGCACTGGCACGAAGAGAAAATTAATTTAGTAAAATTATAAAAAAATAGACAATTTTCTAGTTTTTACTATTAATTTTGTTACAATCGTGGAAATGATACAATAAAAGAGACAATTATATAATTTTGAGTTTACTAACGTTGGTCGAACTAAAAATCGAAATTGCAAAATGTTGGCCCGCCCTCCTTTTTTTTCCTATTTCGTTCCCTAAGTAATGGATGTCCGCTCTGCCACGTTCGACCAAAACCGATCAACTCTCCCTCTCTATACTTCTCTGTCTCTCTCTCTCTCTCTCCCTTTATCTCTCTCTTTCTCGCATAGAGTATAAATTGTTACAGCTATTGGTTCGGGAGGTAACGTGTCTTTTCCTTGCGGAGGGAGCGTCCAAGGCTTCAATTTCTGGGGTTCGAACCTGAGTATTTTATACTAACCGGTCCGCGGCAAATTTTTTTATTGGAGATTACAGTTTGCAACGGGTAAGGACAAAGTTTGGCGTAGAGTATGAATCGTTACGGCAATTGGTCTGGGACGAAACGTGTCTCCTCCTTCTTGAGTGTTCTCGCCATAGGAACGTAGGTGTAATTTTTCGTTTTTTGTATATATCTTTTGAAAAAATGGAGATATCAATATGATTTCTTCACTAATCGTTTATAAATTTTAAAAAAAACGGCAAATTGAGAGGAATGTTTGGTGTACTTGCTTGCATTATTAGCATATTTAGATGGGTGGTCCTGCTAACTTCCAATGGAAGTTAGCATGAACTTCCAATGGAAGTTAGCATGAACATCGATTTTTTTGAGAAAATGTCCCGCGGCAAATTTTTTTGTTTTCATAATTTAAGAACGGCAAAATAGCCGCAAATTATGAGCTATACAGTTTTGTGATTGGCCCTGCTATTTTCCAAGACGTACAGACAAGATCATTTACATACAATAAAACACTGTATGCTGCTGTAGAATTAACGTATTTGATTGTCTTGTGAAAGTATTAACCCGATAATAAAATCTTATTTAACTCTTAACCGTTCCTTGCTTAACTGTTATTTAACTCCTAAATCTTATTTAACCCTGTAGACACAGCACGTTATTTTTACTGTGAATCAATTTTGAACTATTAAGAATGGAAATTTAAAATATAAAAAATTAAATTGACCTAAGACAAGACTTTTAATTAATTTTGGTAAAATTATTTCCTAGAATTTATAGAATTGAGAGCTTGAAGAGTTGGAGAGCTTCAAATGTTCCAAAAAAACTATTCAATATAAAATGAAAATGCACTATAAATGCACTTCACACTATAAAAAATAATTATTTGGCCGAAAGACCAATTTCCAATTAAATCTCGAAATCTACTTTCTGCGGCATTACATAACTTTCTATTCTACGTATATTTCTTATATTTACGAACGTGTTCGTGAAAGTAAAAATAAGGCGACGCGACTTCCACTTACTGAAAAAGTCAAACAGTTTGACTTACAATAAACGTCACCGAACTCTGGTGTTTGTCTCACAGAGATCAACAACCTCATCCACAAAAGAGAAAAGTAAGCGGTACATGCAGACACAGGTCTGCGAGAATGTGAGAATGAGGGAAGACGAATGGTTTTGAGAACACAAAGCCGACGCTTGCCGAAGCTTCATCGCCGTACTGCAGCAGAGGCCGCCGCAATGAACAGCATGCTGTTTGTGCTGTGCGTCGTGCAATCGCTGCTGGCCGCTGCGGCCGCGAACGTCCTCTGGGGCCACGTTGAGGACGCCCGGGTGAGCGCAGCGTGGAAAGACGCCAAATTCGGCATCTTGGAAGGGGAGCATATTGCCCGCCCCGCTCGCGCCCTCATATACCCAAACAATGGCGTCTACAAGGTGAGGATATGAACATGATAAGGTAATGTTTCGAGCGGTTCGGATTTATGATAGCCAATTTTAATAGCCACTGAGATGTTGATTTCATCTCCACCCTCAATAGCAGAATAACTATTAAAAGATCGGAAAAATTCTAGCGTCTACGGCATTAAAAACTAATATTTTGAGACCAAAGGCCTCAAAGAAACGTTTACCATACCGCAATCTACAGGATGAATTCTTGAACGTTCTATTACATTTTTGTTGGTCCGGGGCTTATCAAAATTACCCCATGTGCTCAGAGACATGCAGAATACGCAACTAAATGTGAATGAGACTGACAGAGAGAGGCAGACAGAGAGAGGCAGACAGAGAGAGAGAGAGACAGATGGAGAGAGAAGGGGATGGAGGGAGAGGGACGGAGAGACAAGGGGAGAGGGAAGGAGAAAGAGGGAGATGAAGGGCAGAACAACGTCCGCCGGGTTTAACTAATTGAATCTAAATAAACAATTTTGACAATTGTTTGATTATTTTTTAGTTCTTTTGGAAAATCTTAATTACAAACTAACAAATACGCCGACAGATTAAATTCCCCGTCTAACCAACATTCTGGCGACATTGTGGAGAGATAATTGCAAAACTTACAAATAATGCGGAAAAGTACGTGTTTTTGTAGCGCCAGGAGTTACCACCTCCAATAACTGAAGTGTCCATGCACATAAGTGTCTGATTTTTAAAGAACTATTATACTTCCTCTATTTTTATTACAGAGATATTTACGTTACGCTGCGGGATATAGATTTCGAGAAATCACTGAAAATACAGATTTTGGGATTCTCTGCAACAGAAAAAAACTTTTTTTGAAACGTCTGTCTGTTTATCCGCCCGTCCGTCTGTAAAGAACACAAGCGCTTAAACCACTGGTACGACTTTTCCTGCTGTTTTAATTAAACTGTTGACATGACCAAAAAATGTCATCATAATGTACTTTGTATTGATGAATTTTTTTGGTTTTTTTTTCAACCTTTTGACCTTTTAATTGCAGCACGCAAATATGTAGTCATATTGTTGAAGTAACAAAAACATATGTCAATTGATACGTACTGTAAAAATTATGTTTCACAATGAGGGTTAGTTAATTTTGTGAAAATTGTTCATTACTGATGTTGTTGCCAGATTGGGTTGACAGGGAATTGATACAGGTGAATCCAAATAGGTAGACTTCAATGTTGCAAGTTAGAATGCCGATTTAGGCATACGTGAGTTGAGTTCAAGGCGTATAGGGGGATATTTGTGCATTGAAACAGTTGTGTTCAGTAACAAGTAGAAGCTGGGAGGAATGTGGGGCAAAACTGAAAAAAATAGCCGACTCAAGTGAATAGGGAACTAACTAGTACGAGGAAATATGTGCCATTGCAGCAGCACCATGAGATAATTTGTGCTATCGTGCTCACCATGTAAACTTGCAAGAAATTAAAATTTTAAACGAGATACAGTTGCCTGGAGATACTGGCACTGAAGAAACTCGGGCTCAGAGAGTTACACGAATTATCGACAAGATTTTTTTTAAAAGGGGAGGAGAGAGAGAGAGAGAGAGAGAGAGAGAGGGGGGGAGAGAGTCATGAAGTCTATCTATTCCGGAAGTAAAAAATAATTTTGTTTTTATTTTCAAGATTGAAAAATCTTGTCACAAATATTTTTCAAAAATGATCTATTGTCCTTAAAGCTTTTATTGCCTACAATTTGTACGTTATACTCAGGGAGAAGTACATTCGTGTATATATAGGTCTTGAAACCACCTGTCTAATTAAAAAAAACGAGACTAATTTTTGTTGTTAGTGATAGTACAATTAAATTATTTGAATAATGACATTAAGCCTGTTGATTGAAACAAACGGTTAAACATATGATTTATGGATTAGAGTTGAATGTAGAAGTTCAGAATATTTATTAAAATATGCTATTTAAAATTAACCAATGGTCTACTTTATTTTATAATTATAATAGCAGCCAGTATTATAATTTTTAATATTAAGGATATGAAACACTTTATCAGAAAGCTACCTTCACTATTCTTTTTACTCTTCTCAGTTCATTATCGGACTTGGAATGCCGCTACAAATACCCAACAAAACGATAGGATTGGGAGTCAACTTTCAATTCCAGTATGCGCTGCCTCGCCAGATATCGCAGTTATTGCACCCCATTGTCGTGAATGGTAGAAACGACCGACACAGCCGCGCTGCCTTGTACGGATCTATGGAGATGGCTCTCGACAGGTAGGTTTCACCATGTGTATCAATGTACAGCGTCATTACCAATTGATTTATATTAATAAAATTTCCTCCAGCACGTAATGAGACTAGATCTAAGAAGAAATAATGATACTCGTTGCATTATTTATAAATGAACAGTTAGGAAGTTATCGCCGTGGGGACTAAAAATCAACCGAAATTCTAGACGCAAATGCTAACGGCGAATTTTTGATTTTCCGATGTAAACTAAAGTTTCAACGATGAGTCATCATACCAGAGGGAAATCAGTTACTTTTTACTTTACCTTACGTATTAATATCTGTAGATCTGCCACATAGCGATAACACATAAAATTATGTTATTTTGATATAACTTCCGCCGAAATGTTTGCAAAATGCCTCAGAAAGGCGATAGATCCAATTATTTTGGATCACTATAATTTATGTAATTCTCACACTATACCTTTCTTTTTATTTTTCAACATCTAAAGCTTAGAGACTTCTAATTATGTAATGTGACATGGCCAAAAAGAAAGATGAACGACCTTGCATCCACTACAGAGATCCAGTGTACCAATTTCAGAAACGTAGAAGATTGACTAGATTTAATGTTTGTTAGGTTATCTTCCAGACTACTATTATAATGCGCATTGCAATACAAAATTAAAAAAGCAAAACCAGATCAAAACCCGACTGTTTGTATTATAGCTAACAATAAATTCAAATTTATTTGTATGACATGTGCACTACAACATAAGTAAGTAATAACCAATTTTAAATTTTGGGAAAAAAATTCATATTAGTAGTTTAGAAATAACTTACTAAATTTTTAATTTAATACAAAATTTGTTTCAATTACTCATCAATTTTTAATAAAAATTAAAAATAACTGACTAATCGATGGCATAGAAACTGGATTTGGAGAATAATTAAACGCTACAAACTAGAATAAATAATCTAATTTCGTAGTCTGCATTTAACAAATAAAGTACCTCTATTTTAGTTTTTCTGTTCAAAACACGCACGTATGCACTCCTTCAATAGAACAAATCTACTTAGTTTTTAGTAGTGAGCTAACTAAAAAGTGACTACTTGCAACTTGGTGTGAAGAGATAAATTTGTAATTTGTACAAATGAAGAAATGTGAGCAGTGCGTGTCTGATTGGCTCAGAAGCGGCCTCCCGGGGCGCGCGTGCCTCCTGCGCGCGGTGTGCGAGGCGGCGGAGACGCCGCTGCTGCACGAGGGGCTGCTGGGCGAAGTGCTGCACCTGCTCCTCACGTGAGTTCACCACAACGCTTTTCTTCTCACTTTTCTTCACAAAATGTACTCTTCTATAAAATTCATTATTTCATATGCTTATGCGTTATCTGTGCTGGGCATTCCTCACATCTTACGCCGGTTGCTACTTCTGAGAAATCGGAGTCTCCCCAAGGACCCAAGAATCACAGGATGTGAGGGGAATCTAGCTTTGAAGTCTGTTGAATTGTATGAATAGCCCGCTTCCATGCCTATATTGTTAAGCCGGTGAAGCCCCTGGGTACAGCCGCTAGAATCCAACTACTAACTCGGACAACCGTGACCCTTCTTTTCGGGAGTTTATCCATCCGTCATTAGACCGGATAATTCGTTATTTTTTCGAAATCCTATCCTTCAATGGATTTTCTGAGAAGGCCAAGACGATCTTAACCCTCGCACCATATGTTTCTTTATATCAAGTACTATATCTAGGCTCTTTTTGGACTCACATCTTCAGTGATAAATGGAAGTGGTAAACGTGAATGTGTACGGCAACTTATTAGTGCATACAATTTATTTTATAAAAGAATACCTTTTCTACTTTTTTTAATAAAATATCAAATATACTCTATTCCTATTAAATATTTCATATAAAGAGTAACATTCATCGTACGTAGCCTTCATTATTGATATCCTATATTGCTTGAGAAATAGTTATAGGAGTTCGTGAAAGTTATTTCAAGATAAATCAAATACGAGAGAAAAATTGACAGCATCAGTCACATTTTTTATGTTCATGACTATGTTTTAAATGGGAATGAGAAAATTACAGGCAATCCGGCCTCACGTAACAAAAAAAATTAATAACTCTTTAATAAAATTTGGAAAAAATGTGAAATGGTTAGGTACCTGCTTAATAAGTGCACGAAGACATATCTAGAAGATTGAAATGATCCTGCAAATGTTCAGGAAAATATTAACAAATTAGTGATCGAGACCAAAAAGACCTCAGATATGGTACGAGGATTAAGGGAGCCATTCGGCGGCGAAGGCCAAGGTCAAAGATTTGTCCACCTCTCCTTCGTTATATCGTGCGTATTGGAGCGCTTGCCCATACCAATGTAATCGGCGCTTTTGTAGTTTCATCTCTCTGTGGTGATGAAGAGGGCTTTTTGCATGTTGAGATACTCTTCTCACCTGTTTCAACCACTTTATTCCAGAGTTTTGATGTAATCTACCAGTGTTGGCATCTCTACTAGAACTGTTCCTGCTTTGAATTTTCTTTTCCTTGTTGAAGTTCATGACTGACCAATTTGCGTGCGATATAGTCTTTCAACCTCTCTCTGCGGATGGTGAGAGGGAAACGCTGTAAATAGCTTATTGATTCAGTGGTGAGGTGTAGTTGACATTTACATAATTGAAACGATTGAAGGCGTTGTCATTGTCAACATAGTATACTATTGTTGACAATGCTATTGTTGACAATGACAACGCCTTCAATCACTGTAAATAGCTTTCTGCCCTGGCCGAATTTTCTGTTCTGGAGTATGCAGAAGTACTTATGTAGACTGGTTATTATTATTATTATTATTATTATTATTATTATTATTATTATTATTATTATTATTACTGAAAAGTAATTGATTTATATTATATTTATAGTATTTTGAGATATTGCGAAGAAACTCCAATACTTTCTTGTTCACTTGCTCTAGGGAGAGCAGAGGAGATAGTATTAACAAATATAAAATGTTAAAAACGTAATCTAAGTGAAATTTCTGCAACTACTCAAAAACGTGCCCCAGTTTCTTTCTCATAATCTTTGTGTAAATCATATAAAGGTATTTCTTTTGGACAATTAAGTGCATTACGTCTCAGTTTATTGTAAACCTCGGCCTTCATTTCGTTTTTTCGTTAAGAATCGGCCAACTGCAGAGTCTCCTCCTGTTTCAGTCCGAGCCTGGGCCACGCGCCTTGGGAGCTGCTGGCGGAGTACCGCGCGGCGGAGGAGGCGGGGGCGGCGGGCGAGGACTGCGCACAGCGCTTTGCAGACTGTCCGCCCGGCGCCGGCCTCCTCGACCACATCACGTGCCTGCGCTCGCTCGACGATGAGGACGACGACCTGTGGCGCCGCTCGCCCCCGTACTGGGACGTCACCCTGGATTCATCTTCCTCCTGGACACCTTGACCTGATTTGTTTTATGACATGTAAACTTAAAAAATCTACATAAACTATTGCTATCAAATAAACTTTTAATTCCATCTTCACAGATTCCTCAAACTGTAACATTGTTTATTATTTATGTCTCTGCTGATATTATTTTCATCTTTTCCGATTCTTATTGGTTCACAAATATGGAATCGGTTCCTTGAATACACGATCCTATCTGTTACTTATTCTTCAGGTCAGCAACTAAAAGGATGTGGATTTCTTCGAAGTGAGAGTTCCAGGTACGTGAACGAAAGTACGATCTCAAAAGTTGAAAACGAGAGACGGCACGATTGGTCAAAATGTCCTGAAAATTTAAAATTATTTCATTTAATTAGCAATTGCCGACCCGGATGGCTGAGCTTCGGTCCGAAAGGCCGCGGGTACGAATTCAGCCTTGGGCATGGTTGTTTGTCCCTTATCTCTCTCATGTACGAAGGAGGGCCTCGCGTTCCGCTGACTCCAGATCAGAGGAGCCCGAAAGTTTGTTAGTGTTTAATATACTCGTCCCATCGGAACGTAAAGGGTAAAGGGCTGTCAGCTGAAAGAAATCCTGTCAAGAAAAAAAAAATAACAATTGCTACTTCTTTTACTGTATGCTGTACAAGTCTGAAGTAGATTCCAGTACCGTTGAAGGGTCCATTGTGTGTCTCAAGTGAGTCAGTGGTGAATGGGCGCCAGAGAGGGGGAGCAGTCAATGAGGTCGGCCGCAGGGGGGGGAGCAATGCAGTTTGTTTTCCAAGGGCCAAGCAACGCTCGAGTGAAAAGTAGTAACCGAATGGTGTGGAGAGAAGACGCCTCGATGCAATGGCCACTATTGCTGCTTGGTGTGATGACGAGATCGGCCGAAGGTTTTCTTTGGGGACATGTGGAGGACACGCATGTATATACGGCGTGGAACGACAAATTTACATATGAGGGTGAACTGCAGACACTCCGAGAAGAACGTTCCTTAGTCTATCCCAATGGTGGTGTTTGCAAGGTAAGTTTATTTGCGTGAATTCTATTAATAATAATATGAAGTAGTGAAAATATATGAAGTAGTAATGTGAAAAGAGTAAAATAATGATCAGCGCTTATGTAGAGAGGCGAGATAGTTCATGAAAATATCTTTTAATTTTGTAATTGAATTTACTTCTTCTCGACATTATCTCTTTGAATCCTTATAATTCTTCATTTAGACATAATATCAAATAAATCTTTCGGATAATAAATTATGTATTCGAGATAATTAAAAACTACATTTAGAAAATATTAGTACAACACAATATCAAAAGGAAAGAACTTTTAATCTTCACGAGCAATAACTCAATACTACGTTGTCAAAGTTGACTTATTTTCTCGACCTGAAAAAATGTCAACAAAAAATACAACAGAAATAATCTTTATAATTTTATTCAACAATATTCATAATTTCTTTGATAGAATAAAAAATATGGATGACTGCAATCAATTGCATTTGTAATTGCAAGATCCATTTCAAATGCGGTAGCATATCAAAAAAGTTCTCAATATCTACTTTTTTACTACTTCAAATTTTATTTCTTTTAAATTTATATTCACATCGCCTTGGGTTATCACTATTACCCATTCGTAAACTTTCTTCAAAATGTATTTATATTTTTATTGCTCACGTTGTCCACTTATTTGAATGGAAAACAGACACTTAAAAATTTCTATCAAGGTTTAATAATCCATTCGTGTAACATGGATTCTCGAACGATTTGGTTACTATACTTCTGCGAAAATCGACTGGGATATGCTATTGCCGCAATAACAAGGGATCTATTTGAATTTTTTATAATACGAAAAGAATTTCCCATATTTTCTTCAATACATATTTCAAATATCACATCGAAACATTTAAATATACACAAACAATAACAATAATGAAATGAGAAAATCAAACAAGAGTTGCAAAATAAATAATTTACATTTTAAATTATTTAATAGAAAACATACTTTTACATTCAACTTTGACATGTTTAATATTTATTGAACGTTTCACTAAATTCAAGAATCTTATGTTACTTCACATAAAACTTTTTACTTTTCTTTAGAAGGACAGCAACCGAAACTTGTTTAGAGGACACGTCCATCAGTTTATTAACCACGCTTAAGCGTGGTTAATATTGACTAAATTAACTAAATGCATTTTCCTCCAATTCAAAAACTTAATGAATATTTGATCCTTAATACTAAATAAAACACACCAAGATTAGCTCCTTAAATACTAAATTTTCTTGCCTCTGCTGCAAGGTCTTTTGTCACATATTTCTTTCAATGCCTAATTCTCATTGACTAGATGTCCAAATTGTGATAAATTATATTGTTTTATGAAAATAAATAGTCTTAGCACTAACTAAATAGGTTTCTTTGTTTTGAAGACAACATTTTAATACTGTTTACATTTTTCTATTAATTTATGTGGAGGACTTGTATTTACATCGTCCGTGATCTGCAATTTTCAAGAACCAAAATATTTCGAGATATTCTGTTGACAATGTTTCGCATTATTTGTAACGGCTCCGCAATATTAGACTATTACATGATCCTGCAAAAGCACTTCTAACCAGCAAACATTTCAGGCCTATCGAGTTAACTTGCCATGCGCTTCATTGCTACACTTTACAGTCGCTTACTTTTGCAGACGCTTTAAGAGCTAATGGTCTCTCCCATTATTTATAACTTATGTAACTTTTTATCTTCAGTATTTTAGTTGTACCAAGACGTCGAAATACTTTTACTTTTGCAATTGTCGAAAAATCAGGGATTTCAACATTAATGAGACCGCCCTCATTTTCAAAGAGTTCTTCACGCTATCTGAGGACAAAGTTCAATAAAAAACTTCCGAGTATATTTCCAGAATATTTTTAAAATGTTCTTAAGACTTCATTAAAAATACCCGCAAAAATCAAAATATGAATTTTAGAGAAATGTGGGCACTAGCGTTGACCACTGACAGATGAACAGAATCGGACAGAATGGATAGTCGGACGGTCAGTCAGACAGTGTCAGATATGGTCTTTGAATCGATTTTTTGGTTTCAATGACCCTTAAAAATGAACTCTCATGAAACAACGTGTTAGAGGAAGTAATTTACTACATTCTAGTTGAATATAGCGTCGCTGACGCAGTAAACTATTTTAAAGTATTTTCATGTGTTGAAAATTTCTAAATGTCATGCATAACTTCGTTCAGACCAGTTCCTACAGTTTCTGACATTGTACATACCAATTAATCGTAGTAACTGATACACCCTTTCAAGAATTCCCAACAACCAATGGCCTTGTATGTTACCTCCGTACAGGATATGAACTAGTAATAATGCAAATTGTAATCACCATAAAAATATTTGCAGGTATAGATGATGCGAATCGCTAGAATATAGTACAGCTACATGTAGTACACTTTTTGCTAATATGCACAAAAATACACATAAAAGATCAGCCGGAAGATGCTCTTCGGCGATATACTCTAATAAGATCAAATTCCCTTAACATTTCCATATCCTATCAGTTCCATATTTTGAAGAAATTGAAACTCTACAAACTCAGTTTAATTTGTGTTCATTTCTACATCCGCAATTACTTTTTCATCGTTTTGTAAGCGAATCTACATAAACATTAAACGGCGACTGTTTTGTATGTTTATGTGAATAAGATGAATTAGTGAAGTTAAATAATAATAAGTTGTTATTCGCATTTATTTGAAACTCAGTAGTTGCCCGCTTAAGAACGTAAATGTGAGAAGTCGAATTTTAAAACGCAAATGTCCTTTCATTCTCCAACATTACTGAAAGTTTGGTATTCTTGGCATTCACTTGAAGTTCATCAAATTTAATACGTTCTAAAGCAACGTACGTTCTAAAGCAACATACATTCGTAGGGTTTTGCAACAACCAGTGTTGTTGCCACGAGAAAAACCATTATGCGTCGTAGAGAAAAAATTACCTCTGGGTACAGCGGTTCAATCAACGACACCTACATAGATCTACTGAGGTGGCGTTGATTTAATTCCCGATCTATGCACTAAGATTGCAGAGCCAAAACACACAAACACACATTTTTGGAAATTTCTTAAGAATTTTCTGGCCAGATCCGAAAACAATATATTTTCCCCGCCAAGAGACCGAGACGTGTCGAATGACCCCTCATATCTCTAGATTGGTGCATCAGCATTCAGCTATCGGTGAATGACAGATCCGCACACATGCACACTCACAGTTACTCAAATACTATATAAGAATAAGAACACCATTTATTCACTTTTTGTTACCAGGGCCCGACAATGAGAATTTTTGGGACGAAAGATTGCCGATTTCCGTCGCACGATTACAATACTTTCTCTTTACTACTTACGTAATAAGGCGAGAATGTACGAGTAAATGTAAGGTATCAATTTCTCTTCAAACAATAACAGCTGTATTATAAATATTTCCAATGCAAATACAAATATATTTTTGAATACAAATGAATACAAATATATTTTTTTAAATTCACGAATGAATAATAAATAAAACATGCTAATAATTTATCTATCTAATTTGTTTCATTTGTTTTCATGATTTATAATAATAATATCATTAGTTATACCATTTCGCAATACGACATACGAAGTAGTATTTTCTCTGAAAGCTATCTTCGTTACCTTTTAACTGCAACGCTTTACTCATTACAGTTTATCATCGGACTGGGCATCCCTGTGCCGTTACCAAATAAGACAATAGGACTGGGTGTCAACTTTCAGTTCCAATACCCTGTTCCTAGCAAGCCAGAGCAGTTGTTTCCGCCGATTCCGTTGAAAGGACGTCGCATCCGCTACAGCCGAGCAGCTTTGTACAGTTCTGCAGAGAAGGCCCTTGAAAGGTTTGATTGATTCTTTGAATTGATTCTTTATTTTGATTGAAAAATTGATTCTTTATTTTGGGTTTTCCCGAGTGCGTCAATTGCTATGGTCACTAGTTTCATAAGTGTTGTGCGTGTTATATTTCGGGAGGTTAGAGTAAAACTAGAACGTGAGAACCGTCACCGTACTAGAAGTCATCTTGAGGGGAAGGAGTCAATCTCTATACTTGGGTTTCTGTAACCTGGCTGATGGCAGATGATCAGCTGTTACGGTCTCGTCCAATCGGGAGCTTAAACGTCATCACAGTGACGTAACCGTGATGACGTTTTAGCTCGCGTAATGGCTCGCGTTACGGATGACACCGTAACAGCTGATGAAGTGTCATTAGTCAGGTTAGTAAAACCCAAGTATAGGTAACACCGCCAAAGGGATACCGCCCCTGCCGGGAGAAGCTCTAAGCTCCGGACTAGTCTTCCGATTTTGTGTGCTAGTGTAGTGCATGTAAATGTAAGAGTGTGTGCAAGGCACATGGATGGGGTGTCGCGCGTGGTTCGAGGCCCGTTTGTTAAAACTGTACCAGAATTCACATGGTATTGATCGGGGAGACCATCAGGCATATCAGCCGGACAGGTAAGAAACAAAAAAAGATGTGAATTATCTACAACGAAAGCTTCAATAATTTTTAAATTAATTTTCAATCACAAAACAAAATCTTACAAATATTGTAACATTTTCTAAATATGTGCTTCTCACAAAACTTGAAACAATTTCATCAAAATTTGAATACGTTCCTCGATAAAATTAATTTAAAAAACAAGAACTATATTAGAATAAATTATAATTGTTATCGTTTCAAAAAGCATGTGAACCGAGGAACAGCTTTAAAACATCATTTTCTATTACTAATTAACATTTCCCTAAAACAACATACTTCTCTAACGAGTAGTGTATTGCTTGGGTTTATGGGTGCTCTAGTCAGTCACGTATTTAAATCCAAATAATATTTAGTATATCAAATATTATCCACAAAGAGAACAGTGATAATTTTAATCATTCATGACGACTTTTATCCTTATTATTATTGCCATCGTTGCGATTTGAATGAATTTGAATGAAATATTCAATGAATAAATAAAAAATAATAATCTGCAATTTCTACAGCAAAAAGTACAGCATTTACGCAAGAAATCTTCTGTTTCCACTATACAACACGAAGGATTTAATGTGAAAAGTGTTTTTTGGTTCGTCTTCATCCCTTGCGAGACAGAGCGTAGACCATTGAAATATAAAATAGCTTACACTGCAGTATCAAATAATTTCAACGGCATTTGCATTTAGACAGCAGCGGGTTTTCGCTATTGATTTGACGGGTGATTGTTCTCCTCAGAAGCGGCCTCCCGGGGCGCGCGTGCCTCCTGCGCGCGGTGTGCGAGGCGGCGGAGACGCCGCTGCTGCACGAGGGGCTGCTGGGCGAAGTGCTGCACCTGCTCCTCACGTGAGTTCACCACAACGCTTTTCTTCTCACTTTTCTTCACAAAATGTACTCTTCTATAAAATTCATTATTTCATATGCTTATGCGTTATCTGTGCTGGGCATTCCTCACATCTTACGCCGGTTGCTACTTCTGAGAAATCGGAGTCTCCCCAAGGACCCAAGAATCACAGGATGTGAGGGGAATCTAGCTTTGAAGTCTGTTGAATTGTATGAATAGCCCGCTTCCATGCCTATATTGTTAAGCCGGTGAAGCCCCTGGGTACAGCCGCTAGAATCCAACTACTAACTCGGACAACCGTGACCCTACTTTTTGAGAATCTTTCCGTCTATTATCAGTAATATATATTATTACTACAGTGTTCTTTGATGCTCTCACACCCAATTTTTTCGTGGTCCTCATCGTAGTTATAGGTACAACCATTTATTCAATTTTCATATCGTCATAATTCTCGATGTTTCAGTCCGAGCCTGGGCCACGCGCCTTGGGAGCTGCTGGCGGAGTACCGCGCGGCGGAGGAGGCGGGGGCGGCGGGCGAGGACTGCGCACAGCGCTTCGCCGCTTGCCCGCCCGGCGCCGGCCTCCTCGACAGCATTTCCTATCTGCGTTCCATGGAGGAGGATGAAGACCCAGACCTGTGGCGTCGCCCGCCCCCGCATTGGCAGACTCTCTTTCCATAGAGACTCTTTGTCATCGCCCTTCCATTACACCTTCCAGAACGCCGTCGAAGTAAATTGGTTTATGAAAGAATAATGCAATATACAGTGGACTCAAAGTTCGTTATAGTAAACTCGGATATAGTGAACTCTCAGTTATAGTGAATTTAAGTCACTGGTCCCGTTTCAATACAGATAGACATATGAAGATTTGATTATAATGAACATTGAACCTCGGCTATAGTGAATGTACGAAATATTTCCTGGAAATTAATTCCCTTCGGAAAAAAATATCGCTTCTCTGTCACAAATTCCAACTCAAGGCAGCTTGGAAAATATATCGTTGGCCAAAGGTCACAATTCAAAAAGTCTCCCCTGAGGTGGAGATAGAGGACCCGGCAGGTTTCATTCAGTGATCACTTTCATTAGTCGCTTGCGCCATGCCGTTACCGAAAGGATCTAAGATGAGTAAAAGGGGGGGAGTAAAAGGGCCGTCGGACGGTGTTCCAAGAGTGCAAAAGGCATTGAAGGCCGTCAAAACTGCAATGCGATACATAGAGACAGTGGACAATGCAGAATATAGTATGGAGAAGTCGAGAAGGATCTAAAGAAATTAATGATGAAAAAAGGTTGAAGCAAACAATTGAAAATAAGTACTTTTAAGGTCAAATAAAGATATAGCTCGTGCTGTTGTATGTATTTTGCTACATCTCTGTATGAATAAAATTAATGATTATGGAGAAATTCTATTTCATTTTGACATCATCGGATATAATTAACCCCTGATATAGCGAACAAAAAATGTTAGTCTCCAGAAGTTCACTATAAACGGAGTCGACTGTATTTCGTTCGCGGATGCAGTGATAAAACAGAAACACCACAATCAATTTTTGAAGTTAGGAATTTATTTTTACCTACAACATAATGTCCCAGATTTGTTGATACTTTGAAAATATGTTCAGGATTAAGGTACTGAAAGGTGTGCTCTTGCATACTAGGTGTATCCTTTGTGTTATGATATATTATTATTATTATTATTATTATTATTATTATTATTATTATTATTTTTATTTTATTATTATTCAAGTAATGGTTTACGTTAATATATCTTTAACATAATAATAATTATTATTATTGTTATTATTATTCCTATTATTATAGTAATAATTTTTGATGATATAAAAAATGTGCCACAAAACTTAGTTAAAGTGTATTGCGAAGTGATTGCAAGTCGAACAAGGACAGTAGTGTCCACGGTTCTAAAGTACACGTTTCGGTTATACCAACAAACAAAGAAAATTCAATAAAAATGTAGGAAATAAATTTCATTTCAACTTCGTTGGTTAGTTTACTTTCTTAGAAAAGGTAAAGTTCACAAATGATCTTCGATATTTGGAAATTATTTACTATTAACATACAAATATACAAGACTTCGTAATATAGTTCTCTCACTATATTACGTAGTCATTCTGTGCTTTCACTTAGCTACCAACTAGGATTTCCTCTTAAAAGATCCCCCGTGGATTTCACTAATAGGTTTTATCTTATGACGCTATAATTTCTCTAATCAGTTGCTAATTTCAGCGATATAATTCTCCGATTGTCAAATACCCATAAACACACTCAAACTTACTACGCAATAATTCACCTATTGTATACTTTGTGCAACACAACACATACATTTTTGTAATAAACTTTTGCAAAAATTAGTGTGTGATTTTTTTTGAATCACGTGAACAAAACAGAAAAATTAAAATATT
This sequence comes from Teleogryllus oceanicus, assembly GCA_964035755.1. Taxonomy (NCBI): domain Eukaryota; kingdom Metazoa; phylum Arthropoda; class Insecta; order Orthoptera; family Gryllidae; genus Teleogryllus; species Teleogryllus oceanicus. Next base: position 66,644,846 of record CAXIVR010000004.1, read on the forward strand.
CTCTTTGTAGCTAAAAGTTCCTCCTTCTAATAATAACCTTGGATATTTCGATAGAATCATGATGTTTATTCCGGGGGCTGCAGCAACATAGTTTAATTTTGATAGGCATGTAGTACGTCAGAGTTTCCGAAGTAAGAAAAGATAATCTATATGTCCGTGATAGTATTTGTTGGAAAAAAGTGAAAAATAAAGGTTCAAAAAATTAAAATATTTAAGTTTTATACTTAGTCTGGCTGATTTTTTTAATGGAAAACATTATTTCTTCCTCCAACTTATTGAAAAATGTCACCGTAGTTTAACCAGAAACAAAGAAATAAGTTTGAATAATTTTTAAAATCCAACTCGGTTATATTTGTTCTATGTGAGTTTTGGCTGGTAATAAATATTGCCGTTGACTGATTAAAAGAGTACAATAATCAGTTTAGAAAATACAAAGTGGACTTATTAAGACTTTAGTAAACCCTTTAAAATATCAGAAAATTTGTGATAACAACTTCAAATATTTTATGCAATAACGGAAAGTGTTATTAAATTATATATATTCATTAAGTACGCTGGAGTGTCTTTCTGCTGCCTGTCTGACAAGCTTGCATTTATATTCAAGATACTGCCGCCTCGTTGTCCTGGGCTAGTCGGAGGTTTCACGAAGGCAATGAACTTCCACCGAGTTGAGTTATTCAGTTGGAACCGTAATCCTAAAGTTGCTTCACAAACTCTATCTTCATTAAGAAATATTATTATTCTGAATTTTTTATACTAGTACTAAACAAAAAACTAGGAGATGTAAGAAAAAATTAATTATATTAAATAACTTACTACTGAGCAGAATGGCTACCTAGATACAAAAACGTATTGAGTGAAATTTTATTTGAGTGGAACCGTCAGGGTAGTATCATACGGAACCATACAACTGTATGGTTCCGTATGATAGCTTAACTGATTAGAAATGTGTGTGCGAAAATTGTCTCTCATTTTTGGTAAGACTTATCATTTATGGGCTATTGCTTGCTAGAAATATTAAAAGATAATACAGTTTTCGAGGAAATCGTTAATTAGGTGGTATGATTATGGTAATTAATGATTATGGTAAAAAGAGGCATACTCCGTTTCTTAAAGCGGACGAAAAGAGAACTTCAATGCTGTTCTCTTTCCTGAGATCACTAATTAGTGTTTTGACATTGGCTTTAACTCGATTAATGACGTTAAGATTTATCGCAGTGGTGAATGACGATGAGGCGTCAATGATTAATTATGGTTCAGATGTGATAAGTAATTGTATGAGAAGCCAATCATGCCACCCTGTCACGTGGTAAAATTACTCGCACCTAATGGGGGACTAGAACCCACAGCCGTGGACTCCGTGTACTTCGCTTTCCAACTGTTATTGATTGATTGATTTTGTGTTTTCGAGATTGATATGTTCATTAGTGCCGTAAGTGACGTGCATGGATGACGTTCTATGATGACGCTGTGTTCCTCCCCACTGAAACGTAAGATCCACAGGTCGACTTACGTAGCATCTCCCAAAATACTAACAAAATACGTAGCATCGCCCAAAATACTAACATTGTAGTCTCGACTCTGCCCTTCTGGTACAACAGATCAACACTACGCAGCGAGATTAAGCACGCAAACCAACAATTAAAAGTGCAACCGAGAGAAACAAATGTCTCACTTTTTTTAAATTAATTTCCTCTTAGCAAAACACTTCACCCGGCATGGTCTTCACATGAACCTTACTGGAAAACATGCAGTCGGTAACAAGCTTGCACAATACATCATCAACTCCAGTCTTACGCAGTCTCCTGCCAAAAATCCATCCCTTTCATCTTCCTTACGTTCTCCACCCCCACCTTTATTTCGAACCCTGTTGCCTCTTCCTCTGAACCTACTCACATTTCTCCCATTCCCACTACCAATTCGTCTACACCTGATGCCCCATTTTCCACACAACCTGCCTCTGCCGGGACACACTACAACCTTCGACCACGCACTCGAAGTAAAAATGGAGTAAATATAGCAACAACAGTCAGATGCAGCAGAAAAACATTCGTGTAGGTACTTGCAAAAAATAAACATTCTTCACCATAATGTACAATCCCATTCAAGTAAAACTGAGTTTATCGAGGCAGCTATACAGAGCGATCTAAATCAAATGGATGTTCTTTGCTTTACAGAACATTGGTTATCTCCTAATGAACTTAGCATTTTCCAAATTCCAAACTTTTACCTCGCAGGCTTTTATTGCAGAGACAAAGAATCGCATAAAGGTCCTGCGTATTGGGGTTCCTGTATTTACGTTGGAAATAATATTGATTCTATCTCCTTGGCGGAATTAAATGTGTATTCCATTTAAAATATTTTCGAAATTTTTGTTGTATATTTTACTTCACTAAAAGTGATAATACTTGGCATCTACAGACCTCCAACAAAGAGAACTGCAGATTGTATTTTGTTCTTAGAAAACCTGGAGATAACACTTAACAAAGTCAGCAATTGCTCTTTTGAATCCATTGTGGTATGTGGAGATTTTAACATTGATTTTCTGGTCGAATCTTATGAGAAAGAAAAGTTTCTCAATTTCATTAATTCCTTCAATTTAGACATTACAATTAATGTAGCTAAACGGATCACAAATAATTCGATGAAGTCAATTGATCAAATTATAATTAACAAAACTACTACTCGATATGAAGTTGAAACAAAAGATTTAGGATACAGTGACCACGATGCACAAATTCTTACTATTATAAGAAATGCGATCACTGACACAATATATAATACACGTATGACTAGATTGTTTACAAAAAGTAAAATAAAATTATTCATTGATTACTTGATCAGGAGTCATGGGAAGCGGTTTATAATACTGTTGATACAAACGACAAATATAATTTTTTTTCAACTCTTTCATTACATTTTAACACTCTTCAAACAAGAAAAATAAATATTTCACGGAAAAGCATTTCTTGGATAACACAAGGAATTAGGACGTCTTGTGAAAACAAGAGAATTCTTTCTTTCGTTTCTAAACGTCGTAACGTATCTCAAAATTTCCTTTTCTACTTTAAAAAATACAAATCATTGTTACTAAAAGTCATAAGGCACGCTAAAATCATGAAACATGATCAGGATAATTTGAATTCAAATAACAAAACAAAAGCAACGTGAAATATAGTAAAAAATACGACCAAATCAAGTAGAAACCCTGTAGAGAATGTTGTTTTAAAATATGACGATATAAATGTGAACGATCCGGCAACACTGGCTAGTCTCTTTAACCAATACTTTTCGAGAATTTCTGCTGATCTCACTAAGGGTCTTCAGCCACAAAATTCAAAAACAGACAGTTCACCCAAAATTGTAGACACTATGTTCGTTTCCGAAACTTCTTCCTATGAAATTCTCAAAATAATCGGTAAACAAAAAAAATTCGTCCTGTTTAGGATCCAGAATTCCCCGATTCTTTGTTAAAGTCCTGTGCGTATGCCATTATATACCCGTTGACTCACATATTTTATTCATCTTTATGCAACGGAACGTTTCCAGATATTTTCAAAACAGCTAAACTTAAGCCACTCTTCAAAAAAGACAACAAAAATGAAATTCAAAATTATCGGCCCATTTCTCTTCTATCAGTTTTTTCAAAAATATTAGAGATACCTTTTTACGTACGAATGGAAACCTTTCTCAGTAAACACAAAGCGCTTTCACATTGCCAACATGGATTTAGAAAATCAAAATCAACGGAAACAGCTATATTTTTTTTCTTAAAGATGTTGCCTCATCATTGGATCAAAACGAGGCACCTATTGGATTATTTTTAGATCTCTCAAAAGCTTTTGACGTCATTGATCGTGACATTTTACTTTCCAAATTACCGGGTATGTTCGTACCTTAAACAACGATCTCAGAGAGTTGAAATACCTTACTGGAATGATGGAACATTACGTACGCACCTTTCCGACTCTTTGCCCGTTGCATATGGAGTTCCTCAAGGATCGATTTTAGGTCCTATTCTGTTCCTACTTTACGTAAACGATATGCCCTCGACGATTCGAAACGGAAGAACGGTTCTCTTTGCAGATGATACAAACATCCTTTGCAATAAAGAAACCGTAAATAGTGCAACAGCAGATGTTTCAAATTGGTTCCGAAATAAAAAATTAATAGTAAACGAAAAGAAAACGGTTTTAATGTAGTTTTCCATTTCAAATAAACAATTCTGTGCTACATTGAAACTGAACGGTGTACCATTGACTGATGTTAAGGCAACAAAAATTTTAGGTGTCTCAATTCAGTCAAACCTTAAATGGAACGTCCATTTAAATGAATTGAACACAAAATTAAGTTCATTATGCTACGCGTTCAGAATTCTTGCAAATTCAGTCAGCTTTCATACTGCTCATTGTGTATATTTCGCGAATGTTCATTCCCGCCAGAGATATGGCCTAATATTCTGGGAAAATACATCTTATAGCTCCCAGACTTTTAGATTACAAAAACGAATTGTACGAATAATAACCAAATCCCACCCACGTGATTTATGTAAGTCTCTCTTCATTAATCTAATAATTTTACCAATACCTTGTCTGTTTATTTACGACTCAGTGACTTTTGTCAAAAATGACTTGCTTAAAGGCGGGAATATATTTTCAGAAAATGCCGATGTCTATTACTATAACACCCGACATAGAAATAATATTCATCAAGTGACAGTATCAACAGCTCATTACAAAAAATTCACATACAATACATGTACATTATTTTAGAACACTCCGCCAGGTGACATTATACGATTAAATTCGATAGAAAAGTTTAAATCCCAAGTGAAATCGTTTCTGCTGCATAACTTTTTCTATACAATTAGAGACTATACTGAGCATCACAAGAAAAGTAACATTAATTTTAACAATGATACATAATTTAATTTTTGAGCTGTGTATAAACGTAAATGTGTATAAACAAAAAAATAAATGTGTATAAACAACCTGTAACAAGTATTGTATTGCAGCCTCCGTGTCAATGACCCCCATCTCGATCAGGTTTTTCGTCCTGTTTCCCTGATCCATTGAGCAAATGCTGAGATGGCCCCTTGTTTTGCTTCTGGACATAAATGTAACTTCATTTTCTGTGCACGTCTTCAAGAATTCAGTGGGAAATACAAATATTAAAATTATCGTTTCCATGTTGTCGCGGCAGAAAGTATTCTTCCGAAGGACAACATGGATAAGAGCCAAAATTTATTGCCTTTTTATCCATAAAAGTAGGTTTTATTACATGGGAGCTTTTTTTCTTTTTTTTCAAAATTTAAGTGGTATATGACTTAGCGTAGGGATCCCAGAATTTTGAAAGTGTGCACACACTTCACTTTTCCCCATAGCACATCATACGCAGTTTTAACTGTTTTTCACGTAAAATAAATAAAATAAATAAAAATAAGTCCCTCCTATATTTGGGATTTTATAACGTGGCATCTGAGGGTGGTCTCTCCAAGATGGAATATGGGATGACCTTTTCCGTCTTTCTCGGTCCTGCGGCAAGATATCGCATGATCGCAACTTTATCGAGCAGTTCTTCAGATTAAGTGACTAATAGCACGATCGAGAAAGACGCTAAAAGCTGTGTCTTATTTCATATTGGAGATACTAAGCTCAGATGCCTCGTTAGAAAAACCCATGTATAGTATCTCGGTTAGCTCATGTATAACCCGTGTATCATGCATTAACCCATGTATAGTGGGCTCCTGGCGTGTGTACAGTGTCATGTAGACCCTGAAAGTATAAAAATGTAAGGGAAGAAGAGGGGATAAGGGTGACGAAGGAAAGATCGCGCGCCGTCCGTGGCCCGTTTGTTAAGATTCTTTTACAGCATTCCCCTGATGTTTAACGAAGAAACCAGCAGTCAATCGATGGAATTTTCCTCCTGACAACGGCTGAATTCGACCTAGTGTCGAAAATCCGCCACCGATGGGACTCGAACCCTAGGATATTCCGGTCAGAGACTCTGCAGTGGAAACAACCGGTTTCCTGAGTCATTTGAGCCAGTAACGTTCCTCCAAACTCCTACGTCATAGAGGCAGCCGTAATGTGGGGAAATATTTACATTTCAATGATTAAAGCAATGGCATTTTCTAAAATGGGTACTAAAGAATTAAACAGATTACCAAATACATTGAAAAGGAAACTACCAACGACATCCTATTTAGGCCATTGCTCGTTTCTTCCTCGTATGGGCCATCCACAAGCAAGAAGTAACGAACAGATGCTAATGCAGGAAGAACAATCAGCTAACGGGTCCAATCGGTCACAGGCAGAGCAGCCGAAGTGTTTGCGGGCACAACGTCTGCGCAACGGTGTTCGGCATGTTTACTCGCCGTGCGTGTGAGGGCGCGCGGCGTGGCACGGGGGGGGGAGAAAGTGGCAGAGTGGGTGAGAGAAGCAAGTTAGAGCTCCAACAGTTCTTGTCTCCACGCAGTCCAGCGCGCCGTGTGTTAGCACCTCGCGGGATGCTGGATTGCGTTGGAGCATGCGCCTCCCGACGTCGCCACCGCGAGCGCGCCTCGCACTGCTGCTAGTTCAGGCCGTGGCCGCTGTGGTCGCGCTGACGCTGTTGTCGCCGCCAGGTGCCGCTGACCCTCGCGCGCCGCGCGTACGCAGAAAAATCGTTTTCCCGAAGGGAGGGCTTTTCTTCGTAAGTATTTTGGACCCGATGATTTCTTTAGACAAAGTAAATATTCTACATATTTTATAATTATTTTTTAATATATTTCTATAACATATTAGAAATTATAAATTTCTATAATATCTTTATGCACGCGGCCTCGCCAACGCCATTTGAATAGAGGTTAGTGAAAACATTCATAAATGAGAAACTCGAATACAGAATGTTCGAACTTACTATTTCTCATAATTTGTGCGGTGTAGCTGAGGGAAATTACATAAACAAACACTTTCAAGACAATGATGCAGGCTTTCAATGCTTTCTTCATTTGCTTCATTGCCCATCACTGCAATATATTAAAGCTTTTCAAACATATCAGTGAATGGCAACCGTCGTTTTTTTGAGTACTTAATATTTTTACACTTTTAAATACTAGATGAAATGGAGAACAAACGCTACATCTACATGAGTAAAACTGTAATTTCAAAATAACTGCCTTCATCTGTGGAACGGCTGAACCTCGTATGTATGTATGTATGTATGTATGTATGTATGTATGTATATATATAACATAGATTGGCAATACCTATGCTGTACGCGAGAGTAGTATTACCGGCGCAATTTTTCTTGACTGATGACCTTGCTTACACCTCACTTAAGCAATAAACTGTTGAAGGGAAAATCTCTCAGCGAGCATTGATGACATTCCAAACACATCTTCATTGGTGCATAATGAAATCTATTTCCTGTGGAAACCAAGAAATCTTGGTCACATTTTTTCAAACAAAATCTAAAGAAATGGCCAAAGCAGATCCAGATCCAACACAGGTGATATATGGAAATCCTGTGAAAGTTAGAACTCAAATTATTGAGAACGTTGCGAAGAAATGACTGATATTCCAGGGATTCGTAATGCTTCATAAACTCTACTCGCTGTTGTAACACCCCTCACTTCACCTGATATATTACACATTTCTGAGCGATGCAGAAACATCTTAGACTTCATTGGAGTTAACGTAATTTGGTCAAGTATTAAATAGTTGAGTCATCAAAATTAGATGTACTAGCCCTCTAACAATTGATTTGAAACAACATCGATAAGGCAAATTTCTTACGAGAAAAATTTTTCAAATATTTGACATTTAAAACTTCTATTTACTCAAATCGGGTTACTAAATAAAAAAAGAATAGAATGTACTCATGGTTGCTTGTCATATGGTTAAACTAGATCGTAATTTCGTAAATAATGTTCCTATTCCTATAAAACAAAATTTAAAAGGGTACGTTTTCGGTGTTTCGTGAATATTTATATAACTGTGAATATATTTATCAAATTGAATTAAAATTTTCTTACGGCGCGTACAATTTTCCAAGAAATTCCTATATTGATATTCATCAAGATATTCCTATATATTCCTATATTGTAAATATAGGAAAATATATTTCCATGTAAAATATATTCATATATAAAATATTTCCTGTATTGTGATTCACTTCGAAAGCACTGTTAGATTTTAAGTATTAGAAGGTCAACATTTTTACTGAAATTTTGCCGATTGTATGCAACAATACATCTGTTTACAGCTCCCCATAACAAAGATGGTGGTAGCAACAATTATTTATTTATTTATTTATTTATTTATTTATTTATTTATTTATTTATTTTACGTCAGAAAAACAGTTAAAAACTGCGTATGACGTGCTATGGGGAAAAGTGAATTGTGTGCACATTTTCAAAATTCTGAGATCCCTACACTAAGTTATATACTACTTAAATTTTGAAAGCGAGAAAAAAAACAAGAAAAAAACTCCCATGTAATAAAATCTATTTTCAAGGATAAAAAGGCAATAAATTTTGGCTCTTATCCATGTTGTCTTTCAGAATAATACTTCCTGGCGCGACAACATGAAAACGATAATTTGAATAATTGTATTTCCCATTGAATTCTAGAAGACGTGCACAGAAAATGAAGTTACATTTATGTCCAGAAGCAAAACAAGGGGACATCTCAGCATTTGATCAATGGATCAGGGAAACTGGACGAAAAACCTGATCGAAATGGGGGTCATTGACCCGGAGGCTGCAATACAATACTTGTTACAGGTTGTTTATACACATTTATACAGTTCAAATGTTAAATAATGCTTTATGTATCATTGTTAAAATTAATATTACTTTTATTGTGATGCTCGCCACAAACCATCATCGCCTGGTATTCCAGGCAGTGTTGCCAGATCAGCGGAATTCCGGCCAGATTTAGCGGATTTTGAATGTAGTCAGCGGAGAAATAAATTGGTTTTGCGGTTAGCGGAAAATTTAGCGGAAATTTCACTTTTCGAGCATGAATTAAATGTATAAAAAAAGTGCAAAACTCTAAAATTACGACAAATCAAAAGTTAATTTAAAAATCAAAATAAAATAATAAACTAAATTAGTTATGAAATACCTACCTAGATGGCATATTAGATGCTGATACCGGAGATCTGTTAGTGATTCGCCTCAACATTCTTAACCAATCAAAAAATAAGCTCTACTATTCTGAACCAATATGTTTAACCGAAACTAAGAAAGTTAACATAAGCAAACCATATCTTTGTGTTTTCGTGTACTGTGTATAGATGATGCAATAGTTTTCCACAGAAGTACGGGGAATAACAGGTAATTAACGTATTGAAATTAATCAGAACACTACAAATTATATTTAAATGTAAACAATATTTATAAATCATAGTTGTCCTGTTTAACAATATTTAAACGTAGTCATATAAACTATAAGGCTATATTAGGTAGTCTGTTATTTAAGTTTTGTGTTCTTAATTCAATGAATTATTATACATAATATTATAATATATGAATATGATATCATTTTGTTATGAATATAAGAACATGGCCAAACAAAAAACACATGTTCAACGTTTTCGCGATCAAAGGCTAAATGAGCCCGAGCTAAAAGACTGGCTTCTAAAATTTCCAACTGACCCAACAAAGGGAAGATGCAGGTAAATAATACTTGTTTCGTATTTTTTAATTAGACGCTTAAACAATGTATGTATATATATATATATATATATATATATATATATATATATATATATATATATTTATTGCGGAACTAACTTAACAGCAAAACGTGATACTCTCATGGAGCATGCAAAATCCAAAAAACCTAAAGAAATGGCACAACCATTTTCAGCCGGTCGACAGCAAACATTATATACAAGAAACAACTGATGAAGCTTCTCGAGCCGAGGCATCAATTGTTTTATTCACATGCAATCATAATACTTTTCATGCTGCAGAGCATTTGGCAGAAATCTCGCATGCGTGTTTTAGTGACAGCAAAGCTGCGCAGCAAGTAAAGATGCATCGAACGAAATGCAGCGTCATAATAAAAAAAGTTTTGGCCCCATTTTTCCAAAAAGAACTGTTGACGGACATTGGCGACAGACCGTTTAGTCTACTCGACGAATCAAATGACATAGCGACAACGAAACTATTGGGAATCGCAATAATTTATTATAGCATATCTCAGGGAAAACAGGTGTCAACTTTTTAACTTTGGTGGAACTGGAGGCTTGTGATGCTTCCTCCATAGCTTCATCAGTTCAACAAACTCTCGAATCTTTAGGTTTGAATATAAAAAACATGTGCGGGCTTGGTACGGGTAATGCGAGTGTTATGACCGGCGTAAACAATGTTTTTGTGAAACTGAAGGAATTCGCGCCAAATTTAATATTAATTAAATGTACATGTCATTCGGTTCAGTTTGCGATTTGTGAGGCGGTTAAGGAAAACCCTTCCTCGACATTTGGAATTTCTAATACACGTAATTCAGAAACATACAATTGGTTCTCCCATTGTGCTTTACGACAAAATTCGAATCGATTGCTGTTTCAAACGCTCAACGATGGCAATAAACCATTGAAGATACCTCAGGTAGCAGCTACCCGTTGGCTGTCAATTGAAAGAGCAGTTGATCGTGTTGTCAATCAGTGGGATGGATTAAAATTACACTTTGAATTAGCCAAAGATTCCGAAAAATGTTTCACAGCGCAAACATCAATCCAATGTTTGTAAATGACCTCAATTTTGCTTACTTGTCTTTTTTAAAACCAATTTTGTCTGATGTACAAAAAGTTAATAAATCATTTGAGTCAATTATGTTACCAACATGTCGGATTCATGTTTGTGTTTTGCGGAAATTGACGATTTCATTGACCCTGTAATGAAAAATGCTTGTCGCCACTCTCTATCCAACCTCGCTCAACTCACTCATGGCCTCACGTTGGGCCCACAATGTAATGTCGCACACACCTAATACCTTTCTCTTAATACCTCTGGGCGCACAATGCAACCGATTTCTCTTATACCCACCCCATTTGCCTTGACCTTGCTCTTGCTCAGTCGCTTGTATCTCGGCTTAGCTCACTATAATTATTCAATCTTACCTGGGCGTGAATCGCGTGCTCATTCCATACGGACCTGAGACGGGATACCTCACGTTCGTGCCTGGGTCAATCTCTATAGAACTACTAAGAAACAACACACATATTCGAGGCAATCATGAGCCATACTAAATGCTCATTTGTTAATTGCAAGCAAATTTCAACACATTGACAAGTAAACCGTTGGCTTGCAAAAAAAAAAAAAAAAAAAAAAAAACATAAAAGTAATCCCATTCACACTTAAAACATCAACAAACTTTTCATTCACACAGGAATGCGCATTCTGTCGTGACCTCATCTTATGTCTCGAGCATTAAAAAAAGTATATATGCAATTCATGCAACTTCCCTTTGCTACGGCGTCGCGCACTGTCAGCGCCCGCCGTTACCCGGTGTCTCGTGCACCGCCCGTGGACGAAATTCCAATTCGGCTGCCACCAGTTCCTGGACGCCACTAATTCACTTTCAAATCCGTTGCTTACAGTCCCGGTTATTGTTTCTCGCGACTAATCACATTCCCACTAATGTTTTCCCACGTCTTACTTACGCGAAATAATGTTTTCAAAATTTTGTCCGTGAATTTAACAAAAAAATAATTTAAATTTTATCTCCACAATGTTCCAATGACTTCTTTTACTCGATAGAACTCTCGAAAAACACTTCCATTGAATATTTTAAGAAATTCTAAAAAATTTCAGCACGACGATATAACGCGTGTGCTCGCGACCAAAACTCAACTCGTTCTCTTGCTTACTACTTTTTCACATTGTTGGTCTACAATCCAACTTTCTTTTTTCTCAAAACACCCGCCTATCACGGTACAACATGTTAGAAATTCATACTTCCATCGTTTGCGACCGTCTTTTCTTTCTTAATTCCCCACGTTATAAATGTAAATATTGTAACAATCTAAGATCCCCACGAACAGTTTAGATGCAAAGAACAAACATAACAAGGAATGGCATGAGTAGGAGATGGAAAAACAGAACAAAGCGGAGTCGCGCACTAATAATTATTTTATAAATTAAAGAAGACACGACAAAATCCCAATTTGGACAGTACGAATGAATAGCATTCAACATTTCAAAAGTTATCCGAAGCAAATCGCATCAGGGGTTTAAAAGATATGAGTGATTTTGAAAGTACACTTTTGACGATATTACAAGTTTACAGCCATTGTTATCATAAGAAAGGTAATGTAAAGGAGCGTTTTTTTTTTTTGTTTTTTTTTCTCAAAAAATTAAGAGAACGCGTAAAGCGATTGAAATGAAACTTTCGGGATTAACAAAGGAAATCACGCGGAAAATTATGACATTACTCGCAACTCTGAAAAATATCGAGGAGCTGCAGTAGAGATGCAAATTGAAATTGTATATTTGGAATTTTCACGAGAGAACAATGATGCGTTGCGCTGACGTCACAACTACGTTAAGACGCCGAGCGACTGAAATTAAGCAATTTTGGCGTTAATACACATTACGAAATCGTAATAAAAATAGTAATAAGACGTAAATTGATAATGAAAAGTAGTAATAAAGAGAAATAGCCTGGAAAGGACAGAATTAAATAAAAATGGTATGATATTTTTGGGTAAAGACACGTAAGTGATCGGTAAATGTTTCAGAAAAAAAGTTGAAGACACAACGCAACAATGACGAGGAGGATGATGTGTAGCGAACTCGAAGTCAGACGTGTGGAACAAGGCTCCGAAAAAGATAAAATTTTAGTATGCAATTGTGCGAGAAACACGGTGAATATGAATGGATATAGTGAGTTTAGGCAATGATGTTCGTAATAACGATGCATAACGCGGAAATATTTGATGTGTCGCAGTATATTCAATAATAGAACTTTTTGGAGGAAATATAGCACGCGATAGACAGATAATTGGTTACTAGTTGCGTAATGAAAATAGGATGATAGGAGAATGAAAGGACACGCTAAAAAGATATTAGCGAGTTCAAGAAATTTTTGGTAATGTGTGGGGTGATGGAGAAACGCTGCGGGAGGATGGATTTGGAGGACGCTGCGTAATATACAGCGAGGACGGCGCGCAACAATGGTTTGCTGCGGATTACAGCGTTTTCGGCAAAAGGGAAGTTCATGAAACTTTGTTTTTATTTTTTGTTATGAAATTCATATTTGAAGGAGGAGAAAGATTAAAATTAGCTTCTGTACAAGATCAAGTTCTGTCTTAACGTAAAAAATAGATTCAATAGATATACAGGCAGAATGCGCATTCGGGTGTGAATGAGTTTATTTATAATTGTCAGTATGAATGGAAATATTTTGGATTTTGTGTCATGTAATTTAAGTGTATGATATTTAAGTCGTTGATGTGTTTGTGTGTTTATTTTGTTTGTCGTTAAGTGTTTTATGTGAGTCATGGGAGGGTAACGACCCCAGTTGGGATACATTTCAACTGAAATAACGAACTAGCGTAGGAATTAAAGAAAATAAATAATGGCGAACATCACTTGGTTCGACATTAAAGTAAACGAACGTAGTTTAATTGTTGCATGTAGCTTGTTAATGACCTACGCCCACGTGCCCGAATAGTTGTTAGATCCTGTACAGGTCAGCCACAACCTCACGCCCAGATTTTATGTGTAAGTAAGAAAATATCGGAGGTTCTGATGGAGCAGCTAGTCGACGGGCAAACTTGGAGGTGGAAGCTGAGTATAACCAGGGCAATTGATAAGAGCGGGTTTGGGGTATTATATTGGCGTTGTAACGCCGGGCGATTATAAAGATTATAGTTGTATTATAAGAGGAGGAAAGGTTCATTACAATATTGAAATAATCGAAGTCCCGTACAAATTCCCCCGTGCCGTGACTAATTTTGCCCTAATCCAAATTTTCTGTTTTATAATTCCAGAAAGTTTGACGTTAATCCGTCCAAGCGTTCTTGAAATATTCAATAAAAACTGAGTTTCGTTTACACTTCCAACAGCACAACAATGGGTGCCATCTTCTTCGTTCTTAATGTGTTATATACAATTGATACACTTTCTGATATTTCTTTTATTTATTTATTTATTTATTTATTTTACGTCAAAAAAACAGTTAAAAACTGCGTATGACGTGCTATGGGGAAAAGTGAATTGTGTGCACATTTTCAAAATTCTGTGATCCCTACACTAAGTCATATACTACTTAAATTTTGAATTTTGAAAGGGAGAAAAAAACAACAAAAACTCCCATGTAGTAAAATCTATTTTCAAGGATAAATAAGCAATAAATTTTGAATTTTGAAAGGGAGAAAAAACCCTTAATTTTTTAAAAACCACTGAAATTTTGAATTTTGAAAGGGGATGGTAGAAACAACAGATTAATGAAGAGAGGTTTACATGAATCACGTGGGTGGGATTTGGTTATTATTCGTACAATTCGTTTTTGTAATCTAAAAGTCTGGGAGCTATAAGATAAATTTCCCCAGAATATTATGCTATATCTCAGGCGGGAATGAACATTCGCAAAGTATTTTTGAACCCGTGGCTCGAATTACTTGATTTTTGCTTTAAACTGTTTCGAAAATCGGGTTCTACCCATTGTTTATGTTGCCTATTTCCGCCCTTTACGTTTTCTACTACCATCTGAGAATTATAAGCACGCGGCGTTGCCGTCTATTGTTTTCTTTGCATACTTAATTTCTCCTTGACCAGTAAAGTTCTGTTCTTTTTATATTTTTCACGTTCTGGGTCTTACAACCCAAAACCTTATTTGGGTTTCGAGACTGAGAAAAAGTTAGATGGATTAAAAAAGGGAAAAAGTTGCAACAAAAAAATGAAGTATATTTCAGACAAGTGTGTAAAGATTTTGTTCTTACATTATTTAAACAAATCAAAAGCAGATTACCTGACAATTACAAAATGACAAACTTATTGTCGGTATCAAATGTTCTTCGAAGTGCAAAACAACCGTTGACTCCGTTATTAGAACTGTTTCATCTACCCGGAGATGAAATCACTAAAATCGAGTATCAGTTTTCCACAATCAATTTTATTGAATGGAACGAATTAAAGGACACCATTTCTTTTTGGACAGAAGTTCATAATTATCCGGATGCGTCGGGATTGAATCCCTTTAGGGAGCTGGTCGATTTTGCTCTGATGGTTCTTGTTCTTCCTTACTCTAACGCACAAATTGAGAGTGTTCAGCCAAATGAACATAGTGAAAAATAAGTTGCGGAATCGAATGGGAACCGAAACTGTTAACGCATTATTGACCATCAGATTCGGGTGCAAACGCTTAAACAAATGCTGCCATAACTTCCAGTTCCCTAAAGAAGTTTTGAAAGAAATAAGATCAAAATGATGGACGCTAAGGAAATTGAAAATGAAAATGACGGTGAGATCGTGAACCAAATTGTCGTAAATTTAAACGCAGATAAGTAAGTAGGAAAATATGTATAGATTTGTTATTCTGAGACATTTTTTTATTTTAATATGTTAAAAACAACAATATCAGATTTTTATTACTTGCGTGTCGTTTAAATATACCTTAATTATTGTTAGAATAAAATTTGTGATATGTAATGTGCATTATATAAATAAAAATTTTTATTGAAAATTATTCTGTAGCTAATTTTCTATACAGTATATTATATAATACATATATAATGGAAAACCGGAAAATATAATTGAAAATGTGCGGACAATTCACTTCTCCCCATAGCACATCATACGCAGTTTTTAACTGCTTTTTTGACGTAAAATAAATAAAAAAATAAAAATAATTTGAATTTAGCGGATTTTTAGCGGGAAATCGAGTGACACCTAGCGGGCACATATCTTAGGCATCTGGCAACACTGATTCCAGGCGGTGTTGAGCAAACATGGGAGGCCAGAACGGGACGATGCAAGTCACACAGATCATTTCTTTCCCCTAATTGTCATATTACCCTTTAAGGGTACTTCAACACAAATTCGATGAGGTAGTCCTTTGACACGACAGTTTCTCTATGAGCATATTCAACCAATTAACTTTTCCATGCCGGTTTTTCAGGTTCGTCTTAATGCCAAAGACAATTTTATTCCAAACTCAACAATATTTGCATTCGCCTATGGATACCGTATTAACTACCCATTGCCAAGTTCCATCCAAGAATCACCATATCATCGCCGAGATCTGCACTCCGATGTGGCCGACCTTTTGTTTAGGTGAGTGAGACTAACTTTCAAAGAATGCTTGAACTACCATAATAAACGAAAACTCTTTCAAGTTTATTTTGATCACAAGATAGAAAAAATGTATTGTTTAGGTTTGGATCCTATATTTTTCAACAAACAATATTTTTTTCCCTATTTTTATACATACCATTGCTAATTAAGACGTTTGAAAATTAACCCTATTAATTGAGACAACGAAATATTTAAGCATATCACAATGGCATATGACTCCCAGAATGAAAATCATTAATGAACTAGTAACGAAGTTTATGGAAGAGTGGTTTATAAATTCTTAACCAGAGGATTATTAGCATCCCACTAATTAACTGACCATATATTTTCTTATTGCAAATTTCAATAATAATTTAAGAACCTAATTGAATGAAATTAAATTTAAAAAATATTTTGCAATTTTATATTTTCAGAAAGTGTATATCTCAGAATTGTATTACAGAAGGAATATAATTATTTTATAAGACCATTTTCCTTTGTGATACTTAAATATTATTTGTTTTGGATATCAGGAGCTGCATACGAATTTTGGAAAATTGCGAGAGGTGAATAAATAAACGTTTTTTAAGCATAACTGATGTTACGATAACGTTGACGACGGTTACCAAAGAGCGATTTGGTTATGTTAATACAAACCATTCCAATTTAAAGCGTTTCCAAATGCAAATAAATTTTCTATTCAAATAACTTATGATTTGAATTTTTGAATCATTAAATAAGTAAATGTTGGGTTCAAAATTTGAGGTGACCTTTCAAATATAATTTAGCAAAGTGGATCAGAGAAATTATTGTGAATTGTACAGATATGTTGATACTGTCTTAAATCATTTAACCATTTTTTTAAAACTTCATTGGAAAAGTTTTCGCACAACTGAAATTTAATTATAATTGTTTGATTATCAAACGATAATAATAAACTATACGTATTGCCTTTAAAACAAAAATTTGTAGTTGAAATTTAAAATTCCAAACTTATATTTCCACAGGTCAATGAGTTTACATATCAATCAAGCTGTGAGGTTTGGTCGGTCAGAACATAACTTCAAAATGACATTCACGACCAACAATAGCTATTCTACATTTTTGAGAAGTAATTTAATAATTTAATTCAATTATTAAATATTTGAAATTAAATAATTTAATTTTAAATAATTAATGTTTAAACATTTAATTGTTTGGAATAACCAGAGTTGCATCTAAATGTTTTCAAAGTAATCTGATCAACTACCACAGATAACAATATCACAATAAACTCACCTCCATCAGATTTTTCGGACAGTTTCCCTGATCCATTTAGCAAATACTGAGATTGCCCTTGTTTTACTTCTGGACATAAGTGAATTTCACTAAGTGTACCCTTTGTTGGCTCTCTTTTGTAGTTGTGGTAGAAGTAGGGCCGGAGAATAGGTTGTTGTTTTCTTAGCAATAATATAAAATCAACTAGGTAATTAGCTGTAAATAGAAATTTCTTTTCTATTACTCGGGAGGAAAAAATTGAAGTTTTTAAATGACGCTAAACACGCTTTTTTGGTACATTTAATCGCTGTTCAATTATGGAAAGAGCGAGGTAAAAATTATACAGCTGAAGAAAATAATTGGATATATTTATCACATACGTTACTTATAGTTTTTACTGATTTTTACTATTAATAAATCAAAAAATAAGACAACAATTTTTCTAACTAGAAATTCGTCTTGAGTACATTCTATGAATTAGCAAAAGGCCAATACAACCTCTTAATAATGTTGAAGAAATGACATTTAGCACAATAGAAACTCAAAAAAAATTATAAAACAACTCTTCTGATTAGTTTTTATTCATAATCGCCTATCGATAAAGCAAATTGATATTAATAATAAAATATTTGATCATGTCAATAATTCAAATTAGGAGGATAATTTATAATTAATTATTCCTACAACTCCTTTGTACCAGAATCATTCGCACTTGAGAAACTCCCGCTTGAAATGCCCTTTTTATATTTATTCTTTGCAGGCACGGGGTGGACGGCGGGGCATGCGTGCAGCGCGCCATGTGCGAGGCCTCGCAACTATCTGCGCCGCAGGGTCTCTTCCAGCGCATGCTCAAGCTGCTCTTCACGTGAGTGCTCGCTGCCCCTCGTCATGCCACACTACGCGCTCACTATTAACACCAAACAGTGCTTTCGCTTTTACGTGCAAAGGATCTGATATATACTGCTTTGGTAATTAGTAGTTTATGTATATTTTTAGAGGTGGCGTTATTCCTTCTCCACTAGAATGTGAAATTCGGAGACTTGCCTTACAGATAACTCCGCCAGTGGGGCACCGTCCTGTCAGCTCAGAGAAGGTCTAGGCTCCCGAAAAGGCTCTCGGTGTGTGGTGGAGTGGTGCATGTAACTATCGGTGGATAAGTAGAGAGGAGGGGATAAGGATGAAGAAGGAAAGTTCGCGCGCGGTCTGTGGTCCGTGTTTAGGGTACTGCTCCGACATTTGTCTGGTATTGACAGGAAATCCCAGGGAAAACTACTGATCAGAGCAGCTCGCAGCAGAAATCTTCTCCAAACAGTGGCTGAGATCGACCTAGCTATCTACCTAGTGTCGAAATTTCGCTACTATCGGAACACGAACCCTCGGACCTCTCAGCCTCAGGCACTGTAATGACAACAGTTGTTGCCCTGACCCATCTCAGCTGGCAGTACCGATGAAAATAGGTTTTTCAGGAGCAAGAACGTACGAAAATTATGCTTGTAAGAAACTTCTCTGGCAATGGAAAAATTATTTCAAATTAATTCGTTCCTTAGACACTTTCTATCATTGTGTTAACCTTTCCCCGTCAGATGATATGGGTTATGAATGCCACGATTGCCTGGGAGAATGTGAGGACCCAATAACTGTATTCTTGAAAAACTTGAAATAAAAGGAAATATTATTTTCAAAAAAAAAATCGAAACTTTTTGAGGGAAAGTGATCTGTTATTGCATAACATTTTTATTTTATTTGACAGCTGTAGTTAATTCCCTAGTCATCACTTCATATTTTTATTTAAAACTAGCAGAAATTCGTCGAAATAAGGTCGCAAAATTAAACCGTCACATTTATCTAATACTTAAAAACGAATGTTTGTTCGTATTTTATGCGTTCTCATCCGATAACGAGAAAATTTTACCAACATATAGCTCGTACTTGCCTGAAGAATGTAGCCGTGGTACAATGAGAATGTGTACGTGTCTGTCGGACATCGTCGCGTGTTGATGATGATTTTATTTGCTGATACCTGCGCCCCTCAACAGAATACGCAACCCAACGCACCCTCAAGCACCCTCGTGTCTTCCGTTACGTATTCTGCACCTGCAATTGTGAAATATCGACCGGAATTATTATTTGACCGTTATCTCGGAAAAGTAAATCAAATTTCTCCCAGATAGTGTCATAGCAAGTCCATGCCCAAACTACAGGGAGAACGTATTACTGGACATGTCCAAACCAGGACACAGAACAAACCCATTACTCACGAGGAAGCCTTTCATCTATTAAAATTTTTGCAAAGCATAGCGTTAAAATGTGATTAACAATCTCGTAACCAGTAGCATGTAAAGTGTAATTAATACATTGGAATAGCAAAGTATTGCCAGGTCCACTAGTAACGAATAAAAATACTCTAACTTTCAAAAGCAAGGCAGACTTCCAAAAATCAAAATGTTACCAAACACTTCAAACATTATACCTCCATGTCAAACCAAAATAGGCTCAAAGAAAACAAGCAAACAGAACAGGTGTCACCAGGAGTGAAATGGTGAGAGGGCGTGCGTATGTTGCAGGGCTCCGGACCGGCAGCCTGAGCGGGGGCGTGGCAGCGGGGGCGGGGAACAACCCTTCCATGAGGCTGCGGCGCAGCAGTGCGAGGAGGCCCACGAGCGCTGCCCGTTCTCGCTGCTGTTCGCGAGCGGCGGGGGCTTCGGCTAGGCCTCCACCCGCACGCCCGCCCCCCGCGCGCTGCCGTCGATTGTTTGTTGTTGCGACTAGTGACGGGGCGAAATCGAAATGTCGTCCACAGCGAGGCTGCGTAACCTTCAGAGGTCCGCATGTGCTATTTTGGCGCTATACTTTGATTGAAACATCGCCTCACTTTAAGGTCACCAAGGCAAGGGGGCATTGTCATCCAATCGGGAACTTTGTTAGGAATAATTTTTCGTATTGCAGCTCCCGATTGGATAACAATGGCTCCCTCTCCCTACAGCTGGTGACGCTGAAGTAAAGCTGTGTTTCAATCGCAGTATACAGTGGGGAATGAATAGTGGCGCAACCAGCATTGGAGGGGTGAAGGAAGGGGTTTCATTTTCTCTAGAAACCTGGTATTCACAGAGATTGAAGACTCTTAGAATACTCGTATTAACAGAGATAGTTTTTATTCATTTTGTACAGCAACGAATGTCATTCGGTATTTAAATTGAAAACATCACAAAACACAATTCACCATAATCATTACAAAAAAACATATAAAAGTGAATTTTAAATCTATCATAAATAAAAATTTCTTTTAAAAATCTCAAGTCATCTGGCCCTACTTCTGTAGTCCCTCCATTTAAAGAAAAATCGTGGTTGCGCCTCACGTCGTCAGGGAATGGGGGAAACGGGGAAATAGAGAATGAGGAAAATGAGAATTGACGACGACGAATGTTGAAAGAGGAGGTCTCTGAAATTCTAGACACGGTGTTTGAATGTTTGGGACGAATAAAAAGTGTAGTAAGACATTAAATAAACAACAGTATAATGTCATAAGTAAATATTGCAACTGGTTTTTGAGCACTATTTGCACATTTGTATATGAAGGGAATCTCAAAATGTGTTCTACGTAACTTCAGAATTACGCGATAGGGGTGTTCAGGGTCCTTCAACAACTTCCATGGAAATACTTGAAGAAAAAAGCAACTTTACTGAAAAGTCCACATCATGCAAGAAATACAAACTCGGATAATACTGGTGTATCGAATCCAAGACACTAAGTAATTTTCAATTTTGGAATTAGAGTCAAAATATATATTCTTAACTTGCATATTTTAACTATTTGAAATTTAAACTCAATTTTATCATGATATGTCATGTTACTATGACATATAAATTTCACTCAATTTTATTTATTTTACGTTCTTATAATTAGAAGTATGTAATTTAAAAATATTGTTTAAGAAGTTAAAAATGTTTTAATCACTCACAGCCTCAAAATAATTTGAAATGCAGCCATTTGGGGGAATTTCATTATTTGGAGTATATTACACTTTCAGTTGTCTATGAAGCTGCAACGCTTTAATAGTTTGAGAATATTTGTATTAGACGAAATGGTAAAACTTTTAGAAATGAAAAAAAAATTGAGAGGGAGATTAGAAACAAAACAAAAACGCATTCAACTACAAATTGAATTAAAAACAGAAAATGTTGCTGGTGAATTGAAATATTTATTGGAAATATAATAAAAAATACGAAATTGAATATTTTGTTTCATTCAATAAACACGACTACCAAGATTTCCTCTCTTTAAGTCTACGATCATCATCAATCCAATATGTGTATATGCGCTCGGGGCGCGTGAATGCGCTCGGGGCGTTTGTTTTTCTGGCTATCAAGATGCAGCGCTATAGAAGAGGCACAGTTCAGTAAGCTGGAAACATAAATTGATCGCGGCCGTCTGCGGCTAAGTTAGCTTTTGCACGGCTTGTCGTGACGAAACGTCGCAGGCGGAGCCTCACAAACCATCGTAGCCAATCTCAACGCAGGGGGGAGTGCCCTAACAAAATAACGACGTACAAAATGGCGGGCGCAGCTAAATTCAGATGTGGAAGTATTTTCAAATATAAAATACATGGAAGAAATACTTGTATGAACATGAAAGTAAATTCATTGAAATATATATGAACACATAGCACTCAACCACTGTTAACATAATTCTTTTTGAAGAAATTACATTGATATCAGATAAAGTAACACAAATTTTCGAACAATTACGTTCTTATACACATTTAAATTCCAATATTCTTGTCCAAACACCATTTATGAACTTTATCAAATGACCAGTTTACTACAGAATTTTGCGACAAGAAAAACCTTTAAAATTGCATATTTTCAATTGTTCATATGTATATTACATTTGCAAAAATGCAAAATACTGTCTTTCTCGAATCGTTAGGACTGCTAGAAAACATTTCAATAAAAGAAAGTAAAATTCAAAGACAAACTGTATATTTATCATTTAAGTAAAAATTAAACTAGATATTAAGCAATTAATTTGCATCTCATGTCAAAATTGTTATTTTGCTATCATCAAATCAAGGACAACTTGGGGACACTCCCCGGCAGGAATAGCGCACATTTCGAAATTGTTTACAAAATTGTTAATTGTTGCAAAATTGTTAATTCGCAGTTTTTGGTTCTGGGACATCAAAAAAACCTTCCCACTTTAGAATTGCAAAAATTGGAAATTGTTTATAATTTTACAAATTTCGCAATTTTTTTTATTTTCTCATCTCAATTCCCTTTACACAAGATGCAAAATTCCGCAATCCAACAGAAGCTATCGCCTTTCGTTTTCGAGATACGCAATTGTTTATAGGATCTTAGCGTCTCATGAGGTGCGTCAAGCTGGAACAGCCAAGTCAGCGCACCGACACGAAACATGTCAAATCATTTATTGCTAATTAATTGCCACATTTCTGAATTAATTGCCACGTATTTTCGTGGAGAAAATGGGTGTGTGCTGGCTTGACGTCAAGCCAGCACACATCAGTTAAATTCGAGCCAGAGTTCAACGGAAACCATATAATCATTTATTGCTAATTAATTGCCAATTAATTGGCACAATTTGGAATTAATACGCACGTACTTTCAGTCAAATCAATAATCAATAATCAAAGTAACTGTCAGGAGGTATGACGCAACCCGCAACATAATTCAATGCTACCTTGACATCAAGCCAGCACACACATCAGTTAAATTCGAGCCAGAGCTCAACGGAAACCATCTAATCATTTATTAATAATTAATTGCCTCAATTTGGAATTAATTCGCACGCATTTTCAGTCTAAAATAATCAATGTCAGCCGGCATGACCCACCCCGCAACATAATAAATAAATTGGAATATAGAGAAAACAAACGAGCACAATCACATAAAACTAATGAGATAGTTTAAAGACATATCTAATAATTGTTTTACTCTATGCATGATTTAATTACCCTCCCTTTATGAGAACTTCGTAATTAGTACCACCTACGGCATTCAAATAGATAATGCAAGAGTACCAACGAGTACGATATATCTAATATCTATTAAATAATTAAATACACATTCAATACTAGTTTACTATACTAAAGATAAATTAATAAATGTTGCTGAAAATGCGTCAGATTTATAGAACCTAGCAGCGTATTCAAATACAGAAATACAGAGAACCAGCGAGCACAATCTCATAAAATTAGGAACATAGTAAATAGATGTTTAGAAGTATTTTTCTACTCAATACACGATTTAATTGCTCTTGTCATTTATTAACTAATATTTTTTTAAACTTCGTTGTTATTAAACCTAATCGACTTTCGAACAGGAAATGCGACAGTACCAACGAGCACTAAAATCTAACATCTATTTAATAATTAAAGCCACGTCCAATAATAGTATAATACACTAAAGATAAATTAATAAATGTTGCCGTGAATTATAGAGACATTATTGAAACTGCATCAGAGTTAACGAACTAAGCCAGATATGAAAATTCAAAAATACAGAGAACCAGCGAGCACAATCACATAATTTTAGGAACATAGTTAATGGATGTTTAGAACTATCTTTTTTTATACACGATTTAATTGCTCTTGTCATTTATTAAATAGACATTTTTTAAAACTTGGTTGTTATGAAACCTCATCGGCTATAAAATAGGTAATATGAGAGTACCAACAAGCACCAATATGTAAAATTTATTTAAAATTTGAATGCACGTTCAATACTGGCATAATACACTAAAGATAGATTGATAAATGTTGCCGTGAATTATATAAACATTTTGAAACTGCATGGAAGTTATCGAACAAAGCCAGATATTGATATTCGGAAATACAGAGAATCAACGAGCACAATCACATAAAATTAATAACATAGTTAACGGATGTTTATAGTCAATTTTTACTCTATACACGATTTAATTGCTTTCGTCATTTATTAAATAATAATTTTTTAAAACTTCGTTGTTATGAAACCTCGAAGATATTCTAACAGGAAATGCGAGAGTACCAACGCGCACTAATATGTAAATCTATTTAAAATTTCAATGCACGTTCAATACTAGCATATTACACTAAAGATAAATTGATAAAGGTTACCGTGAATTATATAAACATTTTGAAACCGCATGGAAGTTATCTAACCAAGCCAGATATTCAAATTCGAAAATCCAGAGAAACAGAGAGCACAATCACATAAAAATAGGAACATAGTTAATAGATATTTAGAACTAATGTTTTACTCTATACACGATTAAATTGCTCATGTCATTTAATTAATAATATTTTTTAAAAATTTCTTTGTTATAACCACGCGAACATATTCGAACAAGATATGCGAGAGTTCCAACAAGCACGAATATCTAAAACCTATTTAATAATTGAATACACATTCAATACAAGTTTATTACACTTAAGATAAATTGATAAATAATGCAGGGAATTATATAAACATTATTGAAACTGCATCAGTGTTATCGAACTGAGCCAGATATTCAAATTCGAAAATACAGAGAACCAACGAGCACAATCACAAAAATTAAGAGCATAATGCATTGCACTAATTTATTATTCTATACACGATTTAATTGCACTTGTCGTTTATTAAATAATATTTTTTTTTAAAACTTCGTTGTTATGAAAACTCGAAGATATTCTAATAGGATATGCGAGAGTACCAACGTGCACTAATATGTAAACCTATTTAAAATTTCAATAAACTAGCAAATTACACTAAATATAAATTGATAAATGTTGCCCTGAAATATATAATCATTTTGAAACTGCATGGAAGTTGTCGAACCAAGCCAGATATTCAAATTCGAAAATACAGAGAACCTACGAACACAATCACATAAAATTAGTAACATAGTTAACGGATGTTTATAATTAATTTTTTAGTCTATACACGATTTAATTGCTCTTGTCATTTATTAAATAATAATTTTTTAAAACTTCGTTGTTATGAAACCTGGAAGACATTCTTACAGGAAATGCGAGAGTACGAACGTGCACTAATATGTAAATCTATTTAAAATTTCAATGCACGTTCAATACTAGCATATTACACTAAAGATAAATTGATAAATATTGCCGTGAATTATATAAACATTTTGAAACCGCATGGAAGTTATCTAACCAAGCCAGATATTCAAATTCGAAAATCCAGAGAACCACCTAGCACAATCACATAAAATTAAGAGCTGGTTAATAAATGCATTGCACCAATTTATTATTTAATACACGATTTAATTGCTCTTGTCGTTTAATAAATAATAATTTGTTTAAAACATCGTTATTATAAAATCTTGGTGAGCTTCCAACTGGAATTGCAATAGTACCAACGAGCACTAATACCTTAAATTTATTTAATATTTGAATGCACCATTAATAGTACTTTATTACACTAAATATATTTTAATAAATGTTGCCGTGAATTATATTTACATTATTGAAACTGCACGGCAGTTAGCGAACCAAGCCAGATATTCAAATTCGAAACTCCAGAGAACCAGCTGGCACAATCACATAAAATTAAGAGCATAGTTAACGAATGTTTGTAATTAATTTTTTAATCTATACACGATTTAATTGCTCCTGTTAATTAATTAATAATATTTTTATTTAATTTCGTTATAACCACTCAAACACATTCGAACAAGATATGCGATAGTACCAACGAGCACTAATACCTTAAATTTATGTAATAATTGAATGCACATATAATAGTACATTACTACACTAAATATAATTTGATAAATGTGGCCGTGAATTGTATGAACATTATACTTATTGAACTGGTTTTATAATAACCTGTAAAATCGTGGGTTTTCTGTAGGTTTTGGGGATGTTGAAAACATTCAAATAGTAAAGGCAATGTTAAGCTGGTGAACTTTAACATTGTTTATTTGATATTTTTCTTAGGGATAGTTTATAATGTTATATATAATTGTTTATATATAATAGTTTATAATGTATATAATAATTTCTTAGGGATAGTTTTCAAAGATTGCACATTTGATACCTTGAATGGCCCTGTTTCCGTTTAATAAACCGCTACGTACAAAATTCAAGGTTTTGATAGATTCGTAGAATGGAGAGTAGCGGCCAACAAACCACCTTCGAACTCTGACGATACTGAAATGTAGTCTGTGTTGGGAAGGTCATATCACTTGACCTCCAAGTTCGTTCTATGTATATGTACTCAAAGAGTATATCTCTATATTGATATATCTCTATGATATTTACTGAACTGTAAACAAACGGTAAATCTCTTTGAATTGTTATAACATCTGTTTTGCTTTCTTTTAGTAGATCAACTCGTTTTACCAAGTACGTGAGTTTGTTATATTTTTACACGCTACAATAATTTAATTTTACAAGTATTTATTTTCAAGCATTTAGGAATTCATGAAATTTCATTGAAACGTTCGCCAATCTAAAAAACGTTTTAAATGTATATTGAATGATAAAATGGATTGAAAATATTAACTTAAAGTTTATATAGGTTCATTTAGAAATTTCTATACATATGTAAATATTGTGATGTGCGATTCCACTCATGTGATCTTTCAACACACAAAATAAATATTTCTTTATTTCAAAACTTTAACATTCCATATATCCAATTCAATACAGTTTACAGCAAATAGGTAATAGTATGTTTCCCTATTTTTTTAATGGTAATGGGTAAATAAGAGAAACATATAGTTTCTAACTCACGGTTTTAAAAGTAGCCGTTGAAAAAAATTAATAATACAGCTATTCGGTTGCTCAACATCCTTTGATAGAAAAGCAGAAACACTCATTTCGACGTAATGCACATTCAAAAATAATTTGTATATAATCAGTTGCCTCTTTATTTGATAAATATATCGACTTGCAAATTGTAGCATTTAAAAGAGAATATAAAAACAAAATAAAAGTTATATTCATACTCGCCATAAAAAGACGGATATAGCGTAATTAAACTGGCCACAGAATTTGTTTATAAGCTAAGTGTTTTTTAAGCGTAGCAAGCAAAAGCGCAAGATTGGAGAACTATTTTTCAGTATGCTTGTCTTAAGTGAAAACAAATGGGGTTATTCTAAGATGTTAATTTCTTATAAACAATTACATATATCTCGAGAACGAAATATGATAACACCGATCGAATTCCGGCATTTGATGTCGCGTTTAAACGCCACTCAGATGAGACAACAAAAAAATTTGCAACAATTGAAAATTTATAAACAATTTAACCTTAAATCTCCCATGCCCCAAAGCCGAAAATTGGAATTAAAATTTTGCAAAATTTATAATTATAAACAAATTCGAAATATGCGTTAGAACGACCGGGAATGGTCGGCAAATTGTGCCTGAAATGAGCATCTGAATATTGCACTCCGACTGGAGTTACAAATCAATTGCCAAACGTTAGATCAATTGTTGCTAAAATGCTAAATATTTACGGGTCAATTGACAATAATTCTGGACGGAAACCCCGCTGAGAAATATTTTTTCGTCGTGGCGAACGTGCAGGCAAAATCTCTCCATCGGTAGAGAAATATGACTTATTTCCGCCTCGTATGTAAACAAACTAGCCCCCTCCTCCTGAGGCAACGTCCTTTCCACCCCTTGGGATGTTGCACCAATCACAGACAACTATGGTTCTACCTGCTAGCGATTGGTCAACGCGTCCCTGCCCCTGCCCACCCCCAGTCCGAGGGGTGTCTAAGTTTGACGGCGCGGCGCGGCGCGGCGTGGTGCCGGCCACTTTATCTGAGGGAAAGGGTACCTACATATTCACTCTTGTATACCCACTCTCACAGAATATGGGCGATGCCTTGTGCGGCCAAATCTGGCTTTTCCACAGCTTGGACAACCATCGCTGGACACTTGACCAATCCTGGCGTTGAGGCGTATCCGCCCTTATCATTGGCTCTTGCTCCAAGTTTCAGACACGTCCCCCTTCCTCCCCTCGAAGATTTTCCTCCTAGTTATCTCAAAGGGGCGGAGCAATTTCTGAGGTCAGTGACGCTGCCTCGCTAACGTGAGCAGGGGGTAACAGGAGAGGAGGGTTGAGGAAGTAAGAGGAGGTAACAGGAGAGGGCACAGAAACGAAACGGATTGGTGCGCGCGGGCGCGAGGATCACTCCGCCAATTGCACTGGACGTTGGCCCTGAACCCCGTGGACGCTGACGAACCAAGGGGCAGCAGGTCACGGGAAGGGCTGTGACATTTTTTATCGATTTCTTTACCATGAAAATGAAGTCTAATTTATGGTATCTAATATTGTGAAAAATTTGTGTCAGATTAACTTAATAGTATTGAAAGTTTTGTTTCTTACAAACTATTTTAAAATGCTAATGGTTCTAAAGCAAGGAACACTAACTATTACATAATAATTTTCGGGAAACACAATATAATGCATTTATATAATATACACATTTCCTATCAAACAAATTGAAATTCATGTTCACGTATTTAAAAACTTGTATTTTGACATTATTAAGCCTTTATTAAGGAAATGCAGGCAATACACACATTTTATTACGCATTATGAAAATGTAATCGCCCATTTTTTCTATATAAGCAGGTGCATGCAAACAGTGATTTCGTTAATCAATTAAAAATCACTGCCGGGTGTCCCAAGTAGATTATCATTGCAAAATTGCTCTTGTTAATATTGTTTAGATTATTTGTAAAATTGATGCAATTTTATAGTGATAATCGGTAAAAAGGTACTAGGGAAGCTCTCATTAGAAATATTTCGAAAATATAATTGTCTTATTCTTCATATATTTTTCAAAGTTGCTATTTTCTATTACACTGCTAGGAAGGTCTAATATCTATCCTTCCAGGTAATGTTTTATTTATTTATTTATTTAAGGTAATACACAGCCGAAATTTACGATCTGATATAGCCTGGGCCAGAAGGCGCTAACATAAATAATTCTTTTCAACATATCACATTACATATAATAGCAAAATTTTAATAGTGATATCTTTAATAAATAGCTAATAATATAAACATCAGTTACATTTCTTTTAATTTGTGGAAATCTCTCACTGAGAGTTAAATGGCCTTTTCTTAATGTTACTGAATAAACATTATGTAAAAAGAATAAATTTGAAAACCTTAAAATGTTACACTGAATCAATGTAATTTTTACCAAAACAGGCTATTAAGAAAAACAAAAACTTGTTTTGAATAAACTTTAAAGAGATTGAGTATTTGTTATTTAAAATTTCACTCAGGGACAATTTTCCAATTAAAATATTTATGCAGAGCACAGTGTTTCAAATCGTATTATCTTTCCAATTTTAGTTAGGTTTATACTTATTTGAAACAGTTTCTGGAGTATTTAGTTCAGATTAAAAAGCTCTCTCTTAGTTTCAAACATCCAGAAACCTTAACACAGTTATCAGATATTGGAAATAAAAGTAGTTTTTTTATTCATAGGAAACACACCGTCCTTGTTTCTAATGATTAATTGTAGAAATAATTTCTTAACCATTTATAAGATATACACGCAGCCACGCAATTTGTGCTCCATAAGATCCCAATATGCATATCAGACCTGAAAATACATTTGGTTTTAGATCAGCACGGGAGAAAACAGAAGAGATTCAATGGATCCAAGTTCTCAAATCAGAAACTAAACTACAATGCTATTATTTTCCCACTAAATGAGAACTTATACCTTCTTTAATAATATAAAAGAACCTTATGTATGCTCAAATATCTTATCAATTACATAGTGTAATGTATTCATAAAATTTTCTAAGAAAATTTGTATAAAAGTCAGTTAATCTTTTTTATTAATTACAAGTTAAAGAGTAAAAACAGTAAAATGACTAATTTTAGCTAGAATAAATGACAAAGAGACAGTGTACATCAAAAACCCAAATTAGTTATAAAGCATATTAAATATCATCATGCACGTATTAGATTTATAAATCCATAGCTAAGAAAGTTTGAAGTTTGCGGAAGACAATGTAGCACATCTCCTCTATAGACGACAAGCTATGCCTTGTGGCTCTTTCATTATCATGATGTACAGGGCATGCTTTACAGTACAGTCTATTTCTTCATTTCCTGGGGGATAGGGGTGTGTAACCGCATGCAGGATATCCGTGCGAGGAAATGGCAGTGCCCGATCCGAGGTGAATAGCAATTCTTGCCTCAGGCTTAGAGCCTAGGATGACCACGACATGATTCCCATGATCCTTGTAGGTTTGCAGAAAGAGTTCTGCCACTCTGTTTGCACTCCAAAATGCAACGTTGGATAAAATCTTGGTAGTAAGGTAGATATTACCATAGAATATCTTGCGACTCCTCCAGGGCCAGCACTACCTAGTCAGAGTTTCATTCCACTTATCCCCACGTAGGGACACAGGAAAAAGCATTAATTCAAAATGATGGAGAATTCGGCGATATCTTTGATGTATTTGAAGTGAAGTGGATATATGATGTCAAGGTTTCTAGGAAAGAGAAATGGAACTGACAAGGCCCGTAACTTCCTGGGTTCAGAAGGGCCGCGGAAGGTTCCGCCTCAGACGTAGATGTATGTTCATGATATCACGTATTCTCCTACAGAAAACCCCAAACAAAAATCCCACAGTGGTCGTTATATGACCTAGTAGTTAAAAGAGACATTAAAATATACAAAAAACAACTTCAGTATCCAAAGAAAATTTCGCATATTTGAATTCAGACTTTCAATAATCATTTGCTAATAAAACCTAAGGACTTTATTTCTTTTAGGTAGGCCAAGTAGCCTAAAGCAAATTTATTTAATCAAAAATGAAATTTTCATTATATAGTCGAACTAATTCGGTGTATTTATAACTTCCAATATTCAAGTCTCTCAGAGATTTCCTACAATATTGCAATGATATTTATAGCCAATACATATTTTATTCACATTTCTCTATTTCGTTAGTAAAATAAACATATTTATTAAACTAGAGTACCACTGAATTTAATAATGTTCTTTCATTACAATATTTCTAGTTTTCAATATTTCCACATAGCTGAGAACAGTGACGGAAAGATAATTAGCCTAATATTGATTAAGACTTCATTAAATATTTTACTATATTTTACACATTCCTCAGATGCACAGCACACTGCAGAAACAATGATATCAAGTAAAAATGGTATTTAGGGGTTTGAGAAAATTAAACTTTAGTCACAGACTTCTAAAATATTTCCAGACTCTTTTGAACATGTAATTTTATTTTAGACTCGTTGTAGGAAAGGACCTGACAGTACGCATGGTACCGCAAAAAGGTAAACATTGCAGCTACTCAATCATTTGTATTCTTTTTTCAAAATTGATATTATACTATGATTGTTGGGATTCTGAATCCAGCCCAATGTTCCAATATTTCTAGGAGAGTGTATTTGTTATGCTCATATTGCATTGTGAATCTTTCTGAAAAGAACTCTTTCTTTTACATTACACTCTTCAATCAGAATACACTATACCGTTATTACAAATACTGTAGTAAATGTCACCTTTACTATTAATATCTCTGGGATTTTCAACAATTACAATTACTAATGTTTGCATTCATGAACTCTGTCCTATTCTCTATATAACTAATTCTAAGAAATGAAGGTTTAAAAAATTATATAAATCTTTTAAATTTAGAAAGAAGGTGTACTTTTGGTGAAAACACCACACACATTTTCATAGGCTTATAATCGAATTTTCTCATATATTGACTGCACTTTCTTCTTAAGGAGTAGAAGAAAGTTACACGTAATGCTACGCGAAAAAAACGGCAAGATTTTCATGCAGAAACGCATGATACAAGTCCTTGTGACGAAAATGGATAAATCCACTTGCTCATTTAGAAAAAATTCGCAGGTATTGGTGTAGCCAGAATCCATGTTTGTGGGTGGTTGATAATGAAAAATCGACTGCCGGTAAGATGTCTGGTCAAATCCGTCCTGAACAACGCTGGCCTTCAAACCGTTCAGCCGATTTTTCACAAATTGATACTCCTGGCAATCGATCTAGCTGATGTCATGGCACTGTAGATTTCAAACCCATTCAATTAGGGAAATTACTTTACACTAAACCCCTGGACATTTTCAAATGTTCAAACAAATGGCTCCATAATTTTTGTACACATTTTATGGTAGGATATTGGAAGTCTGACCCAAGAGAATAAAGTGCAGATCATGTTCATTTAGCTTCAGTTTTCTGTAAGTATTCCTAAATAAAAATATTTAGTGAGATTTTCCATCAGTAAAACTTTTCCTTAAGATAAGATTTTTAAATAAGATCATTCATAATTTTTAGAACTTTAGTATTTTCAGCATAGTTTCAGTGAAAATACTGGTGAGAAATGCCTTGCTATTTTAGCATCAGTATTCTTCATGCTCCTACTTAAGACATTAGGTTCTTCTCAAATAATTGCAAGTCCCTTTTTCCAGTTTTATTATGACAGTATGTAGTACTGAAGTACATATGAGAGGAAAAGTAAAAATATTATACTTTCTTTCCTATGAAAGTTCGCATTCTATTAAAATATAATTATAATATATTAATATATTTAATATTCCCTATATTACTTATTTTTATATTATAACTATATATCACAATATATTAAACCAAAAGGTTAAATATCTAAAGAAACGAAAAAATATATTGGAAACGATTATATTCTATTTAGCATAGTTTTGTGTTTAACTACTTTTCTAAGTGTAACTGAAACAAAATCACTTTAGCCAGATGGTTAACGTCATATATGGTATGTCAGTACTAACGTGTGAGTTCAGATCAGAAGGTGATTTTTCTTCTATTATAGTGTAGTCTAGTAATTGTGCTTCATGTCCAATCATTTTGTAATTAATTTTTAAACAGACTCAGGCCGTAAAAGGCCAGTTTTGTCAAATCCATCCATTTGTGACAAGCCTCCATTCTGTACTATCAGCCAGGCGCTGAATGCGTCCTATTTCGAGAACTCTACATATTTTTATGAAAATTGAAAAGTGCTTTTCAAAATTACAAAATTGAAAATAGAATCTTTTCGTTGAAAACTCTTTCCAATTCATGGAATAGTATAATATTGCAGGCATTGGTAGTAAATATAATAGTATAATGTCATTAGAGAGAAAATGTATATGTACTGTTGTAGTATAACTCCTTGCGTTATTTACATTATAAGCATTATAATTTCTTTAAAAGCATTTTTCTTTGTAGTATTATATCCCATTCAAGTTTAGGTTACAAGTTTTCATGAATAGCGATGCAATTTGTCAGAAATTCTCTTAGTTGTATTAATTGGTTTAAAATCACGCAGATTACTTCGCCCAATACGCGGTTCTGTATTTCAGACTGGTGTTTCCACGACAGGTTACAGTTCAGTCTTGCTCGCGTAATGTGAAGTCGAAGATGGGGCCGATGGCGGTTCTCAGGAGCAGAAGCTGCTTGCAGGCCCTACAAACGACATTCAGATCAAATATTTAACTAGAATCAATACCAGAATAGTATCGCGCTAGTGATTCCACATTCTTATCAGAATGCGTTTGCTGTAACCTGAAGTAAAATGTTGTACCTCCCTTAAGAACAATAAATTTCAAGATAAATTCCATTCTCTACCAAACACATCAATTATATATAAGTACCTCTATGATAAACTCCGTGGATTAAACGCGTATTAGGCGGAGGAATGGATGCCAGATCTGATCTGCCAGATACTTATTTTTTACCTGATACCTGGGAACATTAATCACTATCATCACGAGAAGACATTCAATTCTTTTTCAAGGAGGAACAAACTTGTTTTTGTAAATGCTAATGTGATTGTAAAGATTGTGTCATGGTATCTTGTATTATTCAAACAATGTGACAGAGCAGGAATTTGGAAGAATGGCTCAGAAATGTGCAGCGTCTCAATTTGCAATATCAAATATCATATTTTTAAGTAATCATTAGAAATAAAATGAAAAGTCTGTACCAATTTGTGCTTTCAATCCCATATGTTACATGACCCCAACAGTTCTAGAGATAATCAGAATCCTTAACAAGTCTGTTAGGTTTATTATAAAATTTGCAATAAAAGGTAATTTTCTTACGTTCTTTTAACAATTTAGAGAAAGGAATATATGTCTTTTTACATTGCTCAAAGTTCCTTGGGACTTCATGCAGACTCCATTAAAATTACCATTTTGTATTTGTACCTTTGTGATAGATACTAACAGAGACACATCCATAATCGTTTATAACAATTGATAAGTTTATTTCATAGTCTTCTTAAAATTTTTAATGTAAGTCTTCGATGGTGGAATACATTTCAAAATGTATGAACTCCAAAACAAAATAAAGTACAATTTGTCATTAATATGAAGAATAATATTTTTTTATTATTATCTACCATTTAAATAAACAGTATTTTGATACGACATATCTTTGAGTATAGGTGAATGAGACTAGTGGTGAGTTCAATCAGTCCCAATTTTCCACAAAGTGGAATTTTATTATTTAGTTATATCAATACAGTTATTCGCCATGCTTGTATGGTGATCAATGCAATCACCTGTCATTTGAGTCTCAATACAGGAAAAAACGAGGAGGTGCAGTTCGGATCTCAAAATGTCTAGGATAAAGTCTGATTTTTAAATCTAAATATTAAATTTATTATAAATTCCTTAAATATGATAGTGATTGAATGATAAATATATTATCATGTATTATTTAAACATCAATTGCCCCTAATGTGCATTTTCAGAAATTGTACTGCTTGAGAGCAGATATGTTTTAGAGAATGTGATTTCTATTACGTCTTAAATGTTACTCTCAGAAAATGGAGAATTACAAGACAAATGGCTTCGTATTCGTAGATCATTGGGCTTGCAGATTACAGAGAAGACCAATAACTCTCTTAACTGAAATCGTTTGGCACAGTTTTAAATCAAAGTGTGTAGGGGATGAGTTCTGCGCGATGCCTTTTTTCTTCTATTTCGCGTTCTGTTTTAATTACATTGAAATTAAAAAGATAAAATTTTAGCGGAAAATAGTGTATTTATTTATTGCTTATAAGATCTTTGCTGAACTTTTTATACTATACAATGTGTAATTAGTTTGATCCCTTTGTAAATATTTATACAAATGTATTTATTTATATTGGATTATTTAACCTAACTATATACCTAAATTTATTATACCTATATCAAACCTAATTTATTATATTAGCTTCGCCTCAGCTTGGTGAGATTAAGATAGTGACGTTTTGTATACATTTTGCATTCACTTCCAAAGTTTTGTCACAACTCTGTCACTTTATGAAATAAAATGGGGAAATGTTATCCTGTTCATTAGTGATATCCATATTGTGACCTAGTATGCGTATTAATTGAGTACTAAAGATGCAATTTCGCTTGGACCAGGAATCAGAGCGCATCGTTCGATTGCGACCAGTTGCTTCAAGCCACTGAGCTTCCGAAAAATGCGTTTTACAGTTGGGTTCTTAAAACAATGTATTCCCGCATTTGATATTTGTCACGCTGTCATGTTCGTAAGTCAATATGAAGGTTCGGACCTTTAAGTAATTGATATCAAAGTTGCCAGCTTTTACACAGCATCGTGCCCAGATTAGAGGACAAATTACTCATTTTTGATTAGATAAATGCATTCCCTTATTTTTTGATATGAATCATTTATATAAAAAATAAACTCATTTATGAAATGACAATCAGTAATGCAGAAAATTCTCAGTACTGTTTTTATCTCACCTTTTGGAACTGCTGTAACACGTTTCCGATGGATTTTGAACTATGATAGTTGTTATCTCAGCGCAAAACAAAACATGCACTTCTCGTTTTACTTTCTCGTATGCGCGCGAATATGCATGTCACCGGCGTAAATCAACATGTTCGTATGTGACGTATATACGTAAATATCGTGCGTATACGTAGTATAGAAGAGGATTATGTATTACAGCGGAAAAATCGATTTCGCGATTAAGAAGCGTAATACGTTTTGGAGTCGAAAGAGTGGTTTATCAGATAATCATCATCAAATCTGCAGTCACTACTAGTTACCTAAACCACACATGCGATCCTTTCCAAATTGAAGAAACCCCTGTTTTTGGCTGTTTATTTGAATCTTGCATTTTGAAAAATCTTTGAATTTTGGTCACTTTACATGAAGACACCTGGACATTTCAAATTTCTAAAAACGGCTCCTAATTTCGTGGGAATAGAGTAAAATGCATTAGAAGGATGACATAGTTCGATTTTCATGATTTAACTCTAGATTTTCAGAAATTTTAAGTTTGAACATTTTTAGGGCGTCTTCTTACAACTACAACATTGAAAGCAGATTTGTCTTTCTAGTGAACTTCGTTGTCACCAATTCAGTTTATGCATAACAATCATGAAGCTTTGTGGGGAAATGATAAGCATTTTTCATTACCCAAAGGTGCAAGCAATATTTACAATTTTAAAGTATGGCTTTGAAGTATAGAAACTGCAGTAGAATAATTTTTCTTTTCTTACTATTAAAATGTTTCAAAATGATTCAAATCATCTTTTACTGTTTCCCTTTCATTATAAACAGCATTCCTGTCTGACTAGCAAACTCAACAAGTATATCGTCAACACATCCTAATACCAAACATTGTATAAATGACTGCGGGGAGTGACGTCATGGATTCAGGTACTTTTGAAGAACTAGAGGGCTCGATTTCCCGTCCTGGCCTGTTCATACAACTTTTATTTTGACTATGTGTGAGATTTTAATTAATCTTTTCCTTTTCAATAATTTGAGTATCCATTTACAGTTTGTCGTTGAGAGTTTTCAAACAGATGATGGTAATAGTGTAACATTTGTATATGTCAGAAAACATTACCAATAACACGAGAAAATAAGGTTGTTTTTATATAAATGTGAGTAGATGAACAAAGATGTGTGCGTATTGATGGTGATTTTCTTGAAGTCAATAAATGTTTCTTAGATTCCTAATGTTCGCACGCTTAAATAGATTCTAGATGTCGGGCCCGTATCAGAAACTTGTCTGCCTAGCTTAACGTTATCACTGCGTCTAATAAATCTCACCTTGGGCAGAGCGATAAGGAGTTGGGCGTCAGGCTAGAACAAGCGCCTTCACACCAAAGTACATAGTGCTGAACTGAAACATTCTTAGAAAGTAAATTAATATTGTAGTACCATGTGTTTTCTTTTGCTTTCTTAACATCTCTTAGGGTAATTTATTTAATGTTTTAAATTGCAGATGAGCTGAAAACCATTAAGTTTGAGATAGATTCGTAAGATTCTTAATTGGGTAAGTTCACGAAATGTACGTCGTCTGTGTTGGTAGCGCAATCCTTAGGTGCGTGGCTTCACAATAGAGACAGCGCATTATTCAGATCGTACGATATCGGCGGTTTTTATGACGGGCAATGAAATAAATTCCCTAATAACGTGTCGAATCTTCTCAAGCATTTCCTTTTCTTTGCAGAAGATACCATTACAAAACTGGAAGAATTTGATGTCATTTCGATTATAGTCATTTACCGAATCATTCCTCTCCATATTTTCCTGTTCATAGATGCGTTTTAGTTTTGCATTGATGATCATTTCCTTCGAATCCTAATACAGATATTCCATCCTTTGCCAATTAACTTTGTTTATTTGTGTCTCACTGTTTCTTTTTGTCAAGTTTTCTAGCTAAAATTTTTCTACTTTAAAATTAAGAAATGCTTACATCTTTACTAGAAATATGAAGAACTAGAGGTGCTACAGAGATGGGATAATTTCTCATGCAAATGTTTATAATTTCCTTTGTGTAGACTAGTTTTAGATTCTCCATAGCTCACATAAGTTTTCTGCATTTCTTGCCATTGACATCTGTCGCCGCACAAAAATACATTTTTGACATTTTCTCAGCTTTTCAGTTTCAAAATGGCTCTTTTTCGCAGGAATGTATTGAGTTTTTGAAAAACTTCCTCTAAAGTCATTTGAAGCGCTATACTCACCAGTTAAATAATCTATACAAATCTATTCCAAATGCTCCTTAGCGTAGAAGGTATTCAAGAAATTACATTGTATAATTTTAAAAAACAATAGAATAGAAACTGATATCTCGTTTATGTCATCGGATAGGCGCATTTGGCATACCTAACTAATAATTTTAAGAAAAATTTGGAGCCGTTTTGAAGAATCTTATTTATACAAATTTTAAGAGTGCAAATATTACGCCATATTGTACAAATCAACACTAAAACACAAAAAAAATTTTGACCTTATTAAGATCTAGTATAAACAGCACATTTCATTTGAAGCAAAATCTCTATCTTTAATTTTTGTAGATTTGCCAGAACATACCAAAATATTCAAATTTTAGCGTTTTCAAAGTCAGGAGTTAACCGTAAAATTGGACTCATTTGCTTTATCACGCATGTTTACTAGAGGAAGTAAACAGTCATACAAAGAAATTTACAGAAAAAATTTGGAGCCGTTTTGGCAAATTTAAAAAAAAATGTCGGAAGGCTTCAAATAAAGTCCCCCAAAAATAAAATGGATGTTTTTCAAAATCCTTAACCAGCTCAGGCGAAAACGACGAAATTTCTGCCAATTTGAGAAAAATCGCCATGGTTTAGGCGCTGGAGGTGTATCAGACGGACAGACAGACGTTTCTTTAGTGGTTTTGCATCATGGATCCACAAAACTGGAGGTATACAGCTACACCGCGTATTGAAGAATTTTTCTCTTAATTTGTAATTTTTGATTCAGTTTTCGTCACCCAGAGCTGGCAATGAATTTTTCGCAGAAATGCGCAGTTTCGCGCAGCATTATCTGCATTCTCACTGCATTATAACTACTCTGTATATATAAGTATGCGAGATATAATATATGAAGTGTTTATTATGCGTTGCGCAAATAATTTTAAGGAATAAGTTAGTGATGAAGTTAAATAATTCTTAGTTTTAAAACCATGTATTATATAATGAAATATTCGATTATTAGTTGGAAGTAAATATATATTTATCATGCCCATTGCTAACATTCTGAAAGGCTACATTGTTATGAATGATATTGATTAATAAACAAGTCCATTATTAAATATTTCTTCTCAATCATTCATTCAAAGAGTATGCACCACAGCTATTTCTAAAGCCATCAACGCGGATCCAAATTAAGACTCAGGGTCACATGCCCTCTCTTTATCCTAGAAAATATTCATTTTCTCTCTCATATTGAACTATTTAGTAAACTAATGTGAAGATAAAGATAGAAATCATTTATTTATATTATATTATTTAATCAGAAATTCTTCAACAAACGACAGAATACTTATTGCATTATTTTGGAGACACCCAATAAGTCATGCAAATGATACGACAAAATGTTGAAAGGTTTGATTAGTGCATAATCCAGATAACTAAAATGTTAGTGGATATCGTTTAAGACTTCGAGAACAGCTGCAAAATATTACCAGTTCATACACCACTTCTTCCAGTTTTTTAAGTCAGCGTATCAGTGAAAATAGGTAGAAAAATATTTTTTATATCTATAACATTTAATCAAATTAATAAAACGCAAAAATGGAGACTCAAAGCCAAATAATACAAAGTCTGAACTTACATAGTTGTAGAAATCGATATGATCAGAACAGAAATAGGTATATTTCAGTAGGAAGGAATTTAAATATATCAGGTAGATTGACAGAGGCAGGGGGATCTAGCAATAACCAGCTTTATTAAAAAAATAAGCTGAGAGAGCTAGTGTGTGGAGCTTCATAATGTTCTTATAAAACAAGGTACCGAAGAAAAACTAGAGACAATATACCCAAGACAATAGGTGGAGAGAGCTGTGTACATGTGAATCAGAAATTAGAATTAAAAATGATGCAATAAACTCTCAGTTAAAATGCTGTGAAATGAATTTTTGGGACATTATTGTCAGTATACTGTTTTGATGAATACTAAACAGAGGGTTAGACAGATATGTAGTTGAGAGACAAGTGATCGAAATGCCAGAATCAAACAACTCCAATGGTATGCAGAATGCATGCTGACAGAATATCAAAAATTATCTTTGAGTGAATCATTTTGAAAGAAGAAAACGAGGAAGGCCAAAAGGAAATCTACATAAGTATCATCGATTTGACAATGAAAGGCACAGAATGAGAAGATGCTGGAATAAAAACATTGAATTAATATGGTACAAAACGGTCCATTAGAACTGTAAATACTCAGCAAGAATGAATAATAATTTTATGAAGCCCGAAGTGGAATGCCGGATGAAGAAGCTTTGTTTTGCTGCTAGCCCAAGTAAGCGGCGCTAGTCTTTCCGAATACCAAGCCAAAACCAAAGTGCGTTTCTTATTTGAAAGATTAAGTAGAAAACCATTTGATTATTTTCTAAGAGAGTCCTTTTGAATATGACCTCAGATATTATATATTTATTTTGCAATGTTGTAAACACCTTCATTTATCGGCATAGTGCTTTTTCAATGAACAACTATTCGCCGAATTGACAAGTCGAAAAGTAATGTTATGTTGGTAAAAAAAGATGATTGAATTGTAACTTGAAAAATTGTGGGACACAAAGTGAAAAGAAAACTAAGCACAAATAAGTAATTCCATTTCTGTATGTTGCACAATAGATAATGTCATTTCACATTCAAAATCTATTTTCGATCACAATAACATATATAGGTCTCACAACGCAAATCTTTGGCTGGCGGCGATATAACATAATTCACCGGAAAGTGTTCGGCTGTTTATCGAGGAATGAAAAGAAAGTATAATTACAATAGCCAGTAGGACTTCTGATGCTAGTATTCCAAGGCAGATTTTTTAAAAACTCCAGACATGTTCATCATTTCTTTCTCATGGTATACACAACATATATTCTCAAGTTAAATGTTAGAATATCTAGTATCACTTTCAGAATCCTAAGACTTAAATCAAGGAACGCAATGCTGGTGACCCTGAAGATTTGGTTACAGACCCACTTGTAATGGCTAGATTTCTCACTTCTTGACCTTGCATTAAAGTGATCCTTGAAGTATGCGACAGAATACCAATGAATTAATGAAAATTTGAGGATTGTTTCATTTATTATTTAGATTTTCTTTTATGAAGTAATCTCATGAGATATACATATACGAACACAAACTATCAATCAATGGGCAGTACATTTTAAAAACCTTACATTGTAATATAGTAGCAATACGTTTTGTAATAATAAATGTATGAATTATAACTTTAAAATTCAACCTTAAATTCATATTACATAAATACTTTAATTAAATTACTTTATAAATATATAGCAGATAATTTTCCCAAATAAAAAGAATTAGTTGCTTATTTGTTTTACAATATTTATTAACAGTTCCCATTAAAATTATAAATATGGTGCAATATTACAGAGATGCGTTAGTGACTTTACTATCCTATAAATTGCATTTTTGTATGAAATATAAAATGAAAATGAAAATTTTATTTGCAGCAGTATTTTACAGGAGAGGATCCTATTCATTTCTAACGATTATCGTATTTTAGATTTCCAAGTTTGACAAGATTTTGAAACAATATATAATTTACAAATTTGGGAAATAATTGACTGCCAGGAAGTCTCTAGTGATTCTTAATGGATTACTTAAGCAGTGCACTTAGATCTGTATCTAGAAGGAAGTAGGTGTAACATTCCATTGACGTATAAAAAAACTTTGTGTTGTTGCTCGTCTCAAATAAAAAATATCCTAAATATGAAATATACTTATATAGTAATATAAAATATATTAATTTCATTACGTTGGATTGAAATCATTACCATAAATTACATGTAAATGCCTCATTAGTATGAGTGTATGTGTGTGTGTGTATTTCACTCCAATGTTTCACTGTGGAGCAAGCTAGTGTTTCTACCTTTGCAAACATTAAAATCTTGGAAATGTTATATAAGGGTCATATATCAGTTTTGATTCTCATAA
Organism: Teleogryllus oceanicus; assembly: GCA_964035755.1. Classification (NCBI taxonomy): domain Eukaryota; kingdom Metazoa; phylum Arthropoda; class Insecta; order Orthoptera; family Gryllidae; genus Teleogryllus; species Teleogryllus oceanicus. The sequence goes on from CAXIVR010000004.1 coordinate 66,687,329, forward strand.
AATCCTCAAAGATTGGAAATTATACATATGATTTTTAATGTTGCAGTAAAGAGACTCAGTATAAAATGCAATCACACACTGGATGAAGATGATTGGTGTGATCAAGGCAAAGATCAAAATCATTATTTGCTTATTCACTTACCAATCATAATGTATACACACACAGTAGAAAACTTTCATTGTGACTAAAATGAACTTAATCACTAAGTTTGCTTTAGTATTTACCTCTCAAAACTATTTTATTGCAATATTAATGTCCACGACTAAGTATTTTAATTACAGATCATCTAGAGGCTGGTGATGAATATTTCTAGCTAAGCTGCTATCTCAGGGCAATGTTTGTGAGCTATCTCAAACCAATATTCTTCGTTAGTAATTTTCTAATAAAATACTTCGGTTAGACCAATGCATACAATACAGGTTATTTTATTCCTATTCGTCTTACAATAATAAACGACGAAATACATTTCATCGTTTTCCTCAAACAATACATAGAGCTTAATAGTCGTTGTCAAGTGTTATTTTTACCAAAAAACCGTTTCTCATGATTCTAATGTTTTACTCTGGGAAATTGCATGCTATTTATGTATTTAAAGTATATATACAAAATTTATATAAACCTGTTGGTTGATTCGTATTTATATTCAAATGTTACACTATAATACTAATCAACCATCCACCACCAATTTTATATTTCAAGATGAATAATCCCACCTCCCTGGAAATGACTAAGCCAGATTGGTCAGGCTCGATCCAGGAGCCAGGCAGGGTCAAACTCTAGTAAAGATTGGGCTCAGGACATCGCCCATTTTTTGTGCAAGCGACGGTACATATTCAAAGAATATTGTGTTTTCTGATAAAATATATTTATAAAAATATTTATTCTTTTATAAGTAAATTGATAAATAAATGTAATAAAACCTTAATAATATGCAAATTTTATAATCTATCACAAGGGACTATATTTAAATAAATATAACTGCACTGCCTTCTCTTTCAAGATGAATTCGACGCTAACCCTAACTCACTGGAGAAGAACTATTATGGGAACCTTGGTATGAACTTTCCATATGTTAAAACGGATTGACATTTTGAAATTATTTTTCTGTTCCTGTTTATGAACACGTAAGCGAACGTAAGGCGAAACACTGAATGACGCTTTTATCTATTGCAAGAAATACTTACGTAAACCCCATCATTTCATTTTACAGTTTCCATAAAAGGCAGTTGATACCGGTAATCTGATAAAGCAGGAGACCTGTATGTAGAAAATCTACATCTACCACGTAAGGATTGTAATACAGTAAAATCTTGAGAGCGTAGGCTTCCGCCGCCGGAGTCATGATTAACTTGGCTATCCGGGAGACGCCGTGTCCAGGGCACAGGTGCCAACGTTTCGGTCGCCATTCTGCGACCTTACTCAGGGCGCAGTACTACGCCCTGAGGAAGGGCGCAGAATGGCGACGAAACGTTGGCACTGTGCCTAAGCGTCTCCCGATAACAAGTTAATCACAAGTAAAATCTTCCCAAACCGGAATCGATCGGGCGAGCAAAACTTGCGATTTAGCAAGGTTTTCGTTTTATGCAAGGTTGTCCTTTTCATGACCTGATATTGACGTTTAAGCCCTGAAAGCAGTAAATTACATGACTTCATTATATTTCTCAAAATACTTTATCATATAATGTATTTCTCGAAGGAATCATAAATAAATGAATATTAAACACTTTATTGACAGCTTTTTATTTTAGTTGAAAAATACACACCTTTCTGGCTGTATTCGGACTAGTTGCAGACTCTTTGAACGCACAATGCGTCACAACCAAGTGCCGTTACTTTCTGATACACTCTGGTCGAGAGTATTATGCTTTTCAACGCGTGAATAGAAGCCATGTGTACATCTTCTCACGCTCAGAGAGTCGGGAGATCGGGAATTCCCCTAAGACGTACACCCTGAGAAACAAGCGACCCCAAAGTCGAATTCTACTCCCACAACTGAAGCCCCGAACCTTCAATGTCTAGCTGTCACGACTAAATCGTGTGAATTTATAACAAGCTTGTAGATCCATTCATTTCATTAAGAACATCTCGCGTCTCTCTGTCAATTGCGTTAAATTCACAGGAATTCCGTTTTACAAAGATTTTCCCCCCTGCAGGGCATGTAAAACCGTTCTGTTTCCGCGTTGGAGAGGTTCCGTTTTATGCTGTGTAAAATGCCATTTAACTTCACGGGCCAGAGAAATTTGCCGGTTTCTGGCTTTTACAGGTTCCAGTTTAGGCAGGTTTTAGAAGGGTTAGGTAAAGTAGTTATAATAGAACATTGTGATGGAATCGAACAAGAGTTTACTTACATCCTCTATCTCTTCTTAAGGAGCTTTCTTGAAGATATGCTACTCGATTGAATAGATGGACACTAAAAGACGCGATCCTTGGAAACATTAAACACTCAATGTTTTATAAACAATTGATGAATTTATTGTCAAAGTCAAGGCGATGTTGCTAGACTCTTCGTGAGATTCTATTCGTTACGCAGTTTCAATTAAAACAGTGTGTTTTTTTTGTGGTTGTGGTTTTATTCTCGGGTTAATAATTTTCTCAGAATGCTACTTGTAATCTATGATACAAAGGACATTTTGCGAAACTAAATGGAATACCCCACGTAATACAACATTTTTCTGTTCTCCCTTTCTTTTGTTCAGATATATAAATTGTTCACAGCGTATTCCGAGACTAGTGGAATACAAATATAATTTGTTCTCTTGCTATATATAATATCGAAGCAGCCATTTTTTAGTTTTATACCTGACTGTAAATCCCCTTTGATAAACGTTCATTGATTTACTAAAAGCGAAATGAACTTGACTAAAGTTTGAATTCATAGATTCTTAAATGAAGGCATAATTGAAAAATCAATGTCGAGTTGCCGAGCTCAAGTTCTAGTAACATCCAGAGACACAAGAAAAGAATGGCGTCTGAATATTCATGATCTATAAACCATTTTACTCTTTTGAATGACTATTCTCTCCCTCGTATTTTCCTAAATCTTTGCCTTAGCAAAGCTACTTCTTAAGGTAGGGCGGCCCGCGCGCATTCTGCGGGATTGTTGTAGCTACGATGTGATTCCGGTTGTCCATGGAATTACCGTAGTGTAATGGTTCAGCTTACTTTGCAAGCCGTTCGAATGGCAGAGGTTATGCGAGGAGTCACACCGACTGAGTTAGCTCTGGGTAACAAATGTAGCCACTGTTGGTTTTTACTTTCTTCGAGTCATTCGTTCACAAACCTGGCATCAGAGGGGGGAGTAAAGGAGGAGACACTACTGTCTTAGCAATTTCGACCACCCGGGTCAGCACTTTAAATTTGTTCCGACGCGCGGCGGCGAAAGACGAAAGAAGGAACGTTATTATAATGTGATCAGAAACCAGATAATAAATGCAAAGTGTAAATTCGCAATTGATTTCTTTCGTTATCGTAATCATGAAAATTCCCAGATTTTCAGTAGTTTGGTAGCATGTGAGATCTCTCAGGGCGCTTACGTGTACGCCATGATTTGTTACAATTAAGATTGCCTAGTGTAGGCCGTTTTTGTACCCACCGAGGCAACCGCAATGAACTTTGCCTTCATTTAAGTCCCTTAAAACGAAATATTTAATTCATACGTTTTGCATAGCTCACACAACTTTTGAGCGTCTGGGCATGCACAACACAAACTGCGTGAGACTCAACACCGGTATATGCTAAGGTTGTTCAGGCTCGGTAAGTAGCCTTAGTATCTAAAAGCGGCTCCACATATTCATTATCTGGCGAATAGCGAGCAATCGTTTGCAGAATCCCGAGTAGTGTGTGTAATTGTGAATGTCTTGGTATTTGCCGAGTGACGAATATTCGGTGTTCGTCCTGCGCACCGTAAGGGGCTGGCCAGCTAAAAAGCCGAACTAACGGGACAACTTTTGAAAAATGTCACTGTGGGATGAGAACATACATTTATACTTGATTTAGGGTAGTTTCCTTTCGTTTTATGTTGGCAAAAGTTGTTGCCAACCGTCACACAAATACCCTGTATATATTACCTTCAAGCGGTAGGGACATTTTTTAAAATTTAAGTTTGCAATGAAATAATGACTACTTCCGTAGATTCCGCCAACATTCAAAGCCATCCAAGTGAAGTTGTGTTAGTTTACGAGTGTTGCTAAAGATTTGTGTTTTGGCGTTCTTCGTTCTTTACGTTTTATCGTTCAATTTATTTATTTAGTAGTACTTGGCGTTTTTGAGTTTTATTTATTATTTTCCAATTGTTTTAATTGAAATAGTTTTCATTATTTGATGTTGTTAAGTGTCCCTTTAGTATTTCTTGTTTTAAATTAATTATATTATATTTATTATTATTTTTTCTGAATTCATTGTAATTATAACTGGAAAATAATGGATAGCCCAACAACATCTGGGTCTATACTTAATATTGAACCTTTGAAGATAACACGTATTCAAAGACTGTCTCTGGTAACAATGGATACGTTATTGAAGACTTACTTACACTAAAGATGATTTTCATTACTTTTTTTGAACTTACTTTTAAAAGCTAACGAATAATTGAACAGATAAATTAAATGCATGCATTTGCATTGATATTGACAAAACTGGACTGTTAGGAACAATTCATTAGATCACTTAAAAACTACCATGTATATCACGTTAATTAACTTCATTAATTGTGGTCTTTATTTGCATTCAATAAAACTCATTACTACCACTTCAAAACGTGAAGGAACTGTTGACACACATCTCAAAAGCATTAATAACATAGAAGTATGACCGCAGATAACTTTTGAGGCTGTATTTTTCATTTGCACTTGACACTTTTTAACACTTCTTAAGCTCGCAATAGTTGATAACGATAATTCTTAATTAACTTAATAATTATTCACAGAGTTAATATTCGTTTATAGATGAACATCTCTTTTTAATTCTACCGAAAAACGAAACATGTATTATTGAACCGTGGACAAGACTCGAGACCGCGCGAGGATTGTGAATGAGACAACAAACAAAACAAAAGCGAGAGACTTGATCCACCACCTCCTAGAGTTATAACTCTAGGAGGTGGTGCTTGATCAGAATTATAGTTTCATAAGTTGGCTATTCCGACAGGAAATCTTTCAAGCTGCCATATTGCGAATTTAGTGCGGCCTAATACACGGCCTGGAGTCTAGGTCGGTCTTTTGGTCAAATCAAAGGAAGCGATCATTTTTCGAGAACATCAGTGGTGCGGAATTGGGCGAGTTGCTCGGCAAATGCCGGATGTGTGAGTGTGCCGGATGTGCCGGAAATGTGCAAATGCCACCTTAAATAAATAAATTTTTGGAGCCGCGGAAATCCGTTTATTCAGGCGGAGTCAAGTTGCTGATTTGGGCAGTCGACGGACGCGAATATAAGTTGGCTACTAGATATCCAAACCCTCTTAAAGACCACTCCCAAAAAGGAAAAAAAAAGCTTTTAAATCGACATTTTTACATCGATTTATTGAAGCCAAGTTTTTAGCATCGATTTTCTGTGATGTTTCTACATAATCACCGTTTTATTTGTAATGAAAAAATAAATTATATAACAAAAAAAATTAATTTTCACGTCTCATAAAACTGAACACTCTTTCACACAAGTGAATAAGGGTGTAAAGAGAGATAGTCGATTGGTTGATTATTTCGTGTTTCCGGGAGCGTCAACTGCTAAAGACACTATTCCCGTAAATGTAGTGCATGTTTCCTCGGGAGGTTACGGTTCTTTCCCCGCTGAATGGTAAGATTTGACGCCGTCCTACACATCGGCTACTGGGGTTTTCCCCAACCAGGTGTTTTCCATTATCGGCACACATGTCTAAGACTGGACAAACTCTAAACTTCCATCTGCTCTCCCGACGTTTGGGTTGGTAGAGTGAATTTACTTTCAGTGTGTGTGTGTGTGTGTGTGTGTGTGTGTGTGTGTGTGTGTGTGTGTGTGTGATGGACGATGATAGGACAACGAAGGGGAAAGAAAAATTGTGCGCTGTCCGTGTCCCATTTGTTAAGAGTCCTGCTCCGGCATTCCCTTGGTTTTAATCGGAAAAACTTCGATGAGAGCTGCCGGCCGGCAGAATTCTCCCCCAGCCAGTGGCTGAATTCGACCTAGCTGTGAAGCCAGTGTCGAACATCCAGCCACCGTCGGCACTCGAACCTAGGACATCCCGGCATGAGTCACTGTCGTGACATCAGTGAATGCCCTCAACCACCTAAGCCGGTGAAAATACATGAAGTGTGTGTGTACAAATGTAATTTATTTTTGTAAAATTGAATCTAAATAGTTTTGTTAATTATTATTATTTTTTTAGTCCTTTTGGGAAATGTTAATTATAAAATAATAAACTAGGCGACTGTCAGATTATATTCCCCCTGCACCGATTATTATCTAAAGCTGTATAGATATATTATGCAAAGATATTAATAAAGAAGTTTTCAAAATATCGAAGTTCAGAAATATCAATCGTTTTGGGCGATGTTTTATGGTCTTCTACATTTCAATTTTGTGCATCAATGTCTTGAAACATGGATATTTCGTTAGCGATGTCATATCTTTACTCACCTGGGGTGCACCTAATTGTCAGCATTGCAGCAGCAATCTTACATGAATCAATTGACAAAGATCGAGGAATAATAGTATGCTTGAACCGTGGTAACCTTAATAATAGTATGCAATAAACAAAGATCGATGCGCGCATGCGCGTATGCGCGCATTAGACTTTGAGCTATTTCTGTAACCACATGAGCAGTGTTTGCGTCAATTGATGTAATGATCGTGCAAAATGACAGAATAAATTTGGAAAGTTACATTTTCAGCTTTTTTTTACACTATTACGGGAACTACGTAGTAATTAGGTAAAGTTTCTATTGGTTAAAATTAGGTAGACAAACTAGTACTTTACAGTAGGTAAACTATGTTTTCATGTGATAAGAATGTACCCGTCACACGCGAATTCAAACCCCGTCCTCTTTACGTTCGTGTTAATTCAGATTCCGAGAAATAGTGCTTCGTCAGGAGTCGTACAGAGAAACACAAGTTCTGAAAAACACCTGACAAATATGCACTCTGAGTTTCAGATTCTTCATACCCACCCGCAAACACTTTTCGTCAACATTTGTAGCTAGCTTAGAGGTTTTTTCTAGAATCCTCCATGAGGCGATTTTGCTACAGCATGAAGTCAGGTATCACAAAATTGTTAGATGACAGTACAGCATGACAGATTTTTGAAAAACGCTGAACCGAAAAAAAAACGAGGGAAACAACTCGGCTTGAAATCCGAGCCTCTTGACTCTGCTAGTTGAATCACGATTTAAACAGGAAAACACAAAAATAAAGATCCCGCTAAATTGAAACGTCTAAACAAGGAATACAAATGATGTGAAACATTTCGGCTGAAAAGTGCGATTTATTTTAGTCGGGCAGAAATAGAGAGAATATTTTGTTTTACTTTTACCAATAAAAGTAACATTTAGAACCTACTTTTTGGCAAAACGAGAATTATTAATTTAGTTCTTAAAATATTGGTTAGTTATCCGATTCAATTGGCAATGTGTTAAATGCGGACAGAACGGAAATTTTCAAATATCAAATATAAAAATTGGGACATGAGTCAATTGCTAGATAACGAAATTACTGTCTCCTACTACAAATCTTATTCTGTTGCAACAAACACCGTGTTATAAACGATATTTACAAGTATTGGTCCCAAGGATATGCGCGTTTTCATTAAAGTTAACAAGAACTCTTCAGTCATGAGCTTAATACGTATACAAGGTGTGATCAAAATGGGTTAATACGTATGCAATGCGTGACATTAATTTTTTTATGGAATACTGACCAGCTGAGTTTAAAGAGCAGAAAATTGCGCTATATCCGATTTTTTGATTTCAAGTATTTCATATAAATGTACAATAAATGCACTACAAAAGTAATAAGTTGAATTATATTATCAAAACAAATGGCACATTTATCCCAATTTAATTTTATTTCTATTAATCTTCCCGAAAAAATTTACACTTCCTAAGCCCACTCTTGTTGGCCATTTAACCAGTTATTCTTGTAGAACAATGCAATAACAAAATGTAATAATGTAAAAAATGGCAATTAATAAAATCAGTGAACTGTTATAGACGGCATTAAAAAGGAAAAAATTATTATTTTAATAATTTTAAAATTAAAACAGTCATTGTCATAGTTTAAAATTTAAATAACATAGAAGTGAGTTTGATCTTTCCGCAAAACAAAGAGAAATGCAAAGCTTTTACAATAACATGAACACGAAAATGATTATGCTTTCCATGTTGATCACCCGCGGTACAGATTTCTTTGAACGTTCAAGTGCCTGTCCTGAGAAAGAGACTTATGGCAAATTGCCATTACATAACCCCAAGCGCATCATTTCTTTATCCAAATTCCAGACCAATGAATAATTACACAGGGAAAAACAAGAATAAATAATGAATGTTTTTATGTTTTCTGAATGAATATGTATTTCAAATTATTGGGATAGATTTCAGTGTTTCGCTTGTAATAAAACCATTGAGGTAAGGTTCTTTTGTCAGTTATAAAGGAGTCAACTGTACTTACAATAACTACCTACGCAAAATGAAATCAAAATATATCTTTCAAAGACATTTTTAAAGTTAATATAAACACTGTGAACATCTCGAAATAACGGAAGGTGCTGACAACGCTTCTAGATAATATTTTAGCGAGTAAAACTGTTCAATATCATCTAGGCGTTGAGATTAGTGTATTAATTTTTCAGGGTATAGTCATGAATTCAGGGTAAAAGTCAATGATTGACAAGTTACTAAATTTATACTTATTGAATCTCTAAATACTATATCCTAGATATTAAAAATAAATAGGATGAAAAATAATAATTGGTCTTTTCGAATTCTCGGAACACGCGAAATGCTCATCACCTATATTTTTAATATTGCTTATTGATTTCCGAGCACTTGTATTATCCTCGGATTCATGTCAAATAGAAGTTTTATAACTGTTGTAGGTGCCTAGTGGATTAATTTTTTCAATTAGTCAAATTAGTTCAATCAAGTGGATTTATTTCTCATTACGTCTAGTACATTACCAAAAACAGGAATCCGTTTCTTCTCCTACCAGTGAGATAATGCCACATTTGAAATTGGTCGAGTATGTTGTGTTTATTCTAATCCTTTCAATTCCTCTTTTAGAGTGGGTTTTCTTGCTCTTTAATGAAATGTATACACACAACAAAATTCAATATTTGAATTGCAATATTTTACACGAATTTATTCTAAATTATAAAAAGGTTATACTGGGGTAATTGAAGGTAACAGAAAGTAGTGTTCTCTAAAAAGTCACAGTATACTCTAAAACTCTTGAAAACATTATTTTTAATGAAACATGAATTTTGAGTTTTCTGTTTGCATTCAATATCTTCCTCCTTCAAGACGTTTCCTCAGCGTGAATCATTGTGTACACATATCACATGAACGTTTAGCAAAACCAGTTTGTTTCCATAACGTTATGCGTGAAAATAGTTCAAAGCAAAAGCTTCAGAATTTCGTGAACAAACTTGTTATGAACATGGTTAACACGGTAATAGAAACTCTTCTTCCTTGTATATTAAGATTGTTATGGCATGACCAAAAGATATTCTTACATTTCCTGCAATTGCTTCGGTGAGACCTTTGCTGCCTTACCCCCGATCGCCATTCACAATACTAGAAGGCTCATAGATGAAGGCAATGCATGCTCTTTTGATGTTGCTTGGGGAACTAATAATTTGTCTTGCGTCAAGAAAGGAGAAAGACATCCATTTGTCACGTCACCGCCGCCATCTAGTATTCCCCACAGGCAGTTCTCTTCAGGTACGAACTTCTATAATGATACTTACATGTAATTATTGAATTCATTGCTGGAAAGTAGACCTCGGAATTTTAGGCAAAAAAAGTGATGTTTTAGGAACTTAAAATAGGTAACAAAATTACGAAAATTGGCACTATTATGCATGTAAAGGGACGTTTTAGGCACTTAAAATATGTTACAAAATGATTAAACCAGGCATTAGAAACATTAGACATGTAAAGTTATGTTTCTGGCATCTGGAATCTGAGTATCTACGTTTGTGGAGGTGACTATAAACACTTTTTCACTTTCATTCACACATTTTTCACTTTCATTTCATTCCCCCTCTTCATTCTCAATCCACCAAAAGCGCAGCTGTACCAGGAATGAGTGCCATTGCCTAAAAATTACCTGCTGATCGGAGACGAGCGTGAAACATCTTTTTGAAATTGACTTGCAGAAGTCCTTGTATTCGGTGTGTTGGGTGAAAGGTTCCGGTGCATAGTCGATCAGGTTCAATTCACGATTTTATTCATGTTTCTAGAAATTCGGGAAAGTATTTGCGTTTCGGTAAAACAAATTTAAAAAGCGAGTATTTAAAAATTATATTAGATAATTCATCAAAATTACTTGTTTTAGGCAAAAAATATTAAAATAGACATCACAAACAAATTTAAATAGCGAGTAATTAAAATACGATAATTCATCGAAATTACTTGTTTTAGTCAGATTAGGGAGGAAAAAAATCAACTGCCGCCAAAACATTAACCGCCGTTTTAGGATATTTGGAGCCCTATTAAGCCTCAGATTTTCAGTAAATCAATTTTTCATGATTGATAAACATCAGCAATTATTTTCCGCAATCTCCTAAAGAAACTATACAGGCATTTGTCCTAAAATCCGGGGACGATTGATAAAACTATTTTAATGCTTTTAAACAATGTAAAAATTTTTTTAAAATTAATTTCTCAGTTTCAATATTGTTCGAAACTCCTACAGTAGTTAATGTATTTGAAACTCTTTGAAGTTTATACTTATATTTATTTTTTACTTTTCGTCGACAAAAATTATTTCTGCAAGGAAAAAATTCAAGGGGATAGTACAAGGAAAATTTTCTTGATTGTAACATCTTCAATTGCTTGCAAAACCATTTATATTCAGTGCATATTCTAATGAGTGGTGCATATTTTTCTAGCTCGTATACTGTTTGACCGTGCCTGTTTCGCCAGTTCATCTCCCGACGTATATAACACTTGGAATGACGGCCGGTTTAGCTTATCCACTGCCATCAAAAGCTTCGGAATTGGAATTCCTGAACGACGAACCGAATTTACCCTCCTCGCCCTCTCGGATGGATCACGAATTTAGGAACTCATCAGATTACAAGAGTGCTTGGATCAACTACGAGCATTCCCCATGGCTTCATAGGAGATACACATACCCAAGAGAGAAGTTAATACACCGGCGGCATCGGAGAGATTTCTACACTCGCCTCGAGACCTTTCTAGAATCGTGAGTATTTTTCAAGTCTTAATCTGTAAAATATCTACACACAATAGAGATATATGATCGTAAGACAGCCAAAATGATTCAATTTTTATTGTGAATAAGGGAAATAAAATGTAAACATTTTTCTTCATATACAGAAAAATCTATATTGTGTCGTGACAAAATTCTATGCAAAAGAAAAATAACAATTCTAAAACTAGTAGGAAATGTTACAATAACAGGCATTTACTTATTGTTACAGTGATAAATTTTAAAAATAATACAAAAAAAAAAAAATCTCGTTAATTTTACAGCCTTGGCTCTTCATGGAAACTATGTAGCCTATAATAATATTAATAATAATAATAATAATAATAATAATAATAATAATAATAATAATAATAATAATTTTGTAGCAGTTCTCTCAAAAATTTCATTGAGTTAAAATTAAAAATTCTGTGTGTAAAACACACATGTCAAAATTGGCTAATATCTAAATAATGGAAATAAGTAATAAGAAAAGGATGTATTTATTAAAAGTTCGGTGCAAGACAGTCCTTACATCGCGGATTGGTGCTTTTGATATACTGATGTCCATTCTAATTACCAGAGAAAAATTACGGATGTGGGTTTTTAATTGTATTACAAAATAAATTTAATGTTCGTGTCCCAGTTCATTTTATTCTGTTCGCAGTTAAACATATACGCAGTAATATACGCATCGTTACTCAGAATGGAATAAAACAGGTCAGGTACTTAGTTTTTTTCGAGCACTGCAAATAAATTATTTGTTTTACCCCCAAAACACTACATATTGTGTAAGGTGCAGAGAAGAGCAATCTCTGAAAGTTTTCAAGAGCACAAGCTCTATAAACCCTTGCTCTCCGGACTTTTTGTCCATAGCTTACTTTATTTTGCAAATAGCAATGAAATTTACATTGTTTTAATAAACTATATCTTACAATTATTTTCACTGGCGGAGCTTTGCCCGTAAACTATTTTATAATAAATTCATAATTGGTGGAACAAGACAGCTTTGCAATTAAATGAAAAACTATTTTATAAATGGTATCCTTACCATGTTCATTATTTGTTCATTTTAGCTAAATTGCTGCTGAAAAAAGTAATATCGTAAATAATCTATATATTTAAATAAAATAAGGTTCTTGAGTTAAATATCTAGTACAGTAGTTTCTAACTACGTTATTGATATACCCTATCTGTAAAATGTGCCTTGCATTAATAATACGTTTTCAGTAAATTTATTAAATTCATGCAAAATTGTACCGTATAAGAGCTCCTATCAACCTACTAAAATAAAGTTACAAATAAAGTTACATATAGAAGCGAAAAATTATAAAATACGGAGATACACAGAGGGATTATAACTTTTATGATAACGAATACATATGTATAAATTCGAACATCATTGTTTAGGTCCTCTCTCGATCTGCGTTCTTAGGTCATACCTCAAAGTGTCACTTCACTACCGTACCATAATTCCACTACCGCATCATCATCATCGCACCACCATAAGCAGCAAAGCGATTACCACCACATCAGCAACACAACCACGTCTCCGAACGCCACCACAAGGAAATGACGCTCAATAGAACAATGCGATGACTTCGGTCTGTCCGTTCAGTTAAATTTGACAACTCAGAAATGAGCTTACTCTCCTATGGCTTCTTTTTGCTTAAATTATCAGAATTATGCGTTGACGTAAAATTTGACGTTTTCAGATCTTCCTGCAAATTGAGTCAATGCGGATATCCTTTTGAATGACATCTCAACCATTCAAATCTCTGTGAATTAAACAATATTCACAAACTATCCCTGAGAATTATGTTTACAGAGGAACCATTTAAGAAGTCTTTCATGATTCTCGGAGAAAAATGGCCGTTAGTAGGCTCAATACTAGGATATGGGGACTCGGATATATGTTTGTTAACATATTATAAATTAATCTTAAACTAAAAAATATCCGTTGACGTCATACTTGTTAATTTACAAAATCATTCAAATGAAGGTTAATATCTGGTGGTTGGTTTATGTAGCTCATCTTGTTATTATAGAGTATGTCTTATATATATATATATATATATATATATATATATATATATATATATATATATATATATATTTGAAACGCACCGCGTTTCCGAACATAGATGCGGGTGCCAACTTGGTTTGGGCAGCGCTGTGGAGACGGCCGTCCGGACGGACGCGGCCGAGCGGGATAGTGTCCCGCGGTGGGCGAGACGAGGCGAGCGCGAAATACGAGACTTCGACAGTTGAGGAAGGGATCGTGGGAACGACGGCAGTCTGGAGGAGGCAGTCGGAAGGGAGAGTCGATGTGGAAGAGGTAACGGACGGTAGTACGGAAAAGCTAATGATGGCGGCGATGAAATATAGTTGATAGGAATCCGATGACATCGAGCAGAAATCGAAACGTAGGACAATGAGAAACAGTGAGAACTATTAATTGATCTCGAGTTAAGAGATGTACAGTAAAGATTAAACGGCGTGAGGTGAGGAAAGTGATGAGTGTATAGACACGTGTGCGACAAAGGCAGCGTGAGTGAAACGAACATAGCGATACAGCATCGGCGGGCTTAACAAACGAATTTGGAAGAATTGGAAACAAGGACGGCTGCGGATCTGGCGGCGAGTGGACATCGCCGTGCCCGGCGAAGCACGACTACTGCGTGGGATTTGCATCGGCGGCGGGGACAAGCGCCCCGGCAAAACCGTGAGGCGGAAAGAGCGAGTTGGTGAGCTCGAAGGAATTCCAGACGCAGCAAAACCAGTAAGACTGTTACTAGAAGAAACTCATTATTAGGCGGTAAAAGAATCCCGTGATTTGGAGAGGGGGTAGACGATTGTGAGAGGGGATATTAGCTGAGGGAATTTGCCATGTAATAATAAATAATCTAATTTGATGTGAAGAATAGAAAGGGTGTTTGGAAGAGTGCACATTGTCTGTAAATAGTTTAAGTATTGAAATAACGGGGTGATTGTAAATCAATGCATGCAAAGGGAGCTCCCAATTACAGTATGAAGTGTAAAGTTAAAGCAGAAAGAAAGTGTTCATTAGCAATATTTACGTAGTTAGTAAGACAATTGTTCATGTTTATCAGTATCATGAGAAAATTATCAATGCTAACCATTATTTTGTTTACCTTCTACACATCCAATGGAACGATGTTTTTGTAATATCTATTATCTTTCCTGAGAATAAATCATTCTGTGTTTTTACATTAAAAGTAATTGTTTCATTGTTGGTGCATGCACTCAGAGCCCATTCGCAAGAAAGAATACCTGATCCTTTACAAATTTACTGTAGAACAAGACCGAATCGCCGGTCCGTCACAAAATATATATATATATATATATATATATATATATATATATATATATATATTAGTGACGTACCGGGCAGGCCGGCTTGTTCTCAGTAAATTTATTTGTAAGGACAGGTGTTCTTCTCGTGAATGGGCTCGGGTTATTAATCAAACACCACTGTTCCGTGAACAAAATAAACTGAACTATTTATTAATTCTATACAAATCACTAATGATACAAATTTATGGTGGTCTCTACCCTTTCTTTCATAACCCAGAATCACTGTTAGTCTCTCGATCTTATCGATCGAAGAAATATTTACCGTTACTTCTTCCACTACGAGCGTCGGCGGCTTCGGGGACCCTCGGTTGCCTCGCGCCCTTCGCTGCTTGCCGGGGTCGTTTCACTTGGGACCAGCCGAGGTGAGGCGCTGCGCTTCGAAGTACGTCTCCTTTCCAATTCTCCGATCCACTCGACGTCTTTGATCTGTGTTACTCCAAATAGCAGCTATCACTTTGGCAATATGTCCGATCGACTATTGATTGTTATCACGCACAAATTGTCCGTGAATTAATCTTTCTGCACTCGTTCGTTCGCGATACTAGTTTGCTTTTCGATCGCGGAGCAGCCCCAGATACGTCCTTCCTCGCCGGCGGCCAGCCAGACACTGACTCCTCGCGGCCTCGTTCCCACGGTCGGCCAACCGACGACACCTCGCCGCCCGTAACCGTTTTTCGTGGCTAGCGAGCGCCCTCTTGCAACCGTTCTGCCGCGTTCTTGCTTGATGTCTCGCCGTTACTTTGGGTGGAAACGCGGTGCGTTTCATTACCCCCTCCCCCCTTTTTTGTGGATGTTTCTCCGGAAAATTCAATGACTTAATGGTCTATTCTTGTCCATTGCCTTCTCTTGTTGGGCAAGGTCTTAAATTGTAAAAATTATAATGTCCCACCACTTCTCTGTTGTTGACTAGTTTAGCCACGTTTGGGTTTGTTACCTGTTCAATGATGTACGGCCCCTCATATAATGGAAAAAAATTTGCGTATAACCTTAGTTTAGGGTTAGAAACTTTGGGGACACGCAACAATATTGTCTGCTCCTCGTGAAATTCATATGTTTTCTTCTTTGACTTTGCCTTCCTGTGCTGGGCTTCCAGTACTTCTATCTGGTCAACCTGTTGTTTCAGTCTTTCTTCTATCCCCTCCTCCGATAACACGCCCGTACATATTTCTAATTCCTCTCCCATTCCCATGTCCATCTCGATTCTCTGGCTTCCTAGTTCTACCACTCCGTGGTCAAGATCAATAATCGCGCGTCGTTCGGATACAAAATCTGTCCCTATAATCATCGGATACAACAACTTCTTTACTACTAGAGCTACCACTTCGTACTTGATCGCCAATTTCAGCATTAAACATTATTTGTTTCGTGATAGGGCTTGACTTCTTCTGAGTGGCTCCTATCACGTACGCCCTATTCATGGGCAAGCACATTACTTGCTTCCTTTCGCAATCAACTCATTATAAAATTCCTCTGATATAACTGTTGTAGTACATCCAGTATCAACCAGTGCTTCCGTTACCACCCCTTCGCATTCTACTTTGATCGTGGGACATTTTCTCATGCGAACTTCCGAACTTTTTTTTCTCTGCCACGGTTGTGATTCATAGGACACCGACTGAATCGTATTGATAGGGACCACATTCAGCTCTTCTTCCCTTGTGTCCGTCATGGGGTCGCCTGTCATCACGGACTCTATCTGTTTAAAGATGATCCCTGTCCTCCACTTGGACCAGGCCGTGTTGATTGATTGGGCGCACCTCGGTTCGTTCCTCTCTCTTCTTCTCGACGGTTTGGGTTTTGTCCACCCCAATCCGGTCTTTGGTTACTCGGTTCCGATTGCCATCGGCTTCCTGTCTCGTGTCGCGTCCACTGGTTGCCTGCCCCACCACCATTCCCTTGTCTATTGACTGGTTCCGTTCTTAACGCGTTCACGTTTCCTTCCCTCTTATTCTTCGGGGTATTGGCAAATGTTAAATCATATCCTCCTAATGCGTTCATAAAGCTCTCTAAATTGGTATGGTTCGAACTTCGCAAATTATTTTGGATCGACACGGGAAACTGACGTGTCAATAAACACATAATTTCTTGATCACTCATTGGGGACGTAGTGTCCTACAATCTCCAACACGTTGCGTCGCATATTCCCGCAGAGTTCCCATCGACTGAGTATAATAACCATTCATTAGATTTAACTTCACATTCATTTGAATCTCATCGTTCCAATACCGCTCATAGAATCGGTCTTGAAATTCCTTCAGCGTCCCCGGAAATACATCAAAAGTGTCGGCCCACGTCCGGGCATTCCCCTCCAACATCAAATACAAAACTGGCCCTTTGCATCTTCCGACGTGTTGATCACAGCTAGGTGTCGTTCCGCTGCCCGCATGAATGCGCATGGGTTTTCTGACCATCTCCGAAAACTTCAATGATTTTGGAGGCGTAAAGTTGGTATTCCGCCCGCACTAATGGGCGTTGTCCGGCATTCTTTGATTAGTTCCACATCAGATTGCAGGGATGATACCTTTTCTTCGCACCTTCGTACATTCTCCTGTGTGTTCGCTCTTGCTCTCCGCCGTCTGGATTTCATTCCGAATCTGGTTTTGTACCTCTCGCTTTGTGCGGTCATCTTCTCCTCAAGTTGTTGATGTAGGTCGGTTTTCAACTCCCCGCCCAATTTGTCAATCTGGGATTCTATCTTCTGATCCTGCTCTGCAAATTTCCTGGCGATGGATTGGTTTTGAATCTCGACCTGTTCCGCTATCTTCTTCATTTTCTGCTGGGTTTCCTCGATTTGCTTGTTAATAGGTCCTATTTGTTTTTTTATTTCCTCCATTAACTTTCCGTTCTGTTCCTCGATTGCCTTCTTTTGTTCTTCCATCATCTTCCTACTCTGTTCTTCTGCCGATTTCTCAATTCGTTCTTCAATCGCCGTAAGCCGCTTTTCCGATCTTGCCTTCTTTTGTTCTTCGATCATCTTCCTACTCTGTTCTTCTGCCGATTTCTCAATTCGTTCTTCAATCGCCATAAGCTGCTTTTCCGATCTTTTTTTTGTTCCTCGATTACCTTCTTTTGTTCTTCTGCCGATTTCTCAAGTCGGTCGTTGATCATTTTCATTATTAACATCAAATCTGATGATATCTTGCTTGGTGCTCCTGACTTGGGTTCCCTGCTACCTGTTTCATCGGCGTTGATGTGACTTTTACTTCTTCATCAAAACAATCGCCCGACGTGTCCTCTAATTTACTTCCAACTCCAGGACTCCTACTATCCAGGAACGTACTTCCGCCGATTCCTTCATCCGAGTCTTCTACACGCTCTATCTTCTCATTCCGTTCTAACGTCGCCTTTTGAGCCTCCATTTTGCTGTCGCAATCTAATTTCTTGTCTTCAGCTGCTTCGTATCGTTCACTCATTCTCTCAATCGCTTTTACTGCTTCCGCGCTTGCAATGCCGCCGTCAGCTCGTCTGCGCTCTCAATACTACTGCGACTGTTGTCCCAATTTAATTAATCTAATTCCCAAGTAATTGTATTGAAACAATGACCTATCAGTGATTCTAGGCATTAGCTGAATACACTATTCGTCTTAAATTTTGCATGAAAACCACAATTGTATAGTCTACTATGACTAACCCAATTTTCACTATACAGTTACCACATATGACATACAAATATCCACTCTCTGCAAACAAATGTTAACATCACCTATGCCCTAAATTCACTACACAAAAATACCTTCATAAAACACATCACATATCAAAATAATACAAATAACACTTCTGAAAATTCCTGAAAACATTGGCATACAATTTCAATTCAAATTCACAACAATAATCCACAGTCTCATTTACACACTCCTACAGCTTCCTCAACAATGACACAAAATATACTATATGCAGCTTTCAAACATTACTCCCAAAATTCCAACAAATCAATATTAATTCCTTCACTGTGAATTACTTTCCATTCACTGCTAATAAACAATGCCCCTCCACACCTGGGCTATACTCCTTTTAGATGATTCTGAGAATTATCTTGTAAGATTCATGCCCATATGCTCAAAATAATTAGCATATACAATGTACACCAAAATGACATTAATTTCTCTTGTATTCATTAAACTTTCCTACAAATTCTACTAATTTCCTTGCTTTATCCAATATTGAGAAACAATTCACTTAACTGTGGTATATGTTATCATGTACACAAATAATTATTCTAACAAACACAATACTTATACACACTGTTTTACCTTTACATAAATGACAATAATAAATTTCTACTACTTTTTCCAGTAAGCAACTGCACATGCACACTGTTTTATTTCAATATTTCCTGTTCAAACTGTTATGTTTCTTAAAATTATTACACAAGTTTGTTAATTCAAGAGTCATTAGTTTTATTCCCCTCCAATTATATGAATTCTCGGTACTGTCTTCAATTTATTGCAACACTATGTAAATACCCCTTGTTAAATTAATCCCCCTGAGCCACATTTCTTAAATACACGAGTCCATACTGTTCGGGCGCCAACTGTGACGTAGCGGGTAGGCCGGCTTGTTCTCAGTAAATTTATTTGTAAGGGACAGGTGTTCTTTCGTGAATGGGCTCGGGTTATTAATCAAACACCACTGTTCCGTGAACAAAATAAACTGAACTATTTATTAATTCTATACAAATCACTAATGATACAATATTTATGGTGGTCTCTACCCTTTTCTTTCATATAACCCAGAATCACTGTTAGTCTCTCGATCTTATCGATCGAAGAAATATTTACCGTTACTTCTTCCACTACGAGCGTCGGCGGCTTCGGGGACCTCGCGTTCCTCGCGCTCCTTCGCTGCTTGCCGGGGTCGTTTCACTTGGGACCAGCCGAGGTGAGGCGCTGCGCTTCCGAAGTACGTCTCCTTTCCAATTCTCCGATCCACTCGACGTCTTTTGATCTGTGTTACTCCAAATAGCAGCTATCACTTTGGCAATATGTCCGATCGACTATTGATTGTTATCACGCACAAATTGTCCGTGAATTAATCTTTCTGCACTCGTTCGTTCGCGATACTAGTTTGCTTTTCGATCGCGGAGCAGCCCCAGATACGTCCTTCCTCGCCGGCGGCCAGCCAGACACTGACTCCTCGCGGCCTCGTTCCCTCGGTCGGCCAACCGACGACACCTCGCCGCCCGTAACCGTTTTTCGTGGCTAGCGAGCGCCCTCTTGCAACCGTTCTGCCGCGTTCTTGCTTGATGTCTCGCCGTTACTTGGGTGGAAACGCGGTGCGTTTCAATATATATGAACGGCTTAGAGGGATAATCCACTGTGTTAATCCACTTATTACTGTCCCAAGCTCTCCACGTTTATATTTTTTTCTCTGATTGTTTGCTCTCGTGGGCTTGATTCCCAAGACTGTAATACACACACTTAAAGAACTTCCGAGCATCCATGAAAATAGTGTATTGTTACACAAAACAAAACCGGTAGTTGGTCCGTGATTTATCCTGTAAATTTCAAGCGAATGCCGGAGAAGTACCTTAAATACATTGGTAAAGGGCCGCGCGCGATCATTCCTTTCTCATCCTTAACTCCCCCTCTCACACACAGATGCCCGCAACTAACACGAGAGGAATGCCGGGAGCTTAGAATTTGTCCCGATGGCGGCGCGGAGGTTCCCCACTTGGGGGAGATACCTGGAGAGGAATACCGCCCAATCACACGTTCTAGCCAGGGGAGGGGTGACACATCGCCATCTCCGACAACATGTACTTCATTTGCGAGGCTAATGATCTAAAAACTTGCCGCATCAGAAATGAATATAGTATACACCCTTACAAACCGTTGTGAAACTTGCAGCGCCAGGTTGGGCGGGCGTGCTTGCATCCTGCGTGCGTTATGCGAAGCCGGACAGCGTCAGCCGGGAGATATCAAGCGGTCCTTCATGCACGAGCTACTGCACGCCCTTTTCACGTGAGTACACGCTCTCTTTACGTGTTGATTTGAACATGAACGTTGGACTGAACATTTTATGGTCAATCTTCAACTTTTATTGATACTGAATCAGCAAAAAAGTATTTAACTTTTTAGAAAAGACATTAATATGCAACACAAGTGATGATATGTACAAAAGTTTAATGAATGATCAGTAAAGTAAATAAAACAGATGTATTAAAACAGAACTTCGTTTTCCGCCCAACAGCTACAAGCTCTGACGATGATCGCTACGCGATCGAAAAGATCTTCAGAAATATCAAATTGATACCAGACAACATCTGTTTTATTTACTTTGAATTAAGAAGGTATCTACATCACCAACAGTCTAATTAATTCATGAATAATCAGTACTTTCGGACCAAAGGTTTTCAGAATACTTTGCGCAAACTGTGCACAAGAGATGTTGCAACTTCAACAACTGAGAGATACCCATACCCTAAATATTTTAAGCAGCTACGAAAGCCATTAAATGACATTATAAAGCGGTTATCGATAAGTAAAAGTGGTCGTCCATCTATAAACAAGTTCTGGAATGAAATTAATGAAATTCTAGCAACTGCTATATGTTTCATTCTTGGCAATATCTATTCATTATGAAACAGAAATGATAATAATAAAAAAATTAGAAAGTTCATCAACTACGAGTACATTATTTTCAAATTCAATGCACTCAATCATGCAAATGTATTATGTGAAATGCCAAAATCCTATTCTTCTCGTTTTCAATTTGATATTTTGACCGGTTAATTCAGTTGGAATTAGCTAGTTCACATATGTTCTTAACATATCTTATCTTTAATAAGATCTTTGGTTAGGTAGGAACCTTCTAATAATTAAAGAAAAGGTGTTGTCAGATATCAAACTATTTTGAACTGACTATACTTTTTCCTGGCGACATCTTTTCTTTAACTATCTTCTCTACTAAATTATTTCACATTACATTTTTAAATTTTTCAATTTGTAATACAAGGTATTAAAAAACTTCGATCTCTCTCTTCCAGGTTTCCATCAGAAGAAAATGTCGTGAAGGAAACAACTCGTCTACCGAGTGATATTATTCACTTATATGATAATGCATACACTAATACAGACCCGTGTCAAGAATCTTTTCCCGATTGTACAAAATCACTCTTTGAACGTTTTTCTTAATAAAAATATCTGAAGAGAATTCGTTTAAAAAAATTTCATCATCCTATTAGCAAGTTCCACGGTAGGACATACTCCTCTCTATGTGTATAACACACTAAGGAATGATAAGACACACTACGATCGTGCGTAACTCGAAAACGATCGGTTAAATGTAAGAAAATCAGGCTTTTATGTCCCTAATAGGGACACCAGTCAAGCTTTTCATGCAGTAATCTACAAAATGGGACATTTTTAGACATTCTATTACGTTTTTGGAATGTTCCTAGAGCACGGGTTGCGAGAAACACTGGACGTTGAGTTCCAGTTTGGAGTTATTTTCTCTGTTAAAAGAAGGGTTTAAAAATCGCTGATTTTGGAGATGGAAACTTTTGCAAAAACTTTTCGGAACTATTCTACTATAATTTTTGATATTTCGATCTTCTCGGCACTCCAGGTATTGAAAACTTTGCATTTCATCTGGAAGCGAAGTCACACTATCGCCTTTATAAATTTTATAAAAGCAATCCGCAATAAAAATGCAATGGAATTATTTTTTAATTGCCTATTAATTTCCAGAGTAACGTGTGCGAGAACATGCGGCGAAATGAGGGAAGCATTTGGAGAAACATGTAAAACGCGTAAAACATCATATAGGGAGAATATACGGGGAAAATAGGGAGAATATGCAGTGGAGCTTACGAACAAAAATGGAGGAGAGCGTATGGAGAACAGGCAGGGCACATGAAAAAGGTCCTCCCTGTCTATTTAAAATTAAATTGATGAATCAATAGAGAATCATGATTGGCCTATTAGGCTTTAATCTGTATTTCTGGATCTGGTTATCCAGTTGAGATCCAGACGGAGATATTTTCATTTTTAGACAATAATTTAAAAAGTGCGCCTTCTCATCCTCCCAATAGAAATAGTAATGATCATAATAATAACAATAATAACAACAAAAACAATAAAATAATAATAATAATAATAATAATAATAATAATTATTATTATTATTATTATTATTATTATTATTATTATTATTACAAAGGCACACAAAAAAGGTGTGAGACCCAAAGACGTGACTCACGTTTCTCTGTGTATTTCGACGCACTGAATCTGAATCTGAGGTCAGAATCACGCCACAACTCTATGATATTTTTAATCGCAAAAAACCATCGAGAAATTTACAATCTAGTTTCACAGTGTTTTTTTGCGATTAAAAAAACTGAAGGGTGGTGGCGCAATTGTGGCTTCAGATTCGCATTCAGCGCTTCGTAGTACATAAGAAGCATGTGTCAAGTTTTTGAGTCTAACAACTTGTTTGTGTGCCTGTGTTGTTGTTATTGTTAATATTATTATTATTATTATTATTATTATTATTATTATTATCATTATTGTTAATTTTTTAAAGCAGAATACTATTTATTCGCTTTATTGTATTTTGTGGTTCTTTGGAGTGTCCCG
Source organism: Teleogryllus oceanicus (assembly GCA_964035755.1). Lineage (NCBI taxonomy): Eukaryota > Metazoa > Arthropoda > Insecta > Orthoptera > Gryllidae > Teleogryllus > Teleogryllus oceanicus. The sequence goes on from CAXIVR010000004.1 coordinate 66,710,680, forward strand.
CTCAGAGAGGAACCAGTTTTTCCCTTGACCTACTCATAGATCGCCTCCGGGGCAGTCCTCCCGGAAAGCGCGTAAGGCCGCATGCGCGCTGCGGTATGTGTTTAACGTACGAGCGGGTCGTGAGTTCCCAATTGAGCAGCGGTCGTGGTCCCCGCCGAGGGCAGCGCGGCTGTCGCCGGCAGTCAAAAGTTGATTGGGATGTCGCAATGGTCCCGCTCTTTGCTTGCTGGCGGTTGATATGCCTTCTGCTTGTTCTGATATTGACGAGGGAACCAGCACACGGAGAGTCCCGCTCGCGTAAGAAACGTTATCTAGTGTATCCACATGGAACATCACTTCAGGTAAGATATGACATGTGTAGAGTATGTGATACAATTTTCGGTACTTAAGTCTGGAGTTTTTCTTTCAATCGCTGAAGAGTAAATGAGATTTATGGCGCTCTTACTGATATTACTGAACCCTAGTTTTTTTCAGAATCACATCGTTTAATTTCATATTCTATAGACAAACACTAGGCCGGTCCAGTGAGCTGGATTCAGGGCATCGGGTCTCGGAAAGTGTTCGGGGCATCTTCCACGCTCATGCATCTGCTCATTCCCCTCACCCCTTTTCCCACTGCGGAAAGCCCGCCGCGCTTCCTTTACGAACCTACACTTTCCACAAATGTGCTTGATGTAAAGAGAGTGACCCCTGTGACAGCCCTGGTGTGTTCGCGGCTCTCCTGGGGCTAATTGTTTTGGCAGGCAGACGTACACTATACACGCTACATTTATATTAATAATATAAACAGTATATCGCAAAAGTACTGTTTTCTCTAGAGAGGAAATTAAAAAAAGAATCAACCGAATCATTCAATTAGATATCTGTGAGTAAATAGTAGCTATTCTTAGTTTTCTAAATTACTTGTAAGTTGACACAAATAAAAAATTATACTGAAACGGCATAAAATAATTCGTATGCTCAAAATTTAAGTTTAACTGCAAATGTTAACTTTAAAACGTTGAACATTCATTAAATCAGAAACTAAGGCTGCAAAAGATATTTGTGTGTTTCTCTCTCGAGTACACAGATAAATATATCGGATAAAAATGGAGATGATGAATTCTCAACAGGTGGTTTATGAAATGTTGGTACCAACTGTCAACGAGCGCCCAGCTCCATGGCTCTATGGCTGGACTTTGGGCGTAGCATATCCACTACCCATGGAGGGAAAAGAAATTCTGGAGAAATACAAACTCTTCAGAACAACAGCTGCACCTACCACGCCGCCCCCACTGTCAACTCATCCCGAGTACCACGACTGGCACATGTGGGATGAAGACATGCAGGGTCCACCGATGATGTACGGTGGTATGAAAAATGGAAAAGAGGCAGAAAATAAAATATTCTACTATAATCACAAAAATACGCATATTACTCCTCATAAGAGTTACAACTCCAAGGATTATCATGGTTACTCGGTGCCACATGAAGTTCTACTTCATCGTCGGCACAGACGTGACCTGTACCTTAGGCTGGAATCATTACTCATGGGGTGAGTATTATTATATTTCATGACTGAAATAATATTTGTACGGTTTAGCATGAACGATATATGTCGCAAGTCAGTCGAGCAGCCAAAACAAAAAAATAAAACAAAAAAAAAATGACCCACTTCATGTAGACAAAAAATTGATGTTATGTATGTCATATTAATTTATTGGTGAGATGCTGGCTCTAGGAGGATTCAATGGATGGTACTATTTTTTAAACTTCATAAATAAAAAAATATTAGTAGAGTAATACCTTTTAATCAAATAATTGTCGTAACTTTTTCATGTATTATCCATTCGCAGAGAAGAACAATTCGCAGCACTTTGGATTCAATGGGTATAATATTCAAGAATTACATACACGTAGTTTTTGAAAAAATATCTCATGACTAGACTAGCCACTACAGGTACTTTTCTTAAAATAAATTATCCGTTAGTTATAACTGTTTGAAACTTTTTTTCTCTGATGAAGTTTCTTGAAGTCTCCAAAGTTTTAGTAGGTAAATTAGCTTACAATTTGGTAATTTTAGAAATGTTCAAACGACATATCGTCAAAATTTGTTCAAAATTTCATTTTTAAATAAAAATCTTGTTATTAATAAGAATACTTTCCCAAATACAATTAAGAAAAGAAAACTGTAGTGCTATTATAATTGAGATGATCTGTAAATTTACATTTTAAAACACTTCTTTTAAGTTACATAATTTTGAGAAAATTGTTATTTGATGTTTGACCGGATGAAACATTTAAATCTTTTCCATTTACTTGTTTTATTTATTATTTACAATCTTTATTGACATTTTTCCTATGGTAAATTAAAAATGTGTAAGTCACATTATTGAGCACGTCTACATCAATTTTACTTATTTTGCTCTAGTGACGTTTAATAACTTCTTCTTCATCTTATTCTTCTTATTAATATTATTTGCGCGGCTTCTTCTGACCACGCTACACATTCTCTTCCGAGGCCCAGTCATATTCTATCCTGGAGATATATTAACCTGTATCATTATGGGGATCAGCTTTTCGGCTATATCCCTTGATAAGGCAAGGTTTTTAAGCCTTGACTGATGGATTATGAGATGATAGGAAGATGTTGGGAGGTGATCGTGACCTTTTTGAACCATTCTAGCATTCGTCTGTATGACCGGGGGAAATCACGAAAAGGCCGGTCAGGATGGCCGACCCGGGGATGGAATCCGGACCTCCCGACTGTGAAGTCAGCGCGCTGCGCCCTGGGTCACTTCGCTCGCTTTATTAACACTATTATCATTACTATTATTATTTTTATTATTATTATTATTACTAGTAATAATAATAATAATAATAATAATAATAATATTGTTGTATCACACAATAGTAACACGTTTGCAAACAGTACGGCCAAGGAAGTCAGTTTCGTGGGAAAGGAGATTGGTATCCCCAAAAGAATGAAAAACTAACTAGCACTAGAAAGTGTGTGTCATGAAAGTGTCTACATACATTCTATTTACATTCTACTTGTTTACTCAGTCGTATACGTACTGAAGAGAAAAACATTTAATGCTATGATAAATCGATGGCGATATTTTAACAGATATAAAGTTTTCGGCGTCTCCTGCTACGAAAAAGTGTTTTTTTAATGGCTGCCCCCCTTTTTGGTTTTTGATTGTCTGGTGGTTTTCCCAACTGGCTGGTCTCGTCCGGTGCGATCCGGTGGGGCTCGGTCCAGTTCGGCCCAGTCGTGTTCGGTCCGGTCCGTTTCCGTCCCGTACCATCTAGTCCGGTCCGGCCCGGTCCCGTTCACTCCAGTCCCGTCCAGTCCGGTCCCCGGTTCGCCGGTCCAGTCCGGTCGGTCGGTCGGTCCAGTCAGTCCTGTCAGTCCTGTTCAGTCGGTCAGTCCAGTCCTGTCAGTCCGGTCCATTCGGTCAGTCGGTCGGTCCAGTCGGTCCAGTAGGTCCAGTCGGTCGGTCAGTCGGTTTAGGTCGGTCCGGTCCAGTCTCGGTCAGTCCGGTCAGTCGGTCAGTCGGTCCAGTCGGTCAGTCGGTCAGTCGGTCAGTCGGTCAGTCAGTCGGTCAGTCGGTCAGTTCGGTCAGTCGGTCCAGTCGGTCAGTCAGTCAGTCGGTCAGTCGGTCAGTCGGGTTCAGTCGGTCAGTCGGTCAGTCCGGTCCAGTCCGGTCAGTCCGGTCCAGTCGGTCCAGTCCGGTCCAGTCCGGTCCAGTCCGGTCCAGTCCGGTCCAGTCCAGTCCGGTCCAGTCCGGTCCAGTCCGGTCCAGTCCGGTCCAGTCCGGTCCAATCCTGCCCAATGTGTCTCAATCCGGACAATACGGTTCAGTATAGTCCAAACCCGTGCAGTCACGTCCAGCCCTCCCTGGATTCGACTCGTTTCGCATCTGCCTCCCCGCGCAGTGTGGTTGCGCCTGCAGCCGCTGAGCGCCGTGCCCGGTTGCAGGGCGCGGTTGGGTGGACGCGCGTGCGTGCTGCGCGCGCTTTGCGAGGCCGGGCAGCGGCCGGCAGGCGCGGCCAAGCGCAGCTTCATCGCCGAGCTCCTGCACACGCTCTTCACGTGAGTTGTCGACACGCACTGGCGTTTCAAATATTATCATTTATTTCATAATATGCCATAATTTTATTTTTTTACATCTTTCAAAAACGTTCCGAAAGTATATCAATACGGTACGCTTATTTTTCTCACCGATTCTGATTTTTTTATTTAGTACATTGACGTTACCAAAAGTACAGAGGGCTGTGATGTCGCAATTTAATGTTTATTTACACTATATTGTGACATACCAATATGTGGGACATTGTATTGCGTGACATTTATTGTAAACAGGGTGGATTGTAAGGATAGACATATGTAAGTACGGCGGCCTAGCATCGGTAGACGAGTTGTCAAGGTAAAAAAAAAACTCCATTGCTTTGAACCACGGGGCGCGGCTAGTTGATAAAGTAAACTGTTTGGGGTTTGGTCGAGAAAGCAATGACAGTCTTGGACGCGGCTAGTTGAATTTGTAAGTAATTAAGGGATTGTCGAGGCATGGAATGACAATGTATTTCGACGGAAGTGGGTCGAATTTTTTCTGAAAAGAAACAATAGAAATATGGACCGAGTTTTGAAGAGCTGAAAGAGGGGAATATGGATTCATTCCGACTAATGCCGTGGTGCTGTGCGGATCGTGTGTAGATAATTGATATTGGGAGTTTGGGAATTGTGAAAGTCTACTTTGGAGCGTATGGTTGTCGGACTTTGAATATTGATGTAATGTGCGGAAATTGGAACTTGGAAATATTTCGAGTGCAACATCTAGAATTTAAACTGTGAATTTGCCGCCAACAGGACTGGGAGTATTTGAAGCAGATAATAGTTTACTGAACTATAAAATTTTAAGCATACGCGTAGAAAGAACTGGGAACTTTTAAAAGGAGAATTAATTAAGACTTATCAACTTATGAGGCGGTGAGGATCAGTGACTTGAGTACACTTGTGCCAGAACGGAAGAAAAGAAGATGGTATTTGGACCTGGAGCCATCGACACCGGGAAAAAATGAAAATGGTTCCATGCGGCGACATCGGCCAAGAGCACGAGAAGACGGGTACTGCAGTATAAGGTTTGAAACTGGTCATGACCGAAAGTACGTTTCGTATTGTTACCAAGTGAAAATTTCATGGAAATTGAATAAACGTACAAGTTTCTGTGAATAGAAAAGATGATTTTCATTTAGCCAATTCCAGCAAGTGAGTAGCTAGAAATGTATATTTGCTTTTCAGATTCCTCGGCCACTCTGTACAGATGGCTGATCGAATAATTGGCTAGAAGTAGGCAATAGCGATTATTTCTTATAAGAGCCATCGACCCAGTTAGTCGGATATTAATTTATTGGAAATAGCAGTTGAAGATTAATTTTAATAATAGAATTAACGTAATCTTTTCCTGGCGCCCATATTCTTATATAAATTTGGAACGGGTTACGTTGAATTAATATTTAATAATATTAGGACAGAGGAAATATTAAATTTAAAAATTAAATTAGACAGTTTGTTTCAATATTATTTAACGGTAGATTAAATGGGATGTAAACAAATCGGAATATAACCTTTCGCTGAAGCGCATGGTCGGGCTCGGGATCACATCTTACCGGCTGTCAACGGAGGACAGGCTGTGCTGTCAAAGCTGGGCAGTACAGCCTCTGTGCCCTGAGACTGTGGCTATATCAAAATCTTCCACTTGTTGCACATCACGCATCTATCTACTGGTATGAGCAAGATGCGAAAGACAATCAGAGATCGCCATCGTAGCATTTATAAAGATAATAAGGCACTCAATGAGCATAATATTTCTAAAAGTTATATCCAAATTATTGTACATAAGATACAAAATGTATGCGCACCAGGAGTTTTTGCAAGTCTTGCACAGAACACATGCGCTTTATATTACATGTAAATCAACAATTGGTACGGCATTGATTTAACATGAAATTTAGCTGTTATATACTCATGTATATAACTCAGAAGGAATGTCTTTCCTTCTGAATCTGGCAGTGACTCTCTATCTTCTATCAAATAAAAGTTCCATATTGTTTTTGCGCAATATATTGAATACGTTTAAAATATTTGTTTCATCACGTTGTCTGCTTTTTCCGAAAATGGTTTTCAATTTCATTGATTGGTGGCGAATGGAAATGTTGCTTAAGTGAATGAGTCATGGCACTTAAGTGAAAAATGCACTACACAGAATACACTCAATGAACGTCACATACCGAATATTATACACACAATTTTAAACAACCGATCTTGACGCTAAAGTAAAAGCTTAGTTCACGCTCATTAATTCTGCACAACCAAAATAGTTTCATTATGCGATAAGCATGCGTGTTACATAGGAACTAATTCCTTGCTTGGTATGCATCTTTGTTTAAACCTCTCGTTTCAAGGGTAACAATTATCGTATAAAGTAAATTTACACTTTTTTGAAACGTTTCTTTTGATTTTCTACTGGATATATCACGCTTTTACTTGAATGTCACGGGACTTTCATTATGCATGTGCTTAAAAAAGCCCGAAGAGGAATGTGTATCGCGGAATTGCAGTCAATTAGCAACTGTCAACTCACGTGGCAATGTTTACATCTACTTCATTGACACGTTGGATAAGAATAGTTGTGAAAGGAGGTGGCAATTTTAAATAGAAAGAAGGAAATAGACAAAGAAAGAAATAAAAGTTTTTGCATTATAATGCCGAAAAGTTATTATGACAGTACATACTCATTTAGAAATTCCGAGCACTACTCTAACATCGCCTCGATCTGTAACATCTTACTCACACTGTCATAATCGACCTCCCGGACTAATTACATAAACAAATATAGGGCTTCAAACGACCTTCAAATGATTAAATAAGCAAAACAGGCGCATAAAATATCAATTTTGGAAAATTTAGAAAATTTCTAAAAACGGTTCTTGTGTATATTTCTTTTATGCCTCTCATTTAATTCATTTTTACATTGAAACACGAATACTTTGGCTGCTACAGTAATACAGTAACAGAAAAATGTATACTATGGCTGCTATAGTAACATAAATGACGAGCAATGGGAGCGGTTTTCTCTTACTATAGGATACACTGAGTCTGATGATTTTATCAGCTTCAAGAGCTTCAGTGTCGTCAAATTCTTTCGCCGAATAAATTAATATAGAATAAATAAGTAAATAAATAAATGAACAAAAATAGAACAAAAAGTCAAATGAATTCTCTTCTAATGATCTCAACAGCAATATATTTATTTTATTATTTTACGTAAAAAAACAGTTAAAAAACTGCGTATGACGTGCTATGGGGAAAAGTGGATTGTGTGCACATTTTCAAAATTCTGAATTCTAGAAGACGTGCACAGAAAATGAAGTTACATTTATGTCCAGAAGCAAAACAAGGGGCCATCTCAGCATTTGCTCAATGGATCAGGGAAACTGGACGAAAAACCTGATCGAGATGGGAGTCATTTGACCCGGAAGCTGTATTACAATAGTTGTTACAGGTTGTTTATACTCATTTATACACTCCAAATGGTAAATAATGCATTATGTATCATTGTTAAAATTAATGTTACTTTTCTTGTGATGCTCAGTATAGTCTCTAATTGTATAGAAACAGTTAGGCAGCAGAAACGATTTCACTTGGGATTTAAACATTTCTATTGAATTTAATCATTTAATGTCATCTGGCAAAGTGTTGTAAAATAATGTACATGTATTGTATGTGAATTTTTTGTAATGAGCTGTTGATACTGTCACCTGATGAATATGATTTCTACGTCGAGTATTATAGTAATAGACTTCGGCATTTTCTGAAAAAATATTCCCGCCCTTGAGCAAGTCATTTTTTACAAAAACCACTGATTCGTAAATAAAGACACGGTAATGGTAGAATTCCTAGATTAATCCCGCCTAATCTTAGGCGGGAGTGAACATTCACGAAGTATACACAACGAGCAGTATGAAGGCTGACTGAATTTGCAAGAATTCTGAACGCGTAGCATAATGAACTTAATTTTGTGTTCAATGCATTTAAATGGACGTTCCATTTAAGGTTTGACTGAATTGAGAGACCTAAAAATTTTGTTGCCTTAACATCAGTCAATGGTACATTGTTCATTTTCAACGGAGCACTGAATTGTTTATTTGAAATGGAAAACTGCATTAAAACCGTTTTCTTTTTAAATTTGGTTTCTTTATTGCAAAGGATGTTCGTATCATCCGCAAAGAGAACCGTTCTTCCGTTTCGAATCGTCGAGGGCATATCGTTTACGTAAAGTAGGAACAGAATAAGGCCTAAAATCGATTCTTGAGGAATTCCACATTCAACGGGCAAAGAATCGGAAAGGTGCGTACGTAATGTTCCATCATTCCCGTAAGGTATTTCAACTCTCTGAGATCGTTGTTTAAGGTACGAACATAACCAATCTAGAGCAATACCACGAATTCCATATGAAGGTAATTTTGAAAGTAAAATGTCATGATCAATAACGTCAAAAGCTTTTGAGAGATCTAAAAATAATCCAATAGGTGCCTCGTTTTGATCCAATGATGAGGCGACATCTTTAAGAAAAGAAAATATAGGTGTTTCCGTTGATTTTGATTTTCTAAATCCATGTTGGCAATCTGAAAGCGCGTCGTGTTTAGTGAGAAAGGTTTCTATTCGTACGTAAAAAAGTCTCTCTAATATTTTTGAAAAAACTGATAGAAGAGAAATGGGCCGATAATTTTGAATTTCATTTTTGTTGCCTTTTTTGAAAAGCGGCTTAAGTTTAGCTGTTTTGAAAATATCTGGAAACGTTCCAGTGCATAAAGATGCATTAAATATGTGAGTTAACGGGTGTATAATGGCATACGCACAAGTCTTTAACAAAGAATCCGGGAATTCATCTGAACCGGACGAATATTTATTTTTTAGTTTACAGATTATTTTGAGAATTTCATAGGAAGAAGTTTCGGAAACGAACATTGTGGATGGATCTAAAATGGATTTTTTACCCTCTACAGTTGGTACTATACGTGCGGTTTTATGTCTGAACGTCTGATTGAACAATTGAATCTACATTCCCGTATAAAGTTTCTCGTTTATACATTCCCTAGGTTCTGCATATGTAACAATAATCGCAGTCTACAAAATTATATTGCAGAATCGTCGTTTCAATGCATGATCCTCTAATCAGTTTATTAGTTATGTTTATAATGATCCATTCCTGATTAAATATTTCGTTCATTGAAAGGGCACAAACAAAAATCACCAGAATAATACATAGCAAATTAAGCACTCACTCTTCCGGATAGGATCCCGTATTAATATTTTCAACAAAATTGTATTTCACAAATGTTGAAAAGATTTCAATTTGCATTTTTAAAATTAAAATATTTGTAGTTTATTTTCACATTCGAATTAATTCGTTTTGTTCCTTTTTTAATAATTTTAGACCCTGCAGTGTGGCCTTGACTAGAGCTCTAAAGTCATAATTACGGATCTGAAAACCGCTCCATTAAGTTATTATTCCTTTCATTTTGAATTATTATTTGGCTCTGAGGCAGCACTACTCTTATGTTTGCAGCAACTCTGACCCGGAAGTTCTAGGGTTTGAGTCCCGACGATAACGGATTTTCGGAATTAACTGATAGATAGCTGGAACGAACTAATCGACGTCAGTCAATAAGAAAATTCAACTGGTCAGCTGCTCTGATCGGTATATTTCCGTAGTTTCTTCGATCAAAACCAGGCTAATGTCGGAGCAGTGCCTCAACAAACAAGCCACGAACCGCGCGGTATCTTTCCTTCCTCATGATTGTCTTTTATCTCCCCTACACACACACACACACACACCTAAACATACATACACACACAGACATGCACGCACTGCATTACCACATATGTCACGAGATCAGTCGGGAGCCTGCCCCAGCAAGGGGATTCCCCGCTGGGGGAGATAACTGGAGGATAAGACTCCGCAAACCGACATGTAGGTCGGATTTCACACAAAAGCAGTAGAGGAACACCGCCACTCCCCGGGATTTAACAAACTTAACACGTACGGGCCTAATGAGCTTAAAAATTGACGCACGAATCAATCAATCAATCAATGAATGTCACGAACCTAATGCGTAGTTTGCCGCCTGCCATGGAGGGAATGGAGGACGAGGCCCTGGAGCTGTTCGACGCCGCGCACGTCGCCACCGGCGCCTGCCACCGGCGCTTTCCGCAGTGCAGCGCGTCGCTCTTCGAGCTGTGGAGCGGCCAGCCCCTCGTCGCCCACGACGGCCCCCCCTGACGCCCCCGGCATCCAGCCCCTGCGTCGCTTTGTTACTTTCCCAAATCCAACCTCTACTTCAGTACAAACACCACTACTTCAGATTTGAATGGTTAAAAACACGCTAAAGAAGGATTTTCCTAAGAATGAGCCAAAGTGACAGTTCGCCAAACAAGTGAACATCACGTCATTGAGAAAAGTATCCCTTCGCTGCGATAGCTGTTCAGCCATGCCTCTTCGTAGTGTTTATGACCCCTGTGAAAACATCTCTATGCAGAAGTCTACAGAAGTTTTACTGAGGTATATGCATGAACGCGAGTATGGAAAATATTTAAATTTAATTATGTATGTTGAAAATCTCTTAACATGTTCTTACAATCAGTAAAAGAAAACTGACACGAATGTAAATAGAAAGCTCTCAATCACAGCTCGCCAACACAACAGCACAACAGACGGAAACATGGCTCTCTCTCGGTTTTAAAATAAACATAATATTTATCACACAAAAGTAAATTCAACGTAATTTTTATAGAAAACAAGAATTTTTACATAAGATAATATAACACTGCCCTTCCTAATTTCAATTATTTCATGACACGCACTATATTTTTGTCGGACGAGGACATCACAAAAGAAAGCGTCGAAGCCGTTTAGAAGTAAGCCAACTGCAAACGAACGAATGCAGGAAGGGAGTCTGAGCCCAAGAACACAACGACCACAGGACTTTCATTATGTTGCCAGCACTAGCTGTCACTTTGGCTCATTCTTAGGAAAATCCTTCTATATTTTAGAGAACCATTATCACAGAACGCCTCTCGGGTAGCTCAAGGACAGAGCCCTAGCTTTCTGAGAGGCTGTACCGGGGATTACTACCCAGCTGGATCAAAAATACAGCTGTAGCTTTCTAATGCAGATCGTCACAGTTTCTATGTGGCGAAAGAAAAAGCTCAGATAGGCCAAGTAATTTAGGAATACGTCATGCCTTCCACATGTGTTCCTTATCGCCAGGCGTGGAAAATAAATTTAAAAAAACAGGACCCAGGCTTGAGAACACCGCTAGGTGATCGATAAATCTGGCCCTAAAATGCTAAATATATACATGTTTTTATAGGATCAATTTTAAAACCTTTTTATTATTGTAACACATTTAGGCGAAACTGTAATTCATTTCCTAATTATGAATGCATTAATCAATATACCTTCAAATATTTTTGGGAACTTCTCTAATTAATTTTTTAAATTTTTGACATGAGTGATACAAAATCACATCAAAGAAGAGAAGATTTCGATGATCGTTTATGTATAACTAGAAGGAACTTCATGGATGGATCCTTGCCTGGAAGAAGTTGTCTGTTTTCTTCTTGCCTTTAGTATTACATCAATAAGTGGTGTTTTCATTTGCATTTTCAATGTTTCCTAATAAAATTACATTTAGGACGAAATATGTCAAAATATGGGAAAAATTCAATAAAATATTCTTATTCAAAATGAATATGTGTGCGTTCTTGTTTTCTTTCACCAACCCCTTTCCATTATATTCGAGCCATTCGGAAAAGTTTCACAATACACAGTAAACTTCAGTTTAACTGCATGAAATGCACTAAATGAAAACTAAATTATTCTGCTAAATAAGTCGAAATTTTAGGAAAATCGACCACAATTCCCGAATGAAATCTTATTTCACCGTTTGAAATTCGTATGTTGCAAGATTATTTCACTTCTTATACATTGTCTTTGTTGATGTGAAACTTTTAAGAAATTAAAAATATCCTTTTAAACAAGACAAATGGATAACAATTTCAATTATCATATGCTTTAAAAGCAAGTTATACCACACACAATTTATGCAATTTCACATTACAGATTTAGTATCTTTTGAATCAATTGCTTATTTTTTAACTTAGTGAAATCTGCTTTTTTCTCTGTTGAGAAATAGGATTCAAATTATCAATCAATCAATCCTGAAATAATTTAAATTTGCTTTCGGTGAATTTAAATGAAAAACAATTTGTTTATTCTGGATTCGTATTTAACGACAAAAATGGCGAACTTTTGTCTAGAATATTTTCAATTCTTACGAATTACGAATAGATGACGCTGCAAAAAGTAAGCCCACTTAGGTTTATTCATTGCATTAAAAAGAATCTGCAATGAACACTAGCATTTATTCGTAAACGTCTTCATAACTTAATCTGTTTGACATGTTTCACTATTTATTGGATCCGTTTAGAGTAGTCAGACCTCATACATTTCGCTGGAGAAGCAAAGGAAAATATTCCGTTATAATAGATAGTATGCGTACCATCGTACCTTCTCGCTAAAGCAATTTTGATTAGAAAATGAAAAATTACTTTTCAAGCTCGAAAACAGAAATTAACGAGTATTCCTCCCTGTAAAAATGCACAAACTACCGTTTCAGAAAAAAAGTGGAAACATATCAAAGAATCATATTCTGTCAAGAAAAGTTGTTCTGAATGTAATCACTCTTATATTTATCTTCCACTACGTCCTACCTTGCTTCTCTCTCGTTCTTCGTCTCAACGTTATGTAGATAGAAATAAGAGTGAACTAGAAAAGTAAAATAAATTTTGTAGATATGTCATCAAAAGTTGCTCTTCACAAATTCTTCAGGTAGGAAATAGTAATATCAAGCATTTAGACTTAAAATAATTTGTCTTGGTTCTCTTGATCTTCCGGTGTACGATGCATGTTACGTGGATGAAATGTATTCGATATTTCATTCGTGCACATAAAAAAGTCAATTAGTAATTTTAAAGCTCTTTGCATTTGTGAAACGGCATTTTATTAATAACTGTTAATTTGAAAAGTAGAATTAAAACAATTTGTCAGCTTGAATCAAAGTGTACAGCAGTTTGAGAGGAATGATGCTACAAATTTGGAACATACTCATATTCTAGTGTCAAGCTTTCTGAATGACATTATCATAAATATAGTATTCGAATCTAAAGATGCGAACGCAGATGAAGTTTTTAATAACACGAAGTAGGATTTCAAATATCAGAATTTGACAAGAATATTAGTTCCAAAAATCGATAACTATAACATATAGTCCTATAAACAAAATATCTTGCAGCGCCTCTGACCGGTAGCTCTTAGGTTCGAGTCCTGACGGCGGTAGAATTTTCGCCACTAGCTTTTCAGCTAGGTCGAATTCAGTCGCTGTTTGGAGGAGAATTCTAGTAGCCGGCTGCTCTGATCGGTAGTTTTCCGTGGTTTCTCCGATCAACACCAGGCGAATGCCGGAGCAGTACCTTACCGATCGCGCGCGACGTCCTTCCTCTTCCTTGTCCTATACTCTCCTCTTGCACACACACACGCTTACACTTATATGCACTACACTACCACATATTCCGGGAGACCGTTCGGGAGCTTAGAGCTTGTCCCGGCTGGGGCGGTGCTCCGCTGGTGGGAGAGTCCTGGTTAGGGGGAAACCCCACCAGCCGACGGTAGGTCGGTGCCAGATTTCGCTATCCAGCGGGGGAAGATCACCGCCATCGCCCGAGAAAGAACATGCACCACACTTACGGGACTAATGATCAAACAGTTGACGCGCCCGGAAACACGAATGTCTGTCACAACTGGAAGTCTTGCTTACGTAAGCGCACCTTCATGATGTGATGTCGTGGCCATGAAGGTCCCGCCGGGTTTGCGAATCCCAGCGCTGCCGTTGGCTCTTACGACGTTACAGTGCTTATTGAATCCTTTTTTAAATTTATTGCACCCGAGAAGTGCAAAAACAACTTCACAGGTCTGAAATCGAATACAAAAACACTAAACAAATAATACAATATTAACGGAAAATGGGGCCATGGGGCGTTAACCGACGTTGGGAGGATTTTTTATGAAAAAATTAAACTCCTTTTAAGTTTGTTTGTGCAGCACCGCCCCACTTATTGAATCCTGAGTGGATTTCATTAGCTTTGCTTGGATACATTCATTCTCTCCTAATTCCTATCTCACCATTTTAACTTCAAGAGAGTCCCATCACTAGACGAAGCTTAAAATGTTTGGCAATACAGATTTCTCTTAAAACATGCTTTTTAATATTCCTTCCTTCGCATGCTTTTTGAAAACATCGTCTCAATCCTTAAAACTGTGGGTTAATAATATCCTTTTCGAACATTATCCTTAGTCCACACCTTACAGTTTGAGAAGTTCCAAAGTTTTGCTACTGAGAAATAAAGGTAGATGATTTTTTCCCCTTCAAAATAATACTCGGACATACTCGCACACTTGTTAATTATGATAAGCGTTTCCGGTGCGTTAACTGCTCAAGTCATTAGTCCCGTTACTGTATGCATGCTTTTATTGCGGAGGTGATCTTCCCCAGATAGATGGCAAGATCAGGCACCGACCTATACAACGCGTCGGCTAGATGTTTTTCGCAACCAGGTATCTCCTACCATCCCACTCGGGACAAGCTCTAAGCTCCCGACTGGTCTCCCGAGATGTGTGATAGTGTGTCTGTAAATGAATAATGTGGGAAGAGGAAGGAAAAAACGCGCGCGGTCTGTGACCCATTTACTAGGGTAGTGCTCCGGCATTCGCTCCGAAATATTGATTAAAGCAGCCGACCGCGAGAAGTCTCCTCCAGAAATCGGCTGAACGCGACTTATCTATGTTCTTAAAATTAAAAATCCTGCCACCGTCGGGACTCGAACTCTAGGACCTCCCAGACTGAGACATTGCAGTGACATCAACCGATGTCCTGGACCCGCGTAAGCCGGGAGTATGCACCTCAGCAGTATGCTGCCCAAGCAGGCAGCAGTCGGCGGCAACAACAGTTGGTCCGTGATCGGTCACTTCGCGACCGGACGTCGACGGGCAGGCGCTGACGCGCTGATCGCTCGGGCGCAGCAGAGGTCGTTGCGCGCCGCCGCCACTCGGGTGCCATGCCTCCACCCACGCTGCGCGCCCTCCTCAGGGCCACGTTCCTGCTGTTGTTGATGCGCCAAGGGGACTCCGATGCAAAGCACCTCACGCGCCGCAGGCGATACATTGTATTCCCTGAAGGGGCTTCTTTGCAGGTACGTTGCGTTGTTCTTCTATCGTCCTTCTGGATTCTGGTACGACGATAGGAAACAAATTGTAAAATTGAATATCGAAGTAGTTTTAAGATGGAAGGAATTAGGAATAACAAAACGTAATTAGTTTTGGCGTATTATGCGATCAAATTGCTAATAACGTCGAAGGAAAATGAAAATCAAAACTAAACGGGTATGTATTACAAACTATCTATTAATACGCATGAAGCCTCCTAACTTCTGTACTATTTATCAATATGTAAGTCCGTAAAGAATTTTTAATAACATAGATTTGATCAACAATGGTTTGGTTACAAAAATGTGGGGAATTCGCATCCACTCTATGTATAAGGTTTAAGATATGCTTTTCTTAACGTACATAAGGTAATATATAAATTATTATATGGACCTTACCTTCTGTAAATTGTTGTCTCAATAGAAATGTACTTAAAAATGTTTCAAATTATAAAAAAATAAATTCTATAAAGTGTCTAGGGTTATCAGTTTACTTTCCATACGATTTCACGTTTTATAAACTAAAAATATATAATTCGAGGATACAGCCTGAAGAACTGCAAACGATGTCTGAGAAGAGGCATCTAATGGAACCAATATCCTTGTTTTACAGAACATATAAAGATTACTATATTGATGCCAATAAAACTATTTTTCTTTTTTAAGTTAATTTAATTTCTGGAGTTAATTTACTTTATTGTATTGTTCCCAAAAATTATATTTCTGAAATGTGTTGTGCGTACTTATTATTCAACTTATTCAACTCGTCTGCTCTGTCGAAGTGTGCAGTAATTATAATTTTGTTTGGACAGTTGGTGTACGAAATGGCGGTACCCACAGTCAATCTACGACCTCGCCCGTTCATTATGTCGTGGACGATCGGGACGGCGTGGGAGTTACCCGGGGATGCCAGCCAAATCGTGGAAAAGTTCAAGATTCCGAAAATGAGGGAACCTCCCCCGTCACCGCCAACCACCATGCCACCCGACTACCACTTCCACTACCACGACTGGGACTACCACGACAACCTGGCAATGGGCCCACCTATTCAAATGGAGGATATAAAAAAGCAAAAAGGAGCAGACAGCAAAGTGTACTACGAGACGTACACAAAGAAAAAGCCCTACGTGTACAAAGGATACAAGGGCTACCCGGGCTATTCGTCACCACATGAAGTACGACTGCACCGTCGTCACAGGAGAGATGCTTTCCTGACGATGGAGTCAGTGCTGCTCTCGTGAGAAAACATTTATTTTTCCTTTTTGTTTTCAACACCACAAAATAATTTATTAATTATTAAAAACCCTAATAATCCACAGATCAATTAAAGTTAAGTACTGTATTTTACATACTCATTCTTATCACGAATCATGTATCAGTATAATCCATTCGGGTAATGCAACTCTCAATATTGGAAAAAAAGTTTAATTTATTTTGACAAAATTAAGCCAAATGTATAAACTACGCTAGACATAACATATAATTTTATGCAAACCAGATTTAAAACATTACGATTATATGTTATATTTAATATAACGTATAATTTAATATATATTAACATATAACATTTAATATAATAATTAATTTAATATTTATATGTATGTATTTGTTATTATTTCATTAAAAGAAGAATAGGGCCTATTGTTTTCGAATTGAAGGTTTCGAATATAACTTGAAATGATTTCTTCTTCTTTAAATTAAAATCTACTGGATCACAAACAAACTGACAGTTTGCATATAACATTTTTAATAACACCGCGATTAATATTCATTTAACATTGTACAATACTAGACTAAATCCACAAAACTTGCTGTAAATCAGGTTTTGAGAAACTTTAACATAAATTATAATTTTTTTTTTTCTTCGGATCACACATCATTGGGCCACGTGGTACGTGCATCCCACAGGGGCTCAGACTGAATATCGGGGTAGGTGCACGTTAATTTCCATAGGGGGGAATCTGAAATGTAATGTAGAGTCCATTTTATTATTGTTATTATTATTAATAATAAATAATAATAATAATAATAATAATAATAATAATAATAATAATAATAATAATAATAATAATATCGAAGAATTGGAGGGAATCTTAATAAACATCCATAGTATTTACAGTAATGAAGCCGTCTGTCATCATAACACGGCAAACGTCTTTGACAAAATAAAGACTCCTCTAGCAGACGTGTGTGTGGCGTGCGCAGGACGGGGCTGGGCGGGCGCGCGTGCGTTCTGCGGGCGCTGTGCCAGGCCGGGCAGCGGAGCGACGGCGGCGCCAAGAGCAGCTTCCTTAGCGAGCTCCTGCACGTCCTCTTCACGTACGTGCCACGGCCTGGACCCACTTTCTTATATTTTTATTCTTAAATGCTATTTACATTGAATACTTACGGTCTAGCTTACAAACCAGGTACCTACGAACTAATCTAAATTTACTTTGTCATACTTCCTAACTTATTCTAACACCGAACACAATGTATATTATTTACATTCTGAAACTTAAATTTTACCGTTTGCATGTTCGAGGCGCTTGTGCTTCTCTTGCTATTTTATACATAAACACATACACTTATAAACACATACACTCGTATAAAAACTATTTACACTGCGGCTTACGAATAGGAACAATATTTTGTTTGGCTTTTATATTCAGTCTTACATTAGCATCCTTCATTTACCACTTACGTAGAATAGAGAAAGTATTGAAATGCAGCATAAAAATTGAGATATTTCGACTCGTATTCTGGGACCCTTATACCGAGAAATCTGGTAAATTTTGTTCCATTATGATGTAATTTAGTTCCTCCAATGCATTATGTTCTGTCCAATTTAAGTGAATCCCAAATGAAGTGTTATCTGAAGATCATAAGCTGGAAGTACAGGTGGTCTCAGTCATACAATCAGAAACTTCAAGCCCCAGGATTGAGAAAGCTCTACATTGAAATCGAACAATATTCGTAATTCATTCTCTGTTCTCCTTTATCCTGAAAATGGTTTAAAGCAAAACACTTATCTGTCTATCCGGTTGTCTGTTTTGACCAACACTATTATTATTAGCATTATTATCATTATTATTAGCATTATTATTATCATTATTATAATGGCTGAACCTTAGGCAGGATTGTGGCAAAAATGGATATTCCCAAACAATATAGCTATATCGTGGACTCTTGAGTTTGAAACGGACAGTTTGATTTTGAAGGTACTTTACATGCTCTCTCTGTTGAGTTCAAAGTTACTCAAACATGGATTAATTTCTTTTGTTTATTTTTCTCGTATAAAACAAAAAAGTATATAAATATGGAGCGTGTCAGAGTTTTGTTGAATTCTTTCCTTTTTTAATTGTTTGAAGTTAGGACCGACCACAAATTACCTTACGAAAATTTGAAGTATTTTGAATATCCCCTCTCTCCCCTGTAATGCACGTGTAATGCTCAATTCAACCCCTTAAATAATTACGTAATGCACACGCCTGCACTTCCTTCCATTTAAAATAAGTAAAAATAAATTATTTAACTGTAAAAATTATATTAATGATATTTGCGTTAAATATTAAAATTTTTGAACATTAAAATCACTATTGCAGTGCAGACTGCACTTAACAATAAGATTGGGGACAATGTTTGAGTGAAGGAAGGACGCGTGGCCCAAAAAAATTCTGATAAGCAGAGCACAGGCTGTTATGGGTGACGTCTGAGATAACTAGACCAATTTCATTGGCTACTTGAATATTCTATAGATCAGTTTTGAATATTTTCTTGTAATCCAACACATTCAGTCAATAAACCATCGATAAAAAAACTTGATCATTTATTGACACAATTTGTTCACAATAACTTTTCAATTTATTTAAATAATAGAATTTATTTGTTAATGTTTTATTATCTTAGTCTGGGACTAAATAAAACGAATCACTTTAGCGAATGCTGCAAAATAAAAAAAATCGTTATTTAATAATATTTAAGTTAGTTAAGTTATTGAAGCAAGCGCATCCCTTGAATACGTAATTTATGGACGACGACACCTTAATACATTTTCGGGTATCGCTTTTAATTAGTTTCTCTTTCTCTCTTGGGTATGTTCACTTTCATTTGTCGTCGTGATAATAAAAAATTATTAATCCATTACAAATAGGTCCAAAATTTTCTTCAGAAATGAATCGTGAAAGTTACTACAATATCATTTTCTTCTCTTCTTTACATGTTTGTAACCGAAAATAAAAAATATCGTTTTGCAGATTGCCACCAGATTTGGAGAATGAAAATTACGTCAGTGCAGAACACAGCGATGTTTTACAGCATTACGACGCTGCAAGCGCGGCCTCTGGCGACTGCGGTGCACTCTATCCTGAGTGCTCCACGTCGCTCTTTGCTCTCTGGGCTCCTGACGGCAGCCTGTAAAGCAACTTTTTCCGAGAGCCTTTAACACATCAATACATTATTATGATCAAGTGAATATCAAAGTTATGTTGCTGAAAATGTAAAGGGTGATGTGCTGTGAAATGGAAAGTTAAGTTGGAAGAAATGTACAGGCTTGTTTTGATGGAAAGTGGCAACAATTGGTCGATTACATTGCGATTAAAGTAACAAACTAAAAGGAGATGTGAATATCAGATACTGTGGTTAAATATCCAAGAATAATGTATTTACGTCTGTCAATTATAAAAAATAAAATTTTTTGACAAGTACGCAAAACTGATGTGTTTTGTTTTGTTGTCCTAAAGTATATTTTTTTAAGCAGTGATTATTCCATGTATTGTAACAAAATCGTCTCCTCCCTCTATTAGTTAATAGCCCGTTTGCTAGCTAACTTTTCGTAATTCTGAAGATTTATGGGGTCGTGGATTTGTGATGGGCCCTGTACTGGATTCGAAACGTAATACTCATGCAACGCGCGCGTGAGTCAGCGTCTAACAGACGGCCCGGCGTGAATGGAGGTCGGTCAAATAAAAGTTTTTATTTGACGAGACGAGGGTGCTCGCTCTAGCGATGGTAGCCCGATAGCTAGCACAGCGATGGTGGCCCAGACGACTTAAAGAAGCGATGGAGATCGCCAGTCAGCCCCAGAATATCAACGGCGATGCGGGGTTGCGCCTCCACAATGCCTGGCGCTCATTGGTGCGGACTCTCACACAGTCGCCCAGCCGGCAGAACTGTTCCGTCCCGTCCGACCTCCATTCACGCCGGGCCGTCTGGCCGCGGACCGCGGCGCGCCGTCCGACTCCGGATCTGCCCGCGTCGTCCGACTGCGGACCGCTTCCTGCCGTCCGCTCGTGTGCCACGCCTCCATCCCGCGGTTGACATGCAACCCTCTAGCTACGATTGTCGTTTGTTATAAATAAACAAGGCATTACCAGCCCTGATGAATATCACGACATGATGATCGAAACGTCGGCACCAGATAACTTAACGCGGCGTCACCCGGACAACCAAGAATGCTTCGCGTCAACTTGCAACAAATTCTTAATTTCACCCGAGAGTCCTGCTTCGTTTTCCCTCCCAGTACCTATCGCCCTTGTGTTTTCCTCTACCTCCACAATACTTTCACTCACCTCCGTCTCCACCGGCAGTAAGACCTGAACTGAATATCCCGGCCCCGCCTGATCAGTCTTTGCCGCTCTGGCACGAGTAACCACTAAATTAATTTCTTGCGGTTCTACAAAGCTCTCTTTAACCTCTTGTAATAACAACAGAGATTGATTGCTGAAAATGTAATACGGTAATTCACATTCCTTAGGTACAACAGCAGCCTGCGTAATTACACGCCCGCTCGGCATTTCTAAGTCGCTTTGCGCCACACATAACTTCTTAGGAAATTTCTCTAAGGGTTGACTAATCCAAATCGATTCTCCAGTTAAATCTGCTGCGTCTACTAAATTCTTGTTTACAAAATCAAAAGAAGCTCCAGTATCACGAAGAATCAAGGAATTTCGTCCGTTAATTTTTCCGATTAATGTACGTTCTCGAAACAATTCGCTCGCTTCAGGCTCACACACGTGATTCGCAGATTCGATCTTTTTATTAGGACCACTGCCTTGCCAAATGTTGTGGCGACTGATATACAAAGCATTTCCTAACAAACCGCTTCTCAAATTCAGGCCGCGCCGCAACCTTGTCCTTCTCTCTCGTACTCGGAATTGCCTTCCCCGGCCCTGCTGTGACCTTAGTTTCTACCGGCTCTTTCTGTTTGGTCTGAAAAGATGCGGACTTTTTCCACCCTTGCCTGTTATTTTCGTACGCGTCTAGTTTCTTCGCGAATTCTAAAGGATTGATCAATTCCGCCCACGAATCAATAAAATGATCGCGCATTTCCCATGAAACCTTCCGCTTCATCTGATCTGTAACTATCAGATTCGTCGAACGTATGTACGCTTAATCCGGACACCCATTCTCTCGCGTAATTTAATAATTCTCGAGCAAATATGCCCCACGTGGAATTATTACCTTTGCTGTGTTTAACAAACAGCTGACGACATTTTTCTGCATCAAATCTATACAACTCTAATAATTTCGACTTTAATACGTCATAAGTCCATTCGTCCTCCTGTTCGTCTAACGTAATCCAATTGTTCACATTATACGGCAACAATCCAATTAAATGAACAGCCCATTCGCTTTCGGGTACTCTCAGCTGTCTGCACTTTCATAGGCACTTAAATATGTCGTGATATCGTCTTGCTCACCACGAAATCGACCTATATTCTGCCCTATTTTAATATTTTCCCGATGCGATTCAACGCGTGCCTCGCCACGTGCTTCCGCGCTCCCTCCTACGCGCGCTCTTTCAATATCCCCTTCAGTTCTTAATCGTTCTAATTCCTTATCCTTCCCCCGTTCTACCATCGCCCTCTCTTCCGCCTTCTCCCGTTCTACCTTCACCCTCTCTTCCTCGATATCCTTGCGATGCTGTTCGCCCAAACCCTCAATAAACTCCTGCTCATAATCCTCATGGCTGGTTATCAAACCTTTTAATTTAATCACGGTTTCCGTCCCGTCTAATGCAATACCCAAATCATTAGCAATTCTAATCATCCCTTTTTTTTAAATCTAGTTAGGTACGCCATAGCTCCAACCAGTGCCGTTGCCTTACAGAAAAACGTACTTACCCCGTGCGTTGTCTGCCGGCTGCTTCTCTCGTTCTGGTGCTCGCGCGTAGTCCTCGTGCGTACTCGTACCGGTCCAGTACGACTTCCTTCTACTTCTTTCTTGAAGCGTCGCTCCGTCCGCAGTATTTTAATCACTCCGAGTTGCTATCGGTTGCTATTAACGGTTACTCCGTTGCTAACAACTCGTTCTAAAATGCCGCACCACGTGATGCTAGGTAAAGCATACACGCTTGCATTACCTCGGCCCCGTTCACTTACTCGGTGCCTAAATACTCTTGCTTCTGAGCCTCGGATTCTCTTAATCTGCTGCCACCCTTTAAATCACGTCCCAACCCAATACCTACTGCAACAACGCCCACAGCAATGCCTACTGGGTTCTCTTAATCCGCTGCCACCATTTTAATCACTCCTTCGTCTGTGGCGTCATACGGATGTAATCAGTACCACAGACGAGAGTGGGTTGTAATAACAGCAGGTTTATTCACAATTTAGACCGTAGTCACAAATAACCAATGCACTGTATACAATTAACTAACTAAATAGACCGCACTGCTAGGATAGATATTTACAACGGCTACCACACCGCAACATACTACCTAATGTTTCGCCGTGCGTAATACCGCCTGCCCTGAGACCAACTACATGTCTCACTAGTCACGACAATACCTGCCGGCTCCTTCGCCGCGAGCACGCTCGCATCTATCATGGACGACCTACTCTGCCTCTGCCACTGCCGCTGCCAGTATCACAAAGAAGGAAGAGCCATTGTTCTCACGGCCCTTAAATAGCCCTCGCGACGCTGCCCGCCGCCTCCATTGCCTCCGCTCTAGCAATGTGCACACCCAGTCAGAAAAACCCCGTGGGTCATCGCTTCTGCCTTTGTCTCGCATTCGGTGCACACCACGCCGCATGCCCATGCTGGTTATAGCGACATGACGATACACTAGGCTCTTATCTTAAAGTTAGATAACTTTAAGATAACGTTCTTAAGAACTATCTCAGAGACACGAGTTTTATTTCATACTCTATAATATACAATGTGAGACTTTTGGGGTATTCTAATATATTTTTGGAAGGTTTTCTCATCCCGTAGAAGAGTTGGTAAAAAATACTGGAAGTTAGGTTTTAATGTAAATCTACTTTCACTTTTAAAACAATGGTTTAAAATATGCTATTTCTCGGAGAATGTTTTCTTTACAAAAGTCTTTTGATCTTTTTTACATTTTTTCTTTACGCTATTCTGGGTACTATAGTTATTCAGAACTTCTCATTTCATGTATCGGGAGAGTCATAGCATTATCCGCCGTCGAAAAGTTTGAAAGTCTTTTAATGTACAGTTTAATTTACCGATCGATATGTACGGGAACATGGAGTGATGTGAGGGGGGCATAAAGGGGTGTGAGGGAAACTGGAAAATGCAGTGATACATGCTGTAAATGTGAGAAAAGGGTTAAAAACCGGGGAAAAAAGTGGCGGAACGTGTGGTACACACAAAACACGTGCGGTGGTACATGGCGTGAACATTCTGAGATCATATGTGGAAACATGTGAGAAATTGCCAAAAATGTGCAGCAAACACACAGGGAAATATGCGGAAGAGCAGGTCCTAAACAGTATTTATGTATGTACTTTGGCGCAACAGCACTTTACAAGGTACGGCCTTCCAGCGGCGACCCAGCCTTACGGTCATGGGGGGAGGCTAGTCGGGAAATTAGAGCTTGTCCCGGCTGCGGCGGAGCCCCGCTAATAGGAGAGTCCTGGTTAGGGGGCAGCCCCACTAGCCAACGGTAGGTCGGCGCCGGATCTCGCCATCCAGCGGTGGAAGATCACCATCTCCCGAGAAAAAACATGCACTACACTAACGGGACTCATGACCAAGCAGTTGACGCGCCCGGAAACACGAAAAAATCAATCAACCGGCCTTAGGGTCGTGGGTCTGTACGTGTGGTTAGCCCACAGCAATCCCTAAGCAGTATCTCTCATCTTATCAACATGAGAAGTGTGCTTTCTCATCGTCACAGCGATGGATACTGGGACATTGCAAAGAATGCGCACAGTTAATTTTTTCCCCGACTGGGAAGCGAACCCCTGGGTTGCGCCGTGGAAAGCGCGCACGCTAGCCAACAAACCACCGAGAGTACTAGGTCTCAAATAGTATCCTTACAAAGTGATTCATTACTAAGCCATCTGTTTAATATTTTTTGGTTAGTCCTGCTGGGTAAAATGAAATTGACCAGTCAATAGACACGTCTTGATGAGTACAGCATAAGGACAGGTCGTTCAAAGTTGGGATCCAATAAGAAGCTATTTTCGTTTTTAAAACATGATCTATAAAGTGCAAAATGTTTGAACGGGCCCAGTTATTAAATTCACAACTTAAATGGATGGCTTATTTTTCGTGACGAGACTCAGGCCTCGAGGCCTGCTCTTCCTTCTGACAAAGCAAATTTCGCCAACTTGGGTAGAAAGAAGGTATTACTTGTGCGACGAAACAGGCAATTTGAATTTAACTCAGAGACTTCATTTAGACTTGAAATTCAGAGAATTCTACATGCAGTAAATCTACTGACATGATACAGCTTTTATACTTCCCCTCCGAAGGAAGGCGTACAAAGGATTTTTTCGCCTTTAAAGATCCACGGCTTTTAACGGGTTTGAACCCGCGAACTTGGCTACAACAACCCAATACGCTAACCATTACACCATCGCACAACTTGGTCTTAAGAATGACTGAAGAAAAATACAAAATGAATCGTCCAGTTCTGTTGTGAGAGGTGTATGAAAAGAATAGTGGTGTCACCAAAAAACAAAACAAGTTAGTTTACGGTAAGATGGCATCTCAGCTGATAATTATAAAGCATAACGCTAGGCGACGTGAACTCTGAAATGATTAAACTTCTACGAGCAATCAACAACGATGTCTGCGTAGCTTCGGCAAGGCATTTAGAAGCTTGTCACGCACAGCAGTCTGTGTGCCACTAAGACATGAGTGAACGACGGATAGGGCGTGCGCGCCATATGGAATGTGAACGGTGACGTCCGTGGCAACCATGACGTTCCTGGTGCTGCCACTAAACCGTTTTAGTATGAACAAGGGACGAATACGATGTAGCTGTGTCGGTGGATAAGCTTGGTGTCGTACGAACTTAAGATTGTGATGTTGGAGAAAAAGTGAAATAGTGTTAAATTACATAAACGGATGTTTTAGTGATTCCAGAGTTTCTAGGTAAATTTGCTTTTGACTTAATGATGATTAGCTAGTTATGCGATGTAATATATAATACATGCGTAAAAGAGGTTTATTAAAATTCATCACAATGAAGAACGAATTATGTCTACAAGTTTTCTTGGCGTTTTCATTGGCACTGTTTCTGAGTCAAACATGTCAAGTTGGAGGTTTGTCGAGAAAACGTAGGCACCTTATTTTTCCAAAAGGAAGCAACTTTATTGTAAGTAATTGTTTTTTTTTTTTCAAGCAATAGTAAATATTAGTAATGTTTCATATTTTAGGTTAAACAAATGATTAAACAAATTAAATAAACAAGTATTACGTAATATTTTTACGTAATTAATTTTTTAAATAGGAAGTAGATCTGACAGACGAATTTCACATAGAGGAGATTAGTTTCGAGTAAAATACAACTAATATTTCTGTATATTTATTTTATTTCTGTTTATTTATTTCTGTATATTTATTTTATTATTATCTCAATATTTAGTGTGGATTTTATTTATGTATTGAGTCTGTTACTCGATTTAAAATCGATCATAAAAAATGCCTTCAATAGGCAGGGACAAAATCTAGTATTCAGAAATGTTGGCTTCCTGTAATGGAAACTATTTTGCATAAAAAACGAACTATAGATTGATATTATAGCCCAGTCATCGAAATAACCAAACATCCACTCCCCTCCCATTCAGCAAAATGAGAGCTATAGAAAACGTAAGCGAATAATACATACTTCTATGTCACAAGCAAGAAACGTAGTTGTTAGGTCTGTGTATCGTAGGTTTCCGCGGCCAGATTCATGATCTGGGCTGTCCGGGTGACGCTGTGTCGAAGGTTGAGGTGCCGACGTTTCGACCCAGCCCAGATCAGCACTAGAATGTACTGATCCTGTCGATTACGTAATGATAAAGATTAGATATTGAAACACAGTGAGAAAATTTGGTCGGGTTCGCTAGGAATGGATGTCGTTGTTTTCAAAAATCTATAAATTTGAACTTCAACGATAAAACTCAAATAAATAGGTAGACCAACTGACCATCTTTTAAACACTCGCACTCACATCCATATACACACGCACGAGCTCATGCACACACATTATCTCCCTCTCTCCTTCCCTACCACTCTCCCTATCACATTAAGGATGCACAACGTGACATGAACTGTGAATGCTTAATGGCTACAGTTGTGGAAGATGCGCTTCGTCAAAACAAGCAACTCTTCCCCTCGCGTCAATTTTTCGATGTCGCCTCTAGCAAATGACGGTCGTTGCGCGCGGCAGGTGATGCTGACGCAGACGCGCACGCTGCCGTTCGCCAAGACGCCTCCCTGGTTCACGCGGCTGTTGCCGGGCCCCCCCCCGCTCCGGAAG
Source organism: Teleogryllus oceanicus (assembly GCA_964035755.1). Classification (NCBI taxonomy): domain Eukaryota; kingdom Metazoa; phylum Arthropoda; class Insecta; order Orthoptera; family Gryllidae; genus Teleogryllus; species Teleogryllus oceanicus. Next base: position 66,737,748 of record CAXIVR010000004.1, read on the forward strand.
CCCTTCCCCCGCCCACGCCCTCGCCCTCGCCCTCGCCCGCGCCCCCCCCCTCGCCGCCCAACTACTACCCCTTCTGGCCGACCCCTCCTCAAGCAGTGCTGCCTACCCCACTCGCGGCCAGCTTCCACTGGGAAGCAGAGACGCCCCAAGAGCTGCCTTTTGAGTGGCAGTACACTGCGCGAAGGAGAAAATGGGATTATTACCGATCGGAGGGACCGGCTGAAACATGGTACACCACCCGCCATCGTCGAGATCGGCGACGCCTACACAGAGCTGTCGCCGACTTGCTGCACGCGTAAGTTGATAATACGTTCTCAAGCGAATTCTAAAAAAGAAAAAATACAACAAACGTCCGTGTTATAACAGGTATCAAATAAACTTTAACTCGGCGCTCCTTTAGAGTTCTTTTCATCGTTGCTTTTATAGTGCCACTTAGGAATTATTACGTTTATATAAATATTGTAGAATTTTCTCAGTTCATTACATTTTTACCGTTGTAAATGCAACAAGGCTGTTTCAATCAATTTGTTCGTAGAATGATTTTTCGTAGATCAATTTGATGCGATGAAAAAGTTATAGAAAACGTCATCAGTAAGAAATAAATAATAATAAATACAAATAAATAAATAATAACACATATAAATAAATAAATAATAATAAATAAAAATAAATAAATAATAATAAAAAATCGAGAATCGGGAAAATTAAATTTACAATTTTGAATAAAACATGATTCCTAAAAAATCTCTTTTGGATTACTCATGAATAAAAATCAATACAGCTGTATTATGTACCACAAGAAATATACAAATCCACAAATCTAAAAGGTTCTCTAAACGAAAATAAGAACAAATATAAAAACTATGTGATAGTCTTCACGGATGGTTCACAAACACAAAATGGCTCCATCTGTATAGTGATAGGGGTACAAAATGATGCAAACTTAGATTTTTTGTTCAGTTCTTTACTTCGAATTATAATCTATTCTCCTAACTAAGGAATACAAGAATATTACGTGATAAAAATTGATAATCTTCAAAGCCTCAAGAAGTAACAGAAATTTACAGACTAATAACACACAGAACAAAAAACACAATAAAAATAAATGTACACAAGATATAATACATATAATACATGGAAACACAAAATACTGAAAAAGAATCACATACCGAAATACCCTTTGCATACACTTTCAAAGAAATTGTCACATGAATAGTGAATGAAATATATACAAGACGTAGTTTCACTTTCACATAGATTATTACTTTATACAATTTAGCCAGCAAAAAGAATATTGTTATGCAATGAACGTACACTCAATAATAACTCTTTTACTAATTATTGGTTTTGGACAATTTGAAAACTATTAAACAATAAATTGAAAACACACTAAACGAACAAATATTTATTTAATGTTTAAATGATTTTAATGAATTTAACTCGAGTATCTACGTCTGTAAGTGAGGTGAATTCTACCTCTGTAGCATAATTCTCGCTTCTTTAAACAGTTCTTTTTATGAGAATTTCTGGTGAATTTTCTGACTCACAAAACGTCTCGAAGAAATATTTCCACAGCGTGAAGCGGCGACGGCGACCCAGATCCTTTCAAGGTCGTGGCAACCCCTTGCTACGGTGAACACGTGCTCTGGTGAATCGCTACCACAGTCCTTCGAATTTTATACAATCTGACTGCAATATCTCCGCATAATGAATTTCTTACGTGGTAAGCCAAGTTGAAAGACAAAACAAAAAAAAAGCTTTCTCAAGCTTCTAATCATCAAAAATACGGCAAATTCTCCTCTCCGTCCAGCACGAACAATTGCGGTCTGTCTAGATCGGCGAGCGGCAGCGAAAGAGAGAGCTTCTCGTAGCGGTGCTTTGCGCTAGGGCCGATATTTTCAAGGGGGATTTTTGATTGGTACGCGAGTGCGTTCAGACACTTTAATAAATTCTCGCAAAGGATAACATTTACTGCTGGCGCGATCTCTTGCAATTCGTTAACACTATAATTGCAACTTGTCGTGTCTTGACGTTCTCGGATGCTTCTTAAAAATCAATGTAACCGACATATCAGCGGTTACAGTAAAGACCTACTGTCACTCATTCCAGAACTTTCAAACGTGAGTTCAGCATCAGTCAGTATTAGAACATTAGTATTTAATCGCTTTGTATATACAATGATCTTTGGAACCTGTAAATACTACGTTGGATCGGCCGTTAATAATTTTGGGTAACTTCAAAATGAAGAAGAAAATTTAGTGAAATTTGAAAATATCGTAGCTCCATTACTATTTGCTTGAGAAAAATATTTTTTTTAATAAATTTGGAGAGAATTGTATGATCTTGAAAACTGTACAAAGACATTTTGCACTAAGATTAACCATTACAAAATTCTTCACTTCACTTCACGGATTAGAAAAATTCCCTGTTCCGGCTTCATTACACCATCTCTGTCGTGGACGGCCAATGTCCCTTCTTCCTCGCGGTCTGTACAGAAAGGCATGTCGGGGGATCCTTTCGTGAGACATTCTTCCTAAGTGCTGTACCCACCGTGATCTGTATTCATTTATTTTTCCATTGGTAGAAAATATATTAAGTTCCTTTCTTATATCTTCGTTTTTTATTTTGTCCATTAGGGTGCAGCGTTTTACTCTTCGGAGGAATTTCATTTCCGAGGCTTGTATCTTCATTTTATCTTGTTTTCTCAATGTCCATGATTCACACCCGTAAGGCAGTTGTGGTACTGCCATGAAATTACAAAGTTATTACGTAAAAACAAAAAATTCCCGACAATTTCGTGTTTTTTGGCTGTCAAAGCTTTTCCCAAGGTATTCCGAGGTGGAACATTTAACGTCATCTTACTCAATAACAATATAAAGAAAAAAAATCTTCTACCTCACTTTCTGCAAGGTGGTGCCCCTGAAGGCTTCTCATCGACCCCACCCAAGGATGGGCTCTACTTAAATACTTGTATTTGAAATACGTATTTTAAATAAATATTGTATTTGAAAAACTGTATTTTTGAGTTTTTTGAGCATGTATTGTAGATATGTATTTAAATAGATAAAGAAGGTGTACTTTAAAAAAATACTTAAAATACAAAGAAGAAGATAGTTTAGAACGAGGATAGTTTCCTTTTCCTTGATTCCGCTAGTGAATGCATCTCATTGAAACCGAAATAAAATTATTTTCTGCTGTTAAATTTGGATTATCTTAATTTTTAATGATAAATCTAAATCATTAAAAATGCTGGAAATTTTCCGGCATTAAAAGAGTGTTTATTTGTGATAGCACTAGTTTCTATTCATCTACGCCAGTTGAATGACTGTTTTCCTTTGCAGATTTTATACATCCGCCAACGTGACGTTTACTGTCTGATGATTTGTTTGAAAAAAAAAAAAGTCGTTTTAAAAGTAACGTGCATTTCTTTGTGTTAGATATATTACTTAATATCATTTTATATTATAAAATATTTTACATATTGTTATAATAGTTATCGTTAAGGAATTTGTATGATTTTCAATCACTTATTTACTGCAATAGAAAATTAAAATATGTTGTTGCAGTAACAAATACACAATACAAAATGATTATATATTTACAGTATTCTGAGAATTTGAAAGATTTTAAATACGTATGTATTTAGTACATCAAGTCTTAATGTATTTTGTGTATGTATTTAAATACTAACCTCGTAAGGACTTGTTCACCTAAAGAACTACCCCTGTGTTCTGACAGGAGATCCTTGCCCTTTTAAGGATTCAATGGGCTTATATCATCATCATATATACTTATTTATAAAGTTTTTTGCAAAGTATTTAAATACTAAATTTAAAGTATTTAGCCCAACCCCATTATATTCTAATCAGTGCTTATGATGGGGCGAATGATCGCAGGGACGGATTGGACGGCGCGGCATGCGTGCGGAAGGCGCGCTGCGAGGCGGCTCTCTCTGCCGCCAAGACAATGGACGACGGAGCGCCAACAGGTACGGAAGGGGAGATCGAAGAAGGTGAGAGGTCCCTCCTTGACGACTTCCTGCGCCTACTATTCATGTGAGTAGCGTCGACACAAGACGGAAGCTACACTATGGAAATAAACCATGGATTTAACGGAAATTTAGCGTATATTCAAAGATATAAGGAAATTTTCATCAATGAACATGTAAATAACATTGAATTCATAAAAGGTACACATATTTCAGCAGATAAAGTATTGTATATTTGCAAACAAGGACCAAATTGCTACAATTCCTAAATTGGAGTTTCCATGTAATCTTTCCCTCAGATAAAATGTCGGGCAAAATTCTATCTTCCACACCGCGCCGACAAACTTGGACACCCCTCGGCCTGAGGGAGGGCAGGGGGAAGGACGCGTTGATCAATCGCTAGTAGGTAGAACCACATTTGTTTGTAATTGGTGCAACATCCCAAGGGGTGGAAAGGAAGTTGCCTCTTCCAGCATTTTCCAGTGAAAATACGTAGAACGAACTTGGTGGTCTAGTTAAACCTTCAGCCTTCCCAACCCAGACTACATTTCAGTATCGTCAGAGTTCGAAGGTGGTTTGTTGGACGGTACTCTCCAATCTACGAAACTGCCGAAACCTTGACTTTTGCACGACCATCTGTACAGGAGAACGTAGCGGTTTATTAAACGGAAACGGGCTATTCAAGGTATCTAATGTGATTCTTTGAAAACGTTTAACCATTATAAACTATCCCTAAGAAAAATATCAAATAAACAATGTTAAAGGCCACCAGCTTAACATTGCCTTTACTATGTGAATGTTTTTAACATCCCCAAAACCTACAGAAAACGCATGTTTTTACAGGTTATTATAATTCCAATTCAATACATATAAGCATTTATTCACGTTATTATTTTTAAAACACTCAAATACGGAGGTGGTCCCAGAAGTACCCGACCCAACAAAGAAAAAACAAAAAGTTTGGAAAAAAATATGTTTATTTTTCAACATAATGTCCTTTTAGCTCTATACACTTTTCCCAGCGATGTTCAATAAGTTCGATACCCTTTTTATAATAAGAACTGTCTTGCTCTTCAAAATAGCCATTAACTACCGACATCACTTCTTCATTGTTGGAAAATCTTTCACCACTGAGCCATTTTTTCAAGTTTGGGAACAGAAAATAATCAGAGGGGGCTAAATCTGGTATATAAGGTAGCAATTCAAATTTTAATTCATTAATTTTGGCCATTGCAATACCGGATTTTTGAGCAGCTGCATTGTCACACTTTCTTCGTACGTCACACTCTTCGTAAACAACACTTTCTTCGTAGCCAAGTGTGGCCGTTTTTGCTTGATTTCTTCGCTCAAACGTTGCAATAAGTTCGCATAAAACTCGCCGTTGATAGTTTTTCCTTTTTCAAGATAGTCAATGAAAATTATCCCACGCGCATCCCAAAAAACCGACGCTATGACCTTGCCTGCAAATGGAAGGGTCTTCGTCTTCTTTGGTACGCATTCTCCCTTTTCAGTCCATTGTTTTGATTGTTGTTTTCTCTCTGGGGTAAAGTGGTTGACCCATGTTTCATCCATGGTTATGAAACGTCGCAAAAATTTTGCTTTGTTGCGGTGAAATTTCAGTGAACACTCAATTCACACATCTTCACGACACTGTTTTTGCTCAAGTGTGAGCAAACGCGGCACCCATCTTGCACACAGCTTTCTCATGTCTAAATTTTCAGATAATATGCAATGTATCGCACTTTTCGAAATGCCTACTATGTCTGCAAGCTCACCCATTTTCAGTCGACGATCACCCAGTACCGCTTTGTGGATTTTCTTTACCATTTCTGGAGTAGTCACCTCATTTGGTCGACCACTGCGATGCTCGCCTTGGCACCTCGTACGGCCTCGTTTAAACTCTGCTAACCAATATTTTACTGTAGTAAACGAAGGCGCAGACTCACCCAGAGCCGAATCTAGTTCAGTTTTTATACTGGTTGGGCTGAGGCCTTTCAAAAGGAAGTATTGGATCACATAACGATGACATTTTTTCTCCATTTTTACAAATTCACTCACAACGTTCACTATTGATTGTTGCCAAACAAATACAAAACAACGTAGCGTCTTCAAACGTGAAACATATGCTCCATAGATTGTATACTTTCTAATACAGTGATATTTTTCGAAAAACTACTTCGATCTCTAGGTCAGGCAGGGTACTTCTGGGACCACCCTCGTATCTACGATGTTATTTGATTCATGTCTTCATCAAAGATCTGAGATTAAAAAACTGATAAGCAAAGAAAATTAAAGTAATTGTGAGTGATTGATGAAGTTGAATGATCAAATGAAAAACAATGTTTCTTGCTTCATATAATGCTATCTTGTTTAACAGACATGTAATTACATGTGATACCTATATTTAAACATCCAAACTAATGAAAATTTTCAAAATTAAAATCATCAATAAAACGTTGATTCAACAGCAAGGATTATATTATTAAATACATTTTTGTGATTCATGTGCTCCTGTGTGAATAACGTAGTAAACGTGATTCGTATGATCCAGTTTCTCAGAATAATACAAAACCTGCTAGACACATACACTAAAAATAATAGTTGTCAAATAGTTATTTATGACATGAGTATCGTAAGATATCTTATTACAATAGAAATTGGATAATTATCAAAAAAGACCCTTTAGCCGAAATTGTTAACCAATTGAATATTGTAATACAATGTTACCATTTGAATATCATAGAAAGTAAGACACAATTTGTCAAAATTCATGTGAACAATAATTTTTGTTTAAATTTGACTTCTTATCCTGCGAAAGATATGTGACTACTTATGTTAACAGTTCTACTACCATGGGTTTATTTAATTAATTTGCAGTACGAAAATTATTATTTTTGGTTTTAAACAAGCATACAGAGTGTCGGGGAAGGAAACATCGAAACCTTGAAAAAAAGATGTTTAGACAATTTTAATATTTTGTCTAATATACTACATAGATATTCTGAATGGCTGAGCTGCAATAAACACGCAAATGTTGGTTTGAAAATATGGTTTCTACGCAAAAACTTGCATTCTAGTGTCATATAAACAGATCAGAAACATGTAACATGTTTAATATTAACAATATAAATTAATATCAGAAAGAAAAATTAACCGAGAAATAAAAAAGCAGTCGAACTGTGATAATTGGGTGCTTTTTTTATTTCTAGGTTAATTTTTCTTTCTGATAAAATGTATTCATTTATTTTGTTAATAATAAACAATTTAGATATTAATGAATGCTTCTACAACGCAAATAGTTGTCTAGAAAACATATATCCAAACCAACATTTGAATGCTTATTGCGGCTTAGCCATTCGGAATATCCGTGTAGATTATTAGACAAAATATCCTTAAAATAGTGGACATTTCTCCCCGAATATTCTGTATATACAGGGCTTGATTTCTGTCGGTACGCGACTGAACGGCCTTCCGGTTCTTTAGAAATAATTATTAAGTTATATTATATATAAATAACTATTGCTATTATATTAATAATTAATTTGAGGCGCGTTTCGGGGTCTAAAATTTTAAAAATAAAGCATTGGATATATGTATCATAATAACTCTTATGTCGACACTGTTCTCAGTTACGTCAAGTTTTAATTTAGAGAATCAAAGTGAATGGTCTAAGTTTACTCACCTAAATAAAGTTTATCTTACTATACATACTATTTAGAAAGTGTTTTATGTTCAAAACAAGTGTTGCTTCAACAGCATGTATTTTCACGTATTATTCGTAATTGCTACGCAATATTCAATACGGACTATGTGAACCTGCAAAAAAGAAACACCTACTGCAGCATAAAATATTTTCTACTCGCCGGGATTCGAACTCAAGTATTTAAAGTTAACTCGTATGACAGGGTTGCCCCTGCACCATCAGATACACGACAATACTACCTCCTTTCCGATGCAAAAAGAAAATGACGCATTTGCATTTGCAGTTAAAAAAACAGAGTGTTTAATTTACCTTAATACAAGATCTATTTTTAAAAAGAAATTTCATTAAACAAAAATCTCGCGTTAATATTGTTTTTCGACAATGTTAATCAAATCAGTCGGAGTTAATATTATACAATTAAATATTGGGGCTAATATAATATACTTTAAGAGTTGTTACTTATCTATGTCCAAAATTAACAAGAAAATGACAAATGATAGAAAATGTATTCTATTATAATGACCATATAGCACTCAGAATGTTACAATATTTCGGAGGGAAAAAATCAAAACTAAAATGCATAATTTTTCCAGTCAAAAACTTTACCGCCGTGATATAAAACGTTTGATGTTACTTCGTTATTTTTATGACAGGATATTTTTGAAAATAGGTTATCATTAAGAAAGAATTAATTTTTTTTGTGTTAAAAAATGCAATAATATTAATCGTGTTATTATATATATATATATATATATATATATATATATATATATATATATATATATATATATAGCCTCAAATGTGTGGGGCTAATGTGATACGGGTGTCGGGGCTATTTTGATACGCTAAAAATTAACACGCAGACAACTGGAAGGGATTTTTTTATGTTTAATATTACATCAAACGCGCTAAAATTCCAATTTGATGTTGATAAACTATCCAAGTATTTATCTGAGATGGTTAGAGCAGGCGACAATTCAAACAGATTTCCTCGTTCTCCTCCCTACCCAGTACATGGTGATTCACTAATGATTATCAATTGGCCGGAGCTTCTACTGTTTCAGTGCAGTTACTGATTTTTCACTGGAATCACAAGGAACCAGGCCTACAATAAGAGATAACACCATTCCTTCAACTCCAGATATCAACTGTTCTCCTCTAGTACTTTTGAGATAATACTGTTGGAAAAAATTTAAAAAACAGTAGCCATTCAAAGAACAAGGAAGCTGTTAGACCCAATAGCAGCAATCACTACTAGTGAAGAATGGATCATTACTAGGAAAGAGTGGAGTGTTTAATTTACAATTATTTAATATCTATTTTTAAAAAGAGATTTCATGAAACAAAAATCTCTAGCGTTAACATCTGTTTTCGACAATGTTAATAGGTATTTGTTTGAAATTTTCGAAAATTCAGATCGTTCGCTCAAAATTGAACGTACGCCATCTTTAAACATCTTGTGCTTCCAGGAATGGATTTACAGAAAAATTGGAGCTCTTTTTGAGAAAATTATGTAAATATGATGGGGTTTGGTGTCAAGTATCTTCAAAATTAAAAGATTCGTTTCAAATTCGAAGATTCGTAATATTAGCAAGATCGTTCAAGGAATATCCATTTTGGTGAAAATCATGTTTACTTTAGGCTCTAGAATTACTCACAGGAAGGTGGATTGACAAAAAGTTTTTTTGGAAAATCACTTTTTCGGGTTCAAAACACAAGCGTTTAGACAGACTTGTGTATAGAAAATAAAAGAACAATACCAACAATCCTTTTCTTTCGAACTAGCTACTTACAAAACGTCTTTTCTGTGAAAATTTGGACACTTCCTCCTACAGCATTATGTAACTCTCTTTACACGTGAAGGTAAAAATATTCCACCGTTACTGGGATTTGAACTCGGATCCCTTTAGTCTGTAGATCTGGCTCGACCGCACTGTGCTATCACAGATATTTCTGAACACGCTGTCCAAGCACACTTATTACAAAAAGAATAGTTACGTGATATTCATTGCACTTAAATTTTTTATTAAAGAAATGTTCTACATGTGTCAAAGGTATCAAATTCGCAATAAGAATTCAAACGAATAAAACCCTCGCAACTACATAGCTCATTTTACTAAGAAATATTTTCAACCAGAAGCCGTGGTCTTTAGAACCCTCTGTGGAAGTCGTTCCCGGTCTTATCTTTTGGCGACTATGGCCAAGGTTGAATTACGTCACAGATGAAAGTTGCGATAACGCTAGAGCTCAACACGGGCGCGCATGCAGACGTTCTGAAGCCAGAATCGCAATAGGGGCATATTTATACGTGATTTTTTAAAACATTAACAAACTAAAATAAGTAGTGGCACCTCAAAAACACATGCTTTATGTGATATTTATAATGGATACGAATGATTATAACTGTACAATTAACCGCAAAATTGTTTTGCGGTTAATTATACGTTAACCGCAAAAATTATTCGCCGTGGATGAGATTCGATTTTACGTGCCTAAGCTTCTCCAACAGTGCGCTTACGTGTAATACCACAGAAACTCTTATGACTCTTGTCTCTCACAAAGATGATTATAAACTGTCATGTATCACAGATTTGACGAAAAACGAACGTGCGGCGTTTAGATGCTTGTGTTAACTACAGACGGACAGACTGACGTTTTGACGTAAATAGATTTTTTAGTAAAAAGGACCCACAAAACATGGATTCTGTCTACAAACGTATTGAAGTAATTCACTAGATACAGGAATAACATTTATCAACTTTTGTGGTGACCAGAGAACGGAATTTAGAGGTTTTTGTCGAAAAATCGCCGTCTCCCAGCGCATGATTACAATATTTTTTTCTTCTTACGACATAATTACCAGAAAGGAAGAAAAAAATGTTTTTCATTATTTCTATTCAACGAAAATTTTCAATCAATTCCAAAGGTGCAATAATCAGTAAATATTAAAATGAGATTTATTAACAATATGAAATGAAATACAATAAGAAAGGAACCTTCTGTTCTTTACTTGGTATTCTTCACAAATCTATAAGAAGAACATAATAAAGGCATTATTTCAACAACATTCGAATATTATTGTTTAGAATCTATGAGAAAACTGTTAATGCCGGGCCCTGGTAACGAAAAAAGGGTTCACTAATGTGAAATGTAGAAAAACATCCTTTAACTCGTGTTGCCAGAAACCAATGTTTTGTGGGTCGTTGATACAGAAAAATCGAATGACGGCGAAAAGCCTGTATGTTCGTGTGTCTGTTGATGTGTCTGTTCTTGTGTCTGTTCGTCTGTCTGTAATTTTCAAAAAAAATTATATGACCTTATTGAAAGAATTATTTATGGACAACAAATTTCATTTGAAAGAAAAACTGTGTTCAATTTTAGAGTTGTAGGAAAACGCCGAAAAATTCAAACTTTTCCAATTTTCGAAAAATAAGAGTTAACAGTGGAAATGGGACCTATGTCGCCTTTATAAGCGTAATTTACTCTGTTCTTAGAAGAAATTTAAAGAAAAATTTGGGGCCATTTTTTGAGAAAATATTGAAAAACTACCCAAACGAATTAACGCTTGTAGGACACATTTTCCCGTGAAGTGGAAAATATAGTGTTTGGAAAATGCCCAGTTCAGGGAGATAATTTTTTAAAACTTCCAAATCAGAGGACTGAATTTCGAAAGAAGGAAGAACGACAAAGAAAATTGAATGTTTCCTCATCCATCCTCAAATAATTCTTCAGTTCGAAGGTCTTTAATTAATGCTGCACAATGTGCGACCCATAACCTCACCATGGCGTTGTTCTACGGCCTCACCCTCAAACGTTTTCTTATTTACCTTTTACCATTTAGCATTAACCATTGATTAGTTATAATAAAACATAAAGTAGCAAAACAACTATTTGTGCGTAATTCATCATAAATCGCGAGCAAACCTACATAAAATATTGGTCGAAATGTAATACGCTCATCAAATTTCTTGTCAAAGTTTTCTCATCAAAGTTCAAAGACTTCCACAAAGTTCTTCATCAAAGATGTCATATATCTTTTATAGTGTAATACCGGCCAAAGCCGCCGTATGTTATATCTTTCCCATTCATGTCGCCAACAAAGAACTTCTCGGAAACACATCTCAAATATCCATAGTTGAATATTATAGCAACGAAATATCAAATTTTTGTAATAAATGTTCCTTCAAAATTACGGTATTTTCTATTTTTCTTTCATGTTATATTTAAATACTATTATTAAGAGAGAAAACCTCATTGGGATAATTTAAATTAAATCGATGCAACTCGAAGAGTAAACGCTCGTGCGACTCGCGTTTACGCTCGTTTCTTTCTGTACTCAGAATTCATCTTGTAGAATTCATCTTGTAAAATTCATCTTGCGTACGAGGATACCCAAATTTAAGAAAACGTTCACTGAATACATTTCTCCCCGCAGTACATTACATACAATATTTAACTGTTTTTGACATTAAATAAATGAAATATACAGCGTCGTAATAGATCAATGTCCGTCCCGACAATCAGCAGAATTCAAAAGAAATTCAGAATGACAGCTCGTCAAATGGAGCGGGGGAAATTCAAATTTTCTATTTCAAAAATTTGTAAAATTATCTAAAGTACTTATATTTTTAAACAATTGTACGTGATCTTTTTTAAAGGACTGATTATTTTAAAGGAAAATTTGAAGATCTGTTTTTGATGAACACATTTCATTAAGAAAACAAACTATCTTCAGTATTTAAGTTGTAGGAAGACTCCGAAAAAGAATTGTTTGGTTGCATTTTTCGAAAAATTCAGTATATGAACGAAAATCATCTGCGCCATCCTCTTAAAGCGTCCATTACGCTATCCGGCAATAAAATTTAATCAAAAAAGTTCATGCCTTTTTTTTATTTTAAAAATGTTTCAGGGGCTTCTTGTAGAGTACCATCCAACAATAAAATAATAATTTGGAATTCAGGGGGGCTCGACATCATCTAGATCGCTTGGGGAATATCAACTTTGGAGAAAATTGCTTGAACAATTTAGCCGCTAGCATTTTTCACAGAGGTAAGACGATTTGCCATTAATCGTTTTTTTCGTATTAACTACCCACCAAACCTGGATTCTGGCTACACCACATGTTAAAGGGATTTTATTCTATATATATCATCTGAATTTATCCACTTATTTTGATACCAGGGCCCGGGAATTACAGTTTTTTTATGTAAAAAATTAGCCGATTTCCTCCGTAGTAACTTTTTAGTTTCTTAACTTTTTAGTTTCTCGCATACGCACATATATACGGAGTAATATACGTAGTATAGAGAAAATTATGTAATGCTGCTCGAGAAAAACGGCGAATTTTCTACAAAAAAATGCATTGCCGGGCCATGAAAACAAAGGAGTTCATAAATCCAGTTACTAAATTAACAGAAAAAACTCTAAAACGTGGTGTAGACATAATTCCTGTTTTGTAGGTCTTCTCCATCCGTCGGTCAGTCAGTCTGCGTCTGTCCGTCTGTGCGTCCGTCTGTGAACACTTCTAGCGCCAAAACCATTCGTACGATCTTTTTGAAATTAAAGAATCCCTTGTCGATGTGACTCTAGCTGAAGCTTTGAGATTTTAAAAAACATTCTTTAAAATTTGAGGGTATATTACATGAAGCCCCCCGTCATTTTCAAAATTTTCTCAAAAACGGCTCCAATTTTTTTCTTTAAATTTCTTCTAAAAATAGAGTAAAATACACTTATAAAGGCGTCATAGGTCCCATTGCCACAGTTAACTCTGAATTTTTAAAAAAATTCAAAAATTTGAATTTTTTGTTGTCTTCCTACAACTCTAGAATTGAAGACAGATTTTTCTTTCAAATGAAATTTGTTGTCCATAAATAGTTCTTTCAATAAGGTCATATATTTTTTGGAAAATTTACAGACACGAACAGACACAAGAACAGGCACAATAACAGACACATGAACAGACATACGAACAGACAGGCTTTTCGCCGTCATTGGATTTTTCTGTATCATCGACCCACGAAACATTGGTTTCTGGCAACACGAGATAAAGAATTCTTTTCTATATTTCACAACATGAGTTAACCCTTTAAGAGGGCCCGGCATTAACAGTTTTCCTCATAGATCCTCAAAAATAATATTCGAATATTGTTAAAATAATGCTTTTATTATGTTTTTCTTATAGATTTGTGAAGAATACCAAGTAAAGAAAGGAGGTTCCTTTCTTATTTTTTTTTTTTTTAAAAGAAAGGAGGTTCCTTTCTTTTTATATTGTCAATAAATCTCATCATACAATTTGCTGATTTTTTCAAATTTGAAACTGATTGTAAATTTTCGTTGAATAGAAACAACGAAAAACATTTTTTTTTATTTTCTGGTAAGTACGTAGTAAGAAGAAAAAGTATTGTAATCATGCGCCGGGAGACGATGATTTTTCGACAAAAAACTTAATTTCGAGCTCTGGTAACGACAAAAGTGGATAATTATTGTTCCTATATAAAGTAAATTACTTCTTCCAATACGTTTGTAGTCAGAATCCATGTTTTGTGGGTCCTTGTTACTCAAAAATCTATTTACGATAAAACGTCTGACTGTCTGTCCGTCTGTAGTTCACACAGGCACCTAAACGCCGCAAGTTCTTTTTTAGTCAAATCTGTGATATATCACAGTTTAAAATAATCTTTGTTACAGAGAAGTGTGGTGTAATGAGTAAGTGGGTAAGCCCTCTGCTGGGGAAAGTTGTGAACGTAAGATCGAATCCCATCCATGGTGAATAATTTTTGCGGGTAGAAAAAATTTTGCGGTTAATTGCATAGTTATAATAATTTGTATTCATGTATCACATAAAGCATGTGTTTTTGAGGCGCCACTACTTATTTTAGTGTGTTAATGTCTTTAAGAATCAAGTATAAATATGCCGCTATTGCAATTCTGACTTCAGAACAACTGCATGCGCGCCCGTGTTGAAGTCTACGTTATCGCAACTTTCATCTATGATGTACTTCAACCTTGGCGATAGCCGCCGAAAGATAAGAGCGGGAACTATCTGCACACGGAGTTCTAGAGAACTTAGCTTCTGGTTGAAAATATTTCTAAGTAAAATGAGCTATGTAGTTGCGTGTGTTTTATTCGTTTGCATTCTTATTGAGAAATTGATATCTCTGACACATGTAGCGCATTTATCTAATTAAAAATCTAAGTGCAATGAATATCACGATATTCTTTTCGTAATAAGTGTGCCTGGACAGCGTGATTAGAAACGTCTATGGTAGCACAGTGCGGTCGAGCCAGACCTACAGACTTAAGGGACCCTAGTTCAAATCCTAGTAACGCTGGAATTTTTTAATCTCCACGTTTACTAGTGTAAAGAGAGTTACGTAATACTGCAGAAGGACGTGTCGAAATTTTCACAGAAAACACGTTTTGTAAGTCGCTGATTCGAAAAACGTGGATTGTCGGAAAGAAAGAAAAAGAACAATAGTTCTTGTATTATTTTCTATACACAGGGCTGTCAAAACGCTTGTGTTTTGAACACGAAAATGTGATTTTCCAAAAAACTCTTTGACAATCCGTAATTCTAGAGCCTAAAATAAACATGATTTTCATCCAAATGGATATTCCTTGAACGAACTGGCTAATATTACGAATCTTCAAATTTAAAACGAATCTTTTAATTTTGAAGGTACTATATACTTCATTATATTTTTCAAATTTTCTCAAAAAGAGATCCAATTAGTCTGTAAATATATTCCTCGAAGCAGGAGACGTTTAAAAATGCCGTACGTTTAATTCTAGGCGAACAAACTTTCTATGATATTCAAATCGTAATAATTAAAATTTGGCTTAAGGTCTTGTTTGATAATTCTTCAATTTCGTATTGTAAAAAAAAATTTTCAACTATTATGTTTAATGTATGTGCTAGCAGTTTTGTATTAAGAAACTGGGTCATAGGAATCACGTGTACTTCGCGATTCACACAGGAGCACATGAATCACAAAAATGTATTTAATAATATAATACTTGCTGATGAATCAACGTTTCATTGATAAATTTACTTTCAAAAAATTTCATGAATTTGCATATTTAAATATATTTATCGCACGTAATTACATGTTACATCGTTTTTCATTTGATCATTCAACTTCATCAATTACTCACAATTACTTTAATTTTCTCTGCTTATCAGTTTTTTTTAATCTCAGACCTCCGATGAAGACATGAATCAAATAACATATTAGATATTTACAAATTATAACGTGAATAAATGCTTATATTCATTGAATTGGTTTTATTATAACCTGAAAAAAATATCGGTTTTCTGTAGGTTTTGGGGCATTGAAAACATTCAAGTAGTAAAAGCAATGTTAAGCTGGTGATCATTAACATTGTTTATTTGATATTTTTCTTAGGGGTTGTTTATAATGGTTAAACGTTTTCAACGATTGCACATTAGATACCTTGAACAGTCCGTT
Source organism: Teleogryllus oceanicus (assembly GCA_964035755.1). NCBI lineage: Eukaryota > Metazoa > Arthropoda > Insecta > Orthoptera > Gryllidae > Teleogryllus > Teleogryllus oceanicus. The sequence goes on from CAXIVR010000004.1 coordinate 66,753,907, forward strand.
TTCGTTTATTAAACAGCTATGTTCTCACTATACAGATGGTCGTCCAAACTTCAAGGTTTCGGTAGTTTCGTAGAATGGAAAGTAGCGGTCAACAAACCACCTTCGAACTCTGACGATACTGAAATGTAGTCTGGGTTGGAAAGGTAATATTACTTGACCACCAAGTTCGTTCTATGTAATTTCACTGGAAAATGCTACGGCATTGATATTTACTAAACTGTAAACAAACGCTAAATCTCTTTGAATTGTTAAAATATCTTTTTTGTTTTCTTTTAGTTGTAACAACACGTTTTACCAAGTACGTTTCTTTGTTATATTTTAAGTCGCAACAATAATTGGAATTGAGAAGTATTTATTTTCAAGCATTTAGGAATTCATGAAATTTTATTGAAATGTTCGCCAATCTAAAAAAATGTTTTAAATATAATTATTAATGTTGTTTAAAAAATTAACAATGCGTAGATTTAGACATGTACTCTATTTGAATATTATAAAATCAATCATCAAATAACAGTTTTAGAAAGATGATCCTGAATTATTGAATGATAAATTGAATCGAAAATATTAACTTAAGTTTATATATTTAGAAATTCCTGCACTTGTGTAAGTAAAGTAGCATTTTGTGATATGTGATTCTACTGGTGATCTTTCAACACACAAAATAGATATTTCTGTATTTGGAACTTTAACATTCCATTTATCCAATCTAATACAGTTTACAACAAACAGCTAACATGTTTCTCTATTTTTTTAATGGTAATGGTTAAACAGGAGGAACATATAGTTTCTAACTCTCGGTTTAAACAGGAGCCTTCGAAAAAAACTGAATAATACAGCTATTCGGTTGCTCAATTTACCTTTGATAGACAAGCAGAAACTATCGTTTCGACGTAATGCACCTTGAAAAATAATTTGTTTAGAATCAGTTTTCTTTCTTTTTGATAAATATATCGACTTGCAAATTGTAGGAATTAAAAGATTAATATAAACACAAAATAAAAGTTATGTTCATACTCGCCATAAAAAGACGTATTTAGCGTAATTAAATGATTACAGAATTTGTTTATAAACTAAGTGTTGTTTAAGCGTAGCAGGTCAAAGCGCGACATTGAAGAACTGTTTTTTCAGTATGCTTGTGTTAAGTGAAAACTAATGGGTCATTCTAAGATGTTAATTTCTTATAAACAATTACATATATCTCGAGAACGAAATATGATAGCAACGATCGGATTCCGGGATTTTTTATCGCGATTAAACGCCATTCAGATAACAATAATTTTTTTGCAACTTTGCAAATTTATAAACAGTTTCCTTTTAAAGGGGGAAGCCCCTATGTCCATAGCCGAAAATCGCGAATTAACAAGTTTGCAACAATTTTTTAATTTTATAAAAAAATTCGAAATATGCGTTAGAACGGCCGGGAAGGGTCCGCAAATTGTGCCTGAAATTATCATCTCCAAATTGCAGTTTGACTGGAGTTACAAATCGATTGCAAAAATTTAGAACAATTGTTGCTAAAATGCTAAATATTTGCTTGTCTACTGACAATAAATCTAGACGGAAACCCCCGCTGAGAAAACATTTTTCGCCGTGGCGTACGCGCATTCAAAATCTCTCCTTCGGCAGGGAAATATGACGATATTTTCGCCTCGTACGTAAACGAACTAGCCCTGTCCCCCTGAGACAGCGTCCGTTCTACCCCTTGGGATGTTGCACCAATCAGAGACAACTTGTTAGCGATTGGTCAACGCGTTCCTCCCTGTGCCCTCCCCCTGGCCGCGGGTGTCCAAGTTTGACGATGCGGTTTGGAAGATAGAATTTTGCCCGACATTTTTTTCTGAGGGAGAGGGGTTCATGTACTCATGTACGATTTTTTAAATTTTATTTTAAGCTTTTAAGAATTCTAAGCTTTTCAGATAAGACCTTCAAGAAATTTAAGCATACAGAATATTACATTGTATACTTGAGAAATTAAAAAGATTAAGCTACATTATCAATATTAATAAGGAAGTTGAGTATTTTTTACATAGATATCGTAGAGTATTCTGGTCATTTCTATCTTAGCATACAAAGTGCCATAAATTCATTTAGTAGGCGTATTTTATATTGAGTAATAAATAAAGATAATTATAAAAATATCAAACTATTCGTTTTTACATTCAATAAATACACAATGACCTTACAGCACAAAATGAAGTTCTGCTCTAAGATTATTATTATTGAGCCCGTTATCCAAGGAGATCGGCCTCGAACTCTATTAACCACCAATTCTGATACAATTATACACGAAAATTGACACTGATACATATTTATCAGATAATGAGCAAACAAATTAGTATTGATATTTTCACAAAATTATTATCAAAATAATGTAAAAATATAAAAAGTTAATTCATAATATGAAATATCTTATCTTTTGAGGTAGTGTACTTGGATACGAGGTAAATTGCTTAAATAAATACAGGCCTACAAATTTAAAATTCTTCAACACTTTTGTGTCTTGAGATGTCTTTTTACTTTCTCGCCTTACGAATTCTCGGTAAGAAGAGAAAGTTATGTAGTCGTGCGCTGGAAAACGGCCGGGAATTTTTGCTTGATAACTCTTATAGCTGGGCTCATATAACGAAAAATGGGATAATCCTGTTGCTAAATTTAGAAAAAGAATCCTCTAACTCGTGGTGTACGCGAAATCCACAATTTGTTGCTTCAGTGATACCGCAAAATCGATTATCAGCAAAACGTCCGTCTGGCCGTCTGTGGTTAATGCTAGCGCCTAAACCGTTCATCTAAGTTTCTTCAAAATTAATTTTCCCCAATCCTTCTGGCTGATGTCGCGGATCCTGGAATATGAAACCTATATTTTAATTTTGGGGGTACTTCACATGAAGCTCCAAAGACAGTTTCAAAATTTAAAAGAAAAATGACTGCAAATTCTTTATTATATTTTGCTGTTAAATAGTGCGAAGGACATTTAAGAGAATGGTGTGTGCATAATTTTCCCTGATTTCCCCAATTTTTCGAAAATTGCAGAAAACAATTTCAAAACTACAAAATTGAAGATAGAGAGATTGGCCTCAGATAACATCTGTTGTATGAAATTAGTTCTTAAAAAAAGGTCATGTACGTTTTTTCAAAACGAGTAGATTTTGCGTAATTTGTTTTTGAAATTTACGGTATTTTTCTAAAAAACGCTTTAAATTTATTCTTTAAATTTTCCCCACATATGTAATAAGAAACGGTAAAAAATATGATGCTAGTCCCATTCTGGGGGCTATTGGTCGTGGTGGTTTGAGTACCGGCAAGTTAACTCTGAGGATGTGAGATCGGATCTCGGAGAGGAAATAAATGTTGCTGGTTGAAAACACTTTTGCTTGTTTATGTAGTAGTATAATATTGCGGAGCATTTAGAAACACTGCGAGAATATGTTTCCGCAGCCCCACTAGTTTTCTTCTGTGTGAAGCTGTGAGCATTACTCTTCCTCTTCTGTATGTTGTGTGTGTCTAGTAGTCATCCAGTAGTAGTATTTTATCATGTTAAGTTCTGCTCCTGGTATCTGTTTTATATCTATCTACCGGAAGTGGTAGCTCAGTGCATCAACTGATGTCACAGCAGCGCCTCTGACCGGGAGGTCCTAGGTTCGAGTCCTGATGGCGGCATGATTTTCGACATTAGCATTTCAGCTAGGTCGAATTCAATCGCTGTCTGGAGGAGAATTCTAGCGGCCGGCTGCTCTGATCCGTAGTTTTCCGTGGTTTCTCCGATCAACACCAAGCGAAGTACCCTACCAAACGGGCCACGTACCGCGCGCGATCTGTCCTTCCTCTTCCTTGTCCTATCCTCTCCCCTTACACACACACACTTACTCTAACATACACTACACTATCACATATTCCGGGAGCCCGGTCGGGAGCTTAGAGCTTGTCCCGGCTGGGGCGGTGCCCCACTGGCGGGAGAGTCCTAGTTAGAGAGAAACCCCACTAGCCGACGGTAGGTCGGCGCCGGATCTCTCCATCCAGCGGGGAAAAATCACCGCGCATATCCCGAGAAAAAACATGCACTACACTAACGGGACTAATGACCAAAGCAGTAGACGTGCCCGGAAACACGAAAAAAATCAAGTCATGTTTTATCTCTTTAATATCTGGGAGGAAACGTTCCTCGCGCTTGCGCTCAGTTGGAATGAAGAAATGGAATGAAGAGATGAAATGATAGGCTTCCGCGGCCGGAGTCGTTGAATTCTTGGCTGTCCGGGATTAGCCGCGTCATGATCGATGGAGCTGACGTTTCGGCCATCTTGCTGTGGCCTTCTTCAGAGCTATACTGCTGCTTTGAAGAAATTGAATCTTCAAGCTGTTCAGCATATTCTTAATTACGTGTTTGGCGGCTTCATTGGGTACTTTTAGGTTCAATTTTTTTATTTGTATTTGTAGAGAACTACTAAACTATCAATGTCAAGTTTTGCGTCATGGAGAGTTTCTAGACATATTTTTGATTTCAGCGCATAAAAAACCACCAGGGTCAGTAAAAATTTTCTTTTTTTCATTTCATGTCTATGTAATTACTTCAAGTGTGTGTTCGAAGGTAACTGAATATTTTCATTTTATTTTAACATTGAGAAACTCCTTATCTTTAATTTCTGAATTAACTGAAGAAATAAAATTAGAACGATGTATTTTATAACAGGAAAATAAAGAAACGAAATAACACTTATTAATAGTACCAACTTGTTACTATTCACAACCTCTTGAAATTTTGATTGACCGTAATTTTGAATGTTTGCATAATGCAATTATAACATATATCTGATGATTGCGTTCACTATAACGATGGATGCATAATTTAATGTCTTTTTGAGATATCGATTTACTTAAGAAGAAACAGGTACCACACGTCAAGAAATAAACATGTTCCATGTAATATGTAATTATGGCGCTGATATAGAAAAACATAATTACATATTGTGACTAATTTAATTGTTTTGGAGAAACAATAAACGTTTTATGGAGAAATAGAGGTATTTTCAGAATATAAGAATAAAGCATTATTATGTTGAAATATTATTTAATTTAACATACTATTCTTTTTTGCAGCATGCCGACCGAAAACATAACTGCAACAGAAAATTGCACAGATTTAAAAGAAGACTGTCCTTTTTCTCTTTTGGAAGCATTTGATTTTGAATTTCCATGACTACAAACATAACAAATGAATGTAATATTTCCGTAAAATTGAGCACATATTGCCGTATTTTTTTAATAGAAAATATCACAATAAATACTATTTAAAAACTGTTTTATATTTATATGTAATAATAATAATGTAATAAATTGTAAATAAATAGTTGAAGCGTATCGAAATAACAAGAAGTAATGAATACAAATGAGCTCACTTAATAATATATGTGTATGTGTATGTATGTGTGTGTGCGCGTGCGTGTGTGTTTGTGCGTGTGTGTGTGTGTGCGTACGTGTGTGTGTACCTGCACCTGTATCAAGCTGCGATGAGTCATGCTTTCAGCGATGAGCTTCGCTGATAACCATAACTCTTTACAACCCTTAGGCACCGTTTACACTAGACAGGCAGCTAGCGGACAGTCGGCAGGACAGTCAGTGTGTTCTTCTCTGTCTTCAAAGAAATAGACTTGTGGAAATGCGCAAGGACAGGCGGGTTACCCTCGACGACAGGGCTGTCCTGGGTCTGTCTTCGACAGGAAAGAAAATGGCGCACGTGCGACGGTGTTTTTTTCAATACTCATCGTGTGATTGCAAATGTGAATGTAATTAGGATGATACATTAAATACAAAGATGCATTTAATGGTCATATATGTTACAACAATTGTCCTTACACAAATGTACTTGTTTTCCAATGAAAGCAAAAGTAAATCATAGTATCACCTGATTCACTTGATTAAATTTTTTAATTAATCACAATCCACATTAGAACTACTTAAAATATTCACTGAACCAATATTACACTTCCCCTCAAAGCTGCACTTTTGTTGTGTGGAAAAGCTACTCCCCAAAAACCATTCCTTTTCTTCACACCAATCCAGAAACGAAATATATATATCTCCTACCACTTTAATATTTGTAACAAAAACGGGCTGATAACAATTATAAGAGGTAAGACATTTTCAAAAAGAGGTTTTTGCAGTGCACTCATATAAATTTGTAAAGTAAATGGAGACAATATTCTGAGTGAAATTATTTAAGTGCTGTGTCAATAACGATTACCACTGTATTCATGACCGTTGATCAAGGGAACAATAGTAATCTTAGTTTACAAGAGGTAGTCCAAGAGAAATAGCAGAAATAGCATCCTTCTTCATGAATATATCTTGTAACATGCAGGAAAATACATAATAAAGTATCAGATGCGTTGTTGTGTCATTTTGTGTCCGACAGTTTTCGTTACTGGAGCACTGTTATTCATATTTGTGAAAAGTTTGAATGTGAAAATATTGAATTATTCAGTTTTCTGAGTGATCACTCTATCACATATTCAAACAGAAAACTCAATAGTATAATACCACAGAAATAGTTTTCAACTTGGTAATACACATTTTCCCTCATTTATGAAATGTTTGAATTGTTAATTACAAGCAGTAACTGCAGAGTATTATGAGATAACAGCAAAATTGAAAGAGATGATCTATGTTAAAACCTTCAACATTTCAAAATAGCAAAAAGTGAATATGAAATAGTAGTAGATTCATGTTAGTGTAATATGAGTAAATGTAACAAGTAAATTGTTGTTAAACTGGATTAAATAAAAGTAATTTTTTTAATTTTTTACTTGAAAAAACGAATGTTTGCCTGTATACATTTAAAAGTTATTATGGTTTTCTTCCTTAGATTTTTAGAATTTTAACTATATGATGAAACACACATTATAGCACTATTGTCAGCGATATTCAAGCCTATTTTCCTAAGACATTAGCAGCATTTTTCGAAAAACGATTCTCAACGACCCTATAATGTAACACATAGTGTACGTTTACATATTTACACATGTCCTATCCGGTTCTATCGCGTAGGGCTCTAACGACGAGACCACGGCGCTACGAGGCACGCACGGTGGAGAAGGGAGAAAGGGAGGAGGGGTTAGGAGGAAATAACGCGATCGCATAGGAGGAAAAAACATGCGTCTGACGAAGTCCCAGCGAAGACGATGGCCGAGTGGACGCCGTTGACCGCGTGCAAGTAGATCGCACGATGCTGGTGGCTCGCCTGCTCTGGGGGCTTGTGGCGGGGGCCATTGTGACGGCCTCGATGCAGTGCCCGAAATCAAGTTCTTCTGGGCGCAGTTCGCGACGCCGTCGCTACCTCGTTTTTCCACAAGGCAGCGCTTTTCAGGTAAAAACGTATAGTTTGTTTTAGGGAATAGTTGGAAGTTTGAAATCCCGGAAACGATTCTAAACGAAACTACAGTCGACTCCGGTTATAGTTAACTCGGAATATAGTAAACCTTTGGTTATAGTGAACTAAAGGCACTAGTCCCGTATCACTTACATTACAAATAAGCATAAGAAAATTCGATTATAGTGAACCTGAACCTCGGCTATAGTGAACATAGGAAATACAACGTCCTGGAAATTAATTGGATCTCTTATGTTATTCGGCGATTAAAAGGGCCTTCGAAGAGTTTTAACACTGCAAGAGGCATTGAAAGATGTAAACAGATCATTGCGATACTTAAGAGACAGAGCTCAGTGTAGAATCCAGAATGGAAAGAGCACGAACTTTGGAGAAGGATCTAGAAAAGTTACTAATGAAGAATGTACGAGGCAAGCAAAAGAAAATAATTTGTTTTTTAAGTGGAAATGAAGATATTGAAATTTTCAGTTCGTACTGTTAATGAATTTCGCTATATCTTTTTATTAATAAAATCAATATGGAGAAATTCCATTTAATTTTGACATCATCGGATGCAGTGAATCCATGATTAGTGAACCAATCGCGTTAGTCTCCAAAAGTTCATTATAACTGGAGTCGACTGTATATCTATTAAGATACCCCCTTGGAATACCCGGGAGATAAAATGTTTTTTCCTTCCAACAATTAGTTGCTTGGAATAAATGTAAATAATTTGTCATTGCCTGTTTTAATAAAATTTATTTTTTCCCTACTGTTTACCTTACAGATTCTGGATAGTTTGCTTTGAAATTTGTTGTATTCGCAAATCCAGGGCAATGATAAAAATTACATACACTTACACGATAACATTAACTAACATTCGTACCATAATCATATTAGAACTTTTTTTTGCAGGTATCAGCCACTTGGTCAACCTTCTATGAGGATACGATTCCGCTCAGATACGGGCGGTGGGGAGTAGTTTATGAAGTCATTGCTGGATTTGCGGTTCCAAGTGAACTTTCCTATTTTAAATATTTTAAAAAATATAGAAAAGAGAATCAGCCTGCAGCCGTGGAGGTATGGTTATGGGTACAAATGGATTATTAATGTAATTATTAGTATTAATTTTTGTTTAGTTAACTAAATATACTCATTAATTCCATGAAAAATCATTAATTATCTTTAATAGTACGCGTGCAATGAAAATTCCACCGTGCAATTAAAAATTCACACCTACCAATCAGAATTCAGAAAAGGAGCGAAATCGTGTAATTGAGAAGCTATAACACAAACGTAGGAAAGGTATTTGTAGTCAGCCATGAAACATGAACAAAAATGTACATCACATATTACGTACCTACAACTACATGAATAAAACTAAATTGGGGAAGTACGTACCTACAACGAATGAATAAAACTAAATTGGGGAAGTAAATGTTAAGCTAACTGACTTATGGAACAACATAAAATATTTAACCTGAATATATCAAATGTTTTACATGTAAAACGTTTGATATTAGAATTACAAATGTAAAAATTGTGAATGTCAGTTGGGGTTACCAGTCCTAAAAAGTATGATATACCAAAAGTGTGTCAAAAGTGACAAATATTTCGTGGAAACAAAAACAATGCAAGGCCCACTAAAAAATATCTTTTTCAGAAGCAATACTATGTCATGAAATGGATGCAGCGTGAGGAAAAGATCTGTTTGGATGTTTCAAAATTTGAATTATTCGTAAATAGAAACGAAACAATATTGAACGTAAACATGTGTATAAATGTTATGTATACAAATTAAATAAATGTATAAAAATGAAAATTAGTAAATAAAATAGATAGACTCCATTCGTGTCCATAATCATGCACAAAATGTGTATCATTATGGAAACGAATGTAACTATTTCTATTAACAATGTGATTATAAAAATTTTTTTTTGTAAACATACTTTATTTTTAATTGGTTTACTTAAGGTCGCTTCAACATCTAAGGTCATTAGCGACCACTATTGCTGTTAACGGTAGGGTAACTATGTGGATGAAACTATATGGTGATTGATGATAAGGGGTGAAAGGATATACACAATACAACCAGGCCCGAGGCGGGACTCGAACCCGCGACCCTTCGGTCTGAGATCACTACGACACTACTGCCTTAGCGATCTCGGCCACCGGGCCGGCACATTCATTTTGCTCTTCAATGAAAAATAGAAATTGTATTAATTAAACGGGGATACTTTGTTTTTGAATTACTAGACATTGTCTTTTTTAAAACTAACTGCACTTTAGTTATCAACGTCACTGAAGTCCTTTCAACGTATTAGCAATAAATGATTAATGATGGTAATCGTGGTATTTCTTCCTATTCTGTATTAAATATTTTAGATATAATATAGATAAAAGAAATAAACTTCTCGTGAATTTAATATTTTATGTTCATTTCTGTTGTTCAGGTCACTACTGGAGGAATGTTTCAATCAGCATTAAGAACAAATCTGTAATTTGTAATTGCTCCTAAATTTTGAATAATTGCTTTTGCAACTAACCTGTCAGATCAGGAAACGTAGGTACTTACAACAGAAGTGTTTATTATTTTTTGCAGATGATGAGCGATGACTACGTTGATCCTCATACAAAATATGAAACATACATGCAACCCCTTTCAGATAAAACTTATTTTTTGAATACTAAAAGAAAATACATACAAACGTATGGCAGATATCGGAGATCAACTCAAGATCGAAAATACCTATATCAAGAGTTGAAACATCAGTTAAATCAGTAAGTAAACATTTAATTTTCGTTAAAATGTTTATAGTCTAATTGCAGCAGTTCCGATTACTCTTGGTTTATTAACAGTGTACTGATAATTGTATTGTTCTCACAATTATCAGCTTGTATTATTAGACATCCAGCCAGCAAAGGATTTGAAAGCGTACATTCGCAATTTAGGAATTTAGGAATTTTCGAACAATCCTGCATGTGTTTAAGATGATCGATTTTTGCATAATTTTATAGGTAAATTTTGGTATTTGAATAAGTTCCAGATTTTTATGGATGTTATTTGGTATAACTCCTGTGAACGAAATGACCAGAGGAACAATATGAACTTTTTGGAGATGCCATAGTGCCTTGACTTCAGCTGCTAGTTCTGTATACTTTGTTATTTTTTCTGCATGAGCTGTTTGAAGATTAGCTGTTTGTGGAACAGTTATGTCAATCAGGAAGTCAATCTTTTGCCGTTTGTCTACAAAAGTTATGCCTGGTGTGTTATGATGAGTAGTTTTATTTGTAATAATTTCTCTGTCATAGTATAACTTCTAGTTTGAATTTTCAAGTACAGTATCGGGAACATATTTGTAATATGGACAGGTCATTTCTTGTAGGTTGGATTTTGCTGCCAGTTTCTGGTGAATAATATTTGCAACTTGATTGTGCCTATAGGTGTTATCTGTATGGGCCATTAATTTGCATCCTGATGTGATGTGCTGTATGTTCTCAACTATTGTATGACATTTTCTACATTTGTCATCTATTGTTTGTTTGAGGATATGCTTCCTGTAACTTTTAGTGTTGATCACTTTATCCTGTACGGCGACCATGAACCCTTCTGTTTCGCCAAACAGATCACCGCATTTTAGCCAAGTGTTTGAGGCTTTTGAGTCTACAGGAGGTTGCTTCAGATCATTTGCATGGCGTTCATGGAGTTCCTTTCTTGACCACGTGTCTATTTTGCAGTTATTGTCTGTAACCCGCGACGAAATGTCCAGCTGTTTGTTGTTAAGGTTCAGAGAGGGGTTAATTTAGTATCTGTTAGAACTATTGCAGCGCGTAGTTCTGAGGTTACCTGTCATAATAAAAGTTCCTTAATGAATGGATTTGTTTGTAGCACAAGTTCTTGAAGTGAGAGCGTAGGTTTCCGCAGCCGGATTGGAACTTACTTGGCTATCCGGGGGACGCCGCGTCCAGGGCACAGGTGCCGAAGTTTCGGTCACCATTCTGTGACCTTCATCAGGATAGTATTGCGCGAAGATGACTTGCGTGATGATGTCTTAAGTTTCAACGGCCTGCTTCGGGCGGAGCTCTTCCGTTTTCTTTTGGAATTTTTTTTATGCTTTACCATTTTTCTCGCGGACGCCCTATGATTTTCTCGTGTTGGGCGTCCGCGGTGTTTTGATTGGCAATCAGTTTGCAATTGAGTGTTTGTTTGGCTGCTCCCCTTTATGTGAAGTTCTTTTGTCATTTCCCGCTTCGCACACGCTACCGGTCTTTTTTTCATGTGTTTAGTTTTTTGGGTTAATACATGTATATTTTTTAACAGCATTTAAGCTTATTTTACACATAATCATTTTCTTAAATCTAAGTTTAAACCTATTTAGATCTTAATACCTAGATATTTACACAGATGCAGAAAATTGAGTTATAAACCTTAAAAAAAAAACATTGACAATAATAAATACTAAGTTACTAATTTAAATACTAAATTGATAAACAGAGAAGGACAATATAGCTAGTAACACATAACAGCACAAAAAAAAAACAGAACACAAAAGCAGAGTCAGATAAAGTAGCAGAAGCACAGAGTGCAGCACAGCACAGAGTATTAAATTTATTTGGGTGGAATTTCCGGGATCTGTTTCTCGCCCGCGGCGCAGCTGACGTGGGAGGAGTGACGGTTTTGATGAATTAGGGAGGATTGAGGAAGATGACATCGGAGGGGAGTTTTTTGGTTTTAAAGTGGGATTTTTTATTGAAGTATTGGATGTAGGGGCGAAAGAGGATGTGTGTGTCAATATTTGAAAAGATAGAAATTATTATATCCGTGGCGAGCGTGTGAATGGTGGAGATAGTGTTTGTGTTGTGAGAGCGGAGTGTTTGTGTTGTTCGCGAAGATTTTTTTTTAATATTCCCCGCGCCAGTAACCCTGACGAGTCCGGAATTTATTCAATGTTAGGGAATACATTGTGCTCCTGCATTGCTGCTTTCGGAGCTTGGAGGAGGGGATTATCTTAAAAATACTATCTGACAAGTAACTAAATCTATTTACATTTTGCCACTTTGGGCGAACGTTTAGATTTACTGTACAAACTTTTGTTGTGAGTAATTAAGTTCTTTATATTGTTGATTTTTCTTCCTTTTTTCATTGATCATTCAGGCTCCCATTCATACTTAGATTATATTTACAGACACATTCGCTCACTCATTCATTTCACACAGCATTATATACACTTGCGCGAAGATGGGTTTCATTTTTCCCCTCGCCAATAACCTTGGCGAGGCGGGAATTTATTCAATATAAGGGTTACATAAGTTCCAGCTGTTATGATTATGGAGCGAAAATGAGGGCTTTAAACTTAAACAAACTATCTTAAAACTAACTTAAAACTAAGGCATGGTCACTTTGGGCAGTGAGTTTAAAAAAATATTAGTTCATTAAAGTATTAGTTAGTAAAGTTTATTAAATATATGACAAATTAAAGTTCTTAATATTGTTCGTGTATTTCCTTGTTTTTTAGCTTTTTTACATTTACACACTCATTCATACTTAAATTTATATGCACAACACATTCGCTCACTCATTTGTACCACACAGCACTGCACTTCACTTATTTACACTTTTTACACTTTAATTAATTACGCCACGGCGCCAACTTTACTCAGGCGTCCGTGGCGCCGCGACGTTTTCAGGGTTCAGATCCGGCTGAGCGCAATTCCGCGCTCCCTCGCGGATTCCGGCATCAGTGAGCGGCGACCGCCTCCCACGCACGATCTGCTTCCCCGCGTCGCACAGCTCAGTGAGCTTGTGCGGGGAAGTGCGCGCAAGATGAAGGCGACGTGCTTTGGGCCTTTTCTTCTGTGGAAGGCCCTGTGCACGCCGCTGTTCGCTGCTGCGCCGGTCTCGCGCAGGATGCGCGGAGCGAACGGCCTCAGCGCCCTAGCGAGCGCCGTTTCCGCCCGCTTCTGCAGCTCCGCCGGGAACTGATTGCGCACGCCCAGAACTCTGAATGCGTCAGCGTTACGAGGAGTGCGGTCGGGTCGGGGATTTGAAAGAGCGGGTGCGCCGCGAGGCGCGTCGCTCAGTTCTCTGCGACCCGACCGGGGCGCAGAGTAGAAGAGGGAGCGAGGGCGAAAACCTGGCATGCATACGCCCACAAGGGTCGAACGCACGCGGTGAATAAGCGCCGCTGTAAGGGAATGGAAAGATCGGGAGAACGGAGAAGAGGTTTTAAAAGAAGAGTGCGGTTTTTGATCTTGGCCGCAAGATATCGAGCGTGCGCATGCCAACGGAGACCGCTGTTAAGCAACACGCCTAGATATCTCGCTTCGCTCTGCCAAGGCAAGCGTGCGCCCGCCAAGCTCACCGTTTCATCGGGGTTTGCCCTCTTACGAGTGAAGTTGACAGCTACGCACTTATCAAGATTCAGAGCGAGTCGTTTCTGACTTGCGCGAAAATCTCTTGCGTGATGATTCCTTAAGTTTCCACGGCCTGCTGCGGGTGGAGCTCTTCCGTTTTGTTTTGTAATGTTTTTATGCTTTTCCCATTTTTTTCTCGCGGGCGCCCTATGATTGTCCCGTGTTGGGCGCTCGCGGTGTTTTGATTGACAGTCAGTTTGTTATTTAATTTGGATTGACAAGTTGTACAGGAGGTTTCGGATTTGAGCTTGGTGGGAGCGGGGGCGGGGAAAATATTATTATGAAGGGCGAAAATGACAGGAAGATGATCAGAGGTGAGGTCATGAAGCGGTTTTGGAGTTGAGAGAGGAGAGAGAGGGAGAGAGAGGGAGAGAGAGAGGGAGAGAGAGAGTGAGAGAGAGAGGGAGAGAGAGAGGGAGAGAGATGGAGAGAGAGAGTGAGAGAGAGAGTGAGAGTGAAGAGCGATGTCGAGAATATCGTTTCGATAGTGTTGGTGACGGGATTTGTGTGTAGGAGGGTGAAAGAGGAGGGCGGGACGATGCTGAGCTGACCGCTTTGACTTAGGTAAACTAATAGACGGGCGCCCGAGGAGTTTCCAACGCGGCATCCCCAATCCGAATGCTTCGCATTGAGGTCGCTCGCTATGATGATCGGCGCCCCAAGCGTCAGCAGCGTATCGAGTTCAAGTTCCGCGAGTGGTTCCTGAGGCCGCTTGTAGACGGAGACGACCACGATCGGCCCCCGCGGCGTTCCAATCTCCACCGCTGTGGCCTCGATGTTGGTGAGAGGCGGGATCACTAGAAGCGTGTGTGGGATCGTACGCCGAATCGCAATTATAGTGCCACCGCCGCGGTGTGGGCCAGAGCTATCAGAGCGGTAAATAAAGTTTCTGAGGGCGAATCTGTCGCTTGGCAGAAGATGGTTTCTTGAATTAGAAGGAGGTGGGGAGAATAATCGGAGATAAATTGAAGGATTTCATCTTTTTTCTATTGAGTCCCCCGTTTGCGTTCCAGAATACTAATTTAATTAAGTTGATTATGGAAATGCCTCCTGAATAAGTGAGGCGATTTGAATTAGTTTGGAGAAGATATCACTAGTGGTTTTAAGAATTTCGATTGTTGTTTTGATTAGGTTGATGATTTTCTTAACTTCTGAGCCCTGCAGAAGTTTGAAGAGTTCGACGAGCTCGCCTAGCACATTCGCCATTATAAATACAATACGCATAAATCGGTCATAGCCCTCCACGCATGGAAAACTGGCCAGGCCATTTTATTTACCTTAACTTCTGACCCGCCTCCTAACTAGAGAAGACCGCTGGGAAATTAGAAAAGTTAAAGAGGCAATAGAGATCATTAAACATCCTCAAATCTCAATGCTGATCAACGCCTACGTCTCCATGATACCTGGAAGCATCTATTTTACCAGGACACCCGACTGAGACCCGACACGGAACCCGCTGATCCATACTGTCCGATCACGCGCGGTGGGCATCCGTCCACCCCGCCCGGGAAGACGTCTCCCTGATTGGCCGTTGCTCTCTCTCCGCAATGGCTGATCATCCGGCCAATCAGCAGTCAGGAGAGAAACCACATAAAAACCCCGTGCGCAGTCCATCTTCGCGCAACTTACTATTCTATATCTATATCTGTATTATAAAACAAATATCCCAAAGAGGCCGTGTTTAGTTTTAGCTAGATTAAGATTAAATATAAGTAGTTTTTTTAAGTATCAGCCCTCCCACAGCTCCAGAAACCGAGAGGTTGGAGCGATCATGTAACCCCCTTAACTGAATAAATTCCCGCCTCGCCAGGGCTACTGGCGAGGGGAAAATGAAGAAGAAAAAAAAACTTCGCGCAATCATGCGCACCACGCAGAGAGGGCTCGTGCAGAGTTCGAGGCAGCGACTTTAGTCCGTAGATGCTTAGGAAGTTCGGGGAGTTTAAGTTCGGCTTAGCGTGAGTGAGGGCTTTGTGCGCTCAATTGGGTTTGTCGGTGCGTGGGCGTCGAAGTGCTATCCGATCCTTCCACCCACGCGCCGAACTCTCCGGGCGCGTTCGAGTGCCAGGTGCGAAGTCGAGCGCGTCGGCGCAGACCAGAGAGATTGTAAGTGCAGTATAAGTTCTGCACCAATTAACGTACACCGAATTAGACAATGCAAGTCCGCTGGACATGCAAACGGACGAGCAACTGACAGATACTCTCGCTGCCAGCCCGGTTCAGACGCGCGCTCGCGCGCAACTGAAAACGAATCAGTCCGTTTCGCTGCCGCGCCGAAACCGCTGCCGTGCCTGCCAGTATCTGGATGACTCTTTGGGCCAGACGTGCGTGATAGCACGCCGAGCAGACCCGGCGCTCTAGGCAGAAATCGACGCGCTGAGGGGGGCCGCAGCGGAGGAAGCCGCCGCCAAGCGCTATGCACGCACTACCCATAACTTAATCAGTGAGTCTGTTCTGTGCCCCGCTGAGGCGCCCGCTGCCGCTGACGAACCCCATTCTCGCCCCTGTAGCCCCCCTCAGCACACACGCCAGTCGGACGAGTCCCCTAACTCGCCCGAAACCACCCCTCCCAAAAAGGACGCGCCGCCGCCCCTGCCCGCCGCCGCCCCCGCCTCACCGCCCACCGCTGCCCCCGCCTCGCCGCTGCCTGTAGCAACCGCCTCACCGCCCACCGCCGCCTCCACCTCACCGCTGCCTGTAGCAACCGCCCCCGCCGCCATCACGCTCACGGAGCAGGAGCGCGCCGATGGTTGGGAGATGGTCGGAAGGGCCTTCAGCGCCCCGAAGCCGCTCCCGTCCCAAGCTTGGCTGCACCTCAACGCGCTGCCGGTTTCTAACCACTACCAGGTGCTAAGGCCACGAGAAGCCCCCGCGACACAGAGCGCGCCGCGCCCGTCCGCCGCCCCTCAGACCGCGCGCCCCCGCCCTCCACCCCCGCGAAGTGGTCGGGGAAATCTGTATTCAGACACCCAGGCCATCCTAAAACTGCTCAAACCGAAACTGACAAAAATGTTGCGAGGCACGGTCACTCCAACTTTCCTCACGCTCAAACCGACCTGCATTAAAGATCACCAGACGATCATTCTCGAGCTGGAGAAAATGCAGAGCATGAACCGGCATGCACAGTACTTCTTCCGCCGGGCCACAGAGGAGCGCTGGCATAAACTCGTAATCAGAGGCTTAGAGGGCGGAGCCGATCCCAACTCCCTTACGGAGGAGATCCAATCACACGGCGTGACCGTACACTTCATCTCCGAGATGAAGCGGCCACGCATAGACCATGACGGCAAAAAAGTGTTTGATCCGCTAGGTCTGTACTCAGTGGAAGTCAACTTTGCCCAGATTAACAGGGTTAAAACAATCCACGCGCTGCAGAACCTCCTCATCAGATGGGAAGAGTACAGGGGCCTGGGCGCGCCCCGGACTGCAAGCGGTGCCAAATGTGGGGCCACTAGCAGAGTGGGCGCCGCCGCAACTCTGTTTGTTTGTTCTGCGGCGACGACTGCCCCCGCAGCGGAGAGCCCAAGTGCGCCAACTGCGGCGAGGCGCACGTCGGCCAGTGCCCCGCGCTGCACGCATACCGAGACGTGCGCGCACGTCGACTGCAGTGAGCACGCAACGCGCTCCGCCGCCGACGCGCTCCGCCGGCAGAATATCCTCGGTTCTCCATGGTGTCAAGAGTTTGAACGGTCTGGTCCGGCGGGGAGCTCTTCTGTTTTGTTTTTTCAGTGGTTTGTTTGAGAGTTCTTTCGCGGGCGCCCTATGATTGTCTCATTTTTGGGCGCCCGCGTGGTTTTGATTATGTCACAGTTTTGGTTCACTTTTGTTTTTGTTTTGGCTTTTACCTACTCCATTTGGATTGAAGTTTTGTCATTTCCCGTTTCGCATACGCTAACGGCCTTCTTTTTTCTTTTGTGTTTATTTTCTTTTAGTTTATACATTTGCATGTATATGTATTTACAATGGCACTTAAGCCTAAACCTACCACCTACTGCTACAATAACCATTTTTCTTATACTCTAGTTCTAATCTATATTTATAAGCTAAACGTGCTTATTTGAAATCTAGTTTACTGTCTGAGTTCTTTAAATTTAATATAGATTTAATATACATGATACACAAATACAGACATTTATCTCCGACCTAGTACAGGTGATAGAACTCAGAGCACTACGGTTTCATAACCATATAACTGATATCGTATAGTTTCCCTAACATATATCGTAGAGACATGTCGTCGACCTAGTATGGTTAATTGAACTTAGAACACCACAGTTTCACAATGTTTGAAAAATATATACTCTAACATTAATTAGAACACTAGAGATTCGCTCCTCCTGCTACATAAATCTGTAATTTTACCAAATTATGCTAATCCAGTTTGGAGAAAGTTTTCTAACAGTTCCAATAACAAACGTCAATTGCATACAACATACGTAGTATATGGAAAGTTATATAATGCTACAGCGAAAACCGGCGATATTTCGGCAGAAAACGTTTGTATTGTAGATTCCTGATATCGAAACAGTGTATAATTCTTGTTCTTATATGTGGAAAGAACTTCCTTTGAAACATTATGTTTCAAACATAGTTCACGTTTTGTGAGTCCTTAATACCGAAAAATTTGTTGACAGCAAAACGTCTGTCGGTGATCAACGCTTGAGGATAAACCATAAAACCATAAATAGGAATTTCACCAAAATTAATATTCTTTTAGCGATCTGGCATATGTCGCGGCCACTTAAATTTGAAAACGATGCTTCAATTTTTTGGGATACTTTACATGAAAACTCAAGAAAGAACATTATCAAAATCGGCTCCAAATTTTTTGATTAATCTTTGATCCTAGATAGCGAAAGGAACACTTAATAAGCTGGCGTAGATATCAGTTTCGTTGAAATATTTGAATTTTATAAATGTGCAAAAGTTCGATCGAGGAATTTTAAGTTTGGTAAAAATCTTCCTTATGGTTTAGCCGTTAGCGTTTGTTACAGTCGGACGGACGGATAGACATACAGATAGACGAACAGAGAGACGGTTTGTAGTAGTCCAAGTTTTCGGTATCAAGGAGTCACCAAAAGAGAGTTCTGACAACAAAACGAGTTAGAGGATGTAATTTACTAGTGTGAAGAACCTTTATGAGAAGCAGGTCTCATTTTCGTTGAAAAAAATCTTATTTTCGAAAATTGTAAAAGTTCAAAATTTTTTCGGCGTCTTCCTACAACTAAAATATTAAAGATAGAGTTTTTTTCCTTAATGAAATCTGTTCTTAAGGACATATTATGAAATAAGATCATGTACAATTTTTCAAAAATTTGAGTACTTTTCACGTAATTTTGCGTGAAAATACGGGCGAAAAAGTACATGCTGTTTTAGTATCCCTAGGTTGGTACTACGAGTTCGTCGAAACTTACAAATATAAACTCTTGAGATCATTCTCAAGATCCAAGGCGGCATCCATGTTATTTCATCACGCCCCAGTGTTTTGTTTACTTTCTGATAGTAAGTTTTTTATGTGGCCATATCTTCTTTGCGGTACAGTACGGCAAAGTGATACTTATTAATCAATAATTAGTGAGGGTAATCATTACTTTTCGAATATGAGTGCTAAAAATATAATTTTATTATTATTATTTATGGTGTGTCGCTCAATAGATTTGGAATTTGATCATATAAATATAGAAACGACTTGGTGAAACTCGTCTGGACATATCCGGGGAAACTCAATTCGAAAGTCAATGATTGTTTCTAAAGTGATATAAGGAATGCGAAGTGTGTATTGTTAGAAATATAGAGTAACTGAGAAAATATATGGTTACAATTAATCCCCCTTCCTTGCTCATAAAGCGGACGGTAGACACACATACGAGCCTTCTATTGGCAGATGGTTGACTTGAAAAAGTAAGAAGAAGCTCTAACGTTTCTTCCAACGGTACTTCGAGCAAATACCCAACTAATGCAGGGTTAACTACATGCACTAATCACTCACCTACGACAATGGTGCTAAACGATCTCGTTAAGAAAAAGGCCGCTGTGGCAGACGCAGGCGCTCTAGTCGTAGTGGGCGATGCTGGCGCAGCTGATTCTCCTGCCCTGGCGCTGGGGGCGGCCAGGGTGCCCCTGGCAGGCACGCGAGCACGGGCTTCGCCGCCGCAGGCAACTGCTCTTCCCACAGGGGAGCTCCCTGCAGGTGAGCCTGCCACTGAAGGACCACACAGGACGACGAAGACTCGGAAGCGCTAGCAATCGATCTCTCTCCTGGTGCAGTGGATGTTCGCGCGGTGGATCCTGAAGAAATCGCTTAGCTAACCGGAACTCATATTTCAGTATAGGCGTGGGATTTTGGATGCGGACCGGGAGGCATTAAGTTTGATCCTAATTATCTTTCTTACATAGCATTTTTCTCTAATAAAATATTTACACGAATCAGCAAAATAATTGGAAAATCTAGAATTGTAAAGTTACTATCGTCAGTCTTCTCCGTACGTTGGTAAAGACACCAACAAAAATATACTATAATATATATATATATATATATATATATATATATATATATATATATATATATATATATATATATATATATATATATATACATTCATTCCTTCATCTCTTTAGCCTTGGTTTAGTTTACAGTATGATACACTCTCTTCCCAACTGCTATCTATCGGCACATAATATAATTTGCACATTTTTTCCATTTTGCGGTCCCTTAATATGAGGAAGAATTGAAATATGACTATAAGAAGATTAATGTAATGTTATCCTATATGCAAATTTTCATTGAAGAATTTGGAGGTGTTCTTGAGAAATTGTCGTTTCAGAATGTCTGAAAATGCGCAATTTTGAGCTCATTTACACAGATGCTTTTGAAGTTTTGGGAAACCAGATAAGAAATATTTCGAAGCATTTATACGCACAAATGCGATAATATGTAAAAAAAAATATGCGTAATGTACATATTAATGACGTGAGAGGCATTTAAAGAAATTGTCATTTGCGTAATTTTAGAAAATTCAAAAAGAATTTCATTTTTGAATTTGAATTTGCAAAACAAAACTGAATCTTTTTAACGTAAAAATATGCGCTGTAGGCGTCAAGACAAGCTAGTGAATTAGTAATGATTGGCTTTAATTTTGTCGTTTTACACGGGTGACCCCTAATTTGTAAATAATATTATAACTAGAGCGAAAAATTATACCAAATGTCAGTTGCTGTCACGAGAAAAGTAATATTTTTTGTTTTTAGAACTGCGTACCATAACAGGAAAAACGAAGTTGCATAGTAATAAAATGAAATATTGTTTGCATAGGGAAATAATGCATGTTTTTTACTTTTACAACACTTCATGACTAAATATATACAACCGCTACAGCCGCTCAAAACGTTTTTGTAAGAACGTGGGGTGCCTTTTCCGAAATATACTTGCATAAATTCATTTAATAGAAGAGCAGAATTTATTATAAGTAGAGCAGAATTTATTATCACGAGAAGTGCTGTGATATATCACGATAAGTGCTCCCTTCTCTCTCCATCTCTCTCTACTCTTCATCTTAATCTCTCTCTGGTAGCCGATTGTTGAATGAAAAGAGAAAGCTGGAAAACACAGGGAAATCTAAATGCAGAAATTAATAAGGGAAATGCAGAGAAATCGCTGATCGTGTCAAAAAAAGGGCCTTCGACTCGGGCCTGTCTCCTGGCAGAAGGACAGATTAATGTATAGAAGTGAGTTGGCGATTAGTAGCTTACGATGAAGTGATGGTGCTTTAAAACACCATGTATACTCATGCCATGTGCCAAATTATATAAAAACTCTTTGTTAAAGGAATGGCAGCAACAACTATTACTTTCCAGGAAGTAGTAATGGAAAAGTGGTTATTATGCATAATTCACATCTGATTGGCTTGCATGATCTGGATTCTTCCGCATTTTTGTCTAAAATTTCATAAATTGCACAGTTAGTGTAACAAATAATAGTAAACTACACTTGTTTTTAACATAAGTATTTTTAATACTAACTTGTGACATAAATCTGAAATATTGTAATATTATAAAATTAAAATTGCAATAATATAATATTGAATACTATTCCGAAATATGCGAGAAAGATTGTGCACATCTAGTTCTATTTTTCGTTATCACTACGCACTTTTACTTTTTCGCACATTTCTCTCAGCATTTTTACTTTCTCGCTCACTACATACATAGTACGGAGAAAGTAAAATGTTGAAGCGATAAACGGCGATATCTTGGCAGAAAAATTTAGATTGTAGCACCCTGGTACCAAGAAAGTGGAAAATTCTTGTTCCTATACATAGTAAGCGATTTTTTAACATGTTTTGTAGCCAGAATTTTCATTTTATGGGTTCTTGATAGCGAATAATTGGATTAAGGAAAAACGTCTACTCATATGTCCGCCTTTTCGTCAGTCTGTGAACAAGGCTAGTGGCTAAACCATAGGCAGGTCATTACACCATCGTAATATAATATATTGATGCAATCTCGCACTTCCAATACTTTGCCCTATGCCAGATATAAAGCCTATGCCAATAGGAGAAAAATCGACTAGTTGGAGAAAACAGACGCATTCCAAATTCAAGGTCGTTGGTTTCTACTTTGCTCTCTAGATCTCATTATTATTATTATTATTATTATTATTATTATTATTATTATTATTATTATTATTATTATTTGATAAAGACACTGTTTAAGGCAGAGATTTTTTGCGGAGAGGTGAGCACGCAGGCCGAAAAAGCTCACTCTCATTCTGATAACAGGGGGTTCCTAAAACAAATGAATTTGTTCGTAATCTTGACACCATTTTTTTTCAGAGAAAAACACTTTCTATATCAGTTATTCAAAAATATTTCATACCCGAGTACAAAAAGTGTATAGCTCGGTTTGGGGAAATGGGTTCTAAATTCAGAAACAATGAAATGAGTTTTGAATTAAAAGTTCATTATGCTCTGTCCCAGATCACCAGCTCATGGGCAAATTATTATGATTTAAATAACCCAGCTCTATGGGCAATAGTGTACGAAGGAACAGTAGGATATCCGCTTCCAAGTTCACCATTTGACGGTTTGCCGTTCTACGACTCATTTTTTAAGAAAACGAAATACCAGGAGAAAGAAAGTCCTTCTAATTACCAAGAAGAGATGTATTCTGAGAGAGAAAACGAACATATGCATCGGCAAGATTACTTAGACAGCTATCACATTCATCCGGAATATCAGTCCTGGAAAAAAAGAATAACAACTGATCATGGAAGCAGGTATTCTGTAAAACCAACGTTTAAGAGAAAAGATCCAAATGATCAGAAAAAAAACATTGGAAATATAAGAGGCAAACTCGAGACGACGTCAGTTGCAAAAGGAAGTCATGGATCTATTGAAAGCGTAAGTAAATAAATTGATTCTAATGACTGTTATATACAAATTGTGCTATAACTAGTTAAAAAGACGTATTTAAAATTGACATGAATGAAGATTAAACTTAACAAAGTAACAAAATCAATGAATTAATGATGGATTGCACATATCGTTCAACTAATTTGCTGAAAGGTAACTGAAATATTGAAATATAAGGGTTTGTGCGATAAAATGGAAACGTGATACTTCAACTTCAATTCATTCCATCTATCATGAGCTTTCTATACTTTATCACCAAGGACGATGCTTCAAATCTAAATCACATACAATTAGAACAGGTTCTCATAAAACTTTCAAATGTTTTTCAGGTTCTCGTTAAATTGTATTTTTTACAAGTGCGTGAAAGAAATATATGCCGTTTTACTACATTATAAATTGTTAGATATAACAAAGCCAAAAGGAAGTTAGGAAGAAGAATATACACAAAATAGGGCAGCCACATTAACATCCGCTCTGTCTCGGAAATATACCGAATCAAAATACTATTTATAACTTCCTTACAAATAATATATTTTTAAAATATGTCACGCAACAAAATACGCAAATATGTACACAATTACTTTAAAGAGGAAATATAATTTTTGGAGGACGCTCTTCGAACATTTACTCAATAAAGTAAATTTTCCACGTTTAAAAGGTTCAAAAATTGGAAGGTTCACCAAATAACTTTTGTTGTGAATATATATTAACTTCCAGCCATGTCACATTACACTTTAGATATGTATCTAGAAATGAAAAAATGCAAATGGAGAAGATGAAATAAGTGGGAGCTGACGTGCAAATATTAATTTATTTGATCTCAAAACAGCACACATGCAGTTAATTAAATTTATTTGGGAGAATTTGAGACCTTTTTTGTAGCAATTAATGTTGTAATTACGCACTATCATAAAATATAATGTACTGATAGTTCCCATAAGAATTGTAAGCAAACACATTGGGGGACTGCATTTCTACAAAAGCAGTCACATAGAATGTAGACATTTTTGTGAATATTAGGGTCGGTTTTGAGACCAAAAGTGGAATAACATGGGCTGTTACGCAGGTACGGGGCGGATGGCCGTGCATGCGTACTTCGCGCTCGCTGTGAAGCCGCAGGGGCGCTACCGGAAGATGCCTCCTTCATCGTGCAATTGCTGCACCTGCTCTTCCGGTAAGCACGTATAAACGAGTATTATACAAGCACTTTCTCTCGAGTCACAAAATGTCTAGTTTCACTTCTTTACTAACAATTGTTGAATTAAGAATAAATGGTAGCCACAAGCATTGTTGACAAAATATGATAACCAGAAGTGGTTGGTACATAAGGGGGCTCTCCCACATTTTTGTAACATATTGTGTTATCATCATTATACAAAACTTTAAATATCATTCTTTAAGAGTAATATGTTATTTAAATCCAGTATGGACCTATATGCAAGAGTACTGTATTTCAAAAGTTTTCGAATGTATTGAGTTATAAAATAGAAATTCAAGCAAAACCTTCATTATCTCAGAAATAAATCTATGTGGGATAGCTTCTCCTTATATTAACCCCTTCGAATGTTATCTCCCGTGAAATTGAAACTATTTTGTATTAATATTTCTTCTTGATTGTCAATATATGTTGGCAAATAAAAATATACAAAGTTTTTTATGACAATCATTTATTTCAGCAATTGCACAACGTTTCGTAACTAGTTTTGTTACATCATCAGGTGCTAAAATAATGGGACATAGAAACCGTTATTCTACATATCAATTAGTGTAATTACTAGTATAGTTTATAAACACTACAATTGTCTCTAAAGTATAAGTCTATTGAGTAAAATTATCTCAAAATCAAACATATCTACTACAAAAGAGATCCTTTTAAACTTATAATTTTTATACAAAACAACCAAACAACAACAAAAAACAACAAAACAAAAACAAAAACAAAATCAATACAATACCAAATACCTCACCTGAGTGAGGGAACTACTATCCCATTGAATTACTTCTGCAGTAGAACAATCGAGGAAACATTACGAAATTAACTCACTCTCACTCAGTTCATATCACATAACTAACAGTTACAAACACACTCCATTCCAAGGAATGAATGACACCAACAGGCGTATGAATATGTAGTGAGGTTACAACACGGCGTATGAATATGCAGTGTGCCAACTTAACCACTATGCTGGATCTACATTGTCCGGACCTTTAATTTTAATTTTATATAACACATTGTCATAGGCATTGGTAAAAACATTCATTTCAACACTGGTATTAGGAGTCTGATTTAACTTAATCTGGTGTTTCTGAAATGAGTCGTGGGAATCTCCTGACCTCGGTGTCTAAAATAAGTGGGTTCTCAATAAATGATTGTCACAAAAAACTTTGGATACTTTTATTTGTATTTTGTATAAAAAAAATGAGCTAGAGATTTGATATATTATCTTGTCAAAATAACCAATCATCCTCTTCTCTCGGATCTAGCAAATGAGGGCACAAGAAAAGGTGCGCGGATAATACACGGAGAAACGCTCATGAACTGTCGGAAAAAGCAAAGGTTAAATCTTTCTGGCAGTGGTTTAATGTTTCCCCTTATTGCTTCTTAGGGACTTTAAAAGATTTTGTGTTAACGCCAAGAGATGATTCTACAAATTGCTTATGCAATTCTAATAGTTCAAGTAAAATATTCAATCAGAAGAGAATCATTAAATAGTAGATAATAACAATTGACAAACGGAGAATATATAGTATTCAGTCCACATACAAAGAAATATAATGCAGTTTCGACAGGATGTATCCATATACGTTTAATTTGCCGCATTTGTGTCGGTTCGTACAGTTAAAAAAAACAAAACAAATCAAGAATTAATAACGTACTATGTGAATGTTTCCAAAACACTTAAATTCCATGCATAATAAGACATCAGAAATCGTCTGAGGATATAATTTCTAGAACATTCAATACTTACTATTTTCCTTGTTTAATGTGTAAATTATTAATAATACTGCAGTGACTTTGGTGATGATGTTCGTTGTCTATTTTCAGGGATCCCGACGAGAACGGTGGCAAAGGAAATAATAACATACCTGCCCACCAGTGTGAAGCTGCCTTTACATCATGTCCTTTCTCACTATTAGAACCAGACTTTGGAGGCCTTTGGTGAAAGTTTCTGCTGATTGACTTGGAGAAAAACGACATACTACAGAAGATACACAAGACTGGTTCTAATTTGAAATATTAAGAGTGAATAATACATATTCAAGATTATTTTGTAGATGAATTTTAAATGTAATGAAATCACAAAAATACTTCCATAGAGTTTGTATGCAACCGAAGTGATAAAATCTTGAATATTAATTTTCCTGTATTAAGATAAAATCTAATTTTATCCTCTAATAAAGAAAAATGAAAACATTTTGGAACTGCAGTTTCATTACAATAATGCCTGTGTAATCGTTTAAAAGAACACTGCAAATTTTTGTTTACCGTTAGAATCTTATTACTTTTGTATTGGTCAAAGTTTATTACTTTAGAGCAACGGAAAGTGAGATACAGAAATATATTTGATTGATCGAGAATAATACAATCGGTAAGAAAAAGGAAATTGAAAAACGCAAAAAATTAAGTTTAAGCCTATACAAAATCCAAGCCTATTAGAAATCAGTTCATTACGATTGATAGATTGTTTCCGATCTCGTCAAATACGATGTTAATGAGTCCCTTTGGTGTAATGAATGTTTTATCCCAAGAAGAAATGATGTTCCTCCCGCACTTGATGGTGAGATCCGGTGCCCCGGCTTGCCGGGCTCTCCCTCTCCAGTTATCTCCATATCCCATCTGAGCACCGTCATAGCCGGAACAAGGAGTCTGACTCGTTTTCGAATATGTGTGGTTGGGTAGAACATGAAATTACGTGTGTAAATATGTCTCAGGAAGGAAGAAGCCGAGGATGAGGAAGAAAAGTTTGCTCGCAGACCGTGGTCTGTTTGTTAGGGAATTGCTCCGGCTTCCGTGTTGTATTGATCGTTGAAACTAGGAACAACCATCCACCAGAGCAGCAGGCCACTAGAACTCTCCTTCAGACAACGTGGTTGAATTCGATCTAACTACATACCTGGTACTCAATATCCGCCACCGTCGGGACTTCAACCATAAGACTTCCCTGTTTAAGTCGTCATAAAGACCAGTGGCGTTTTCTTTGGATGTGCACGTCGTGTCTCAACGCTCGAAGAAGTAAAAAAACATTTTTGCTTTCTCGTATACATACGTATATACGGACTAATATACGTAGTAGTGATGAAAGTTATGTAATGATGCAGAAAATTGATTTCGATCTTTAAACAGAAATACACGTTTCGGACTCCCCTGATAACGAAAAAGTATTTTTTTTTTAAAACGACCGTCCGACTGTCTGTCTATCCTTCCGTCTGTCCGTCCGCCCGACTGTCCGTCCGTCTATCCGTCCGTATGTCTGTCCGCCTGTCTGCCCATCTGTCTGTCCGCCTGTCTACCCGACCGTTCGTCTGTCCGTCTTATTAGTGCCGCATGTACAGGGTTTCTTCAATGTTGAAAAAAATTCTTCGCATGCTTTAGACGTTAGCAGTGGGTATAGACGGACAGTCAGACAGACAGACAGACGGACGGACGGACGGACGGACGGTCGGACAGATAGACAGGCAGATATACAGATAGACAGGTAGACAGACAGATAGACAGACAGACAGACAGACAGACAACCGGGTAGACAGACAGACGAACGAACGGACTGACGGACAGACAGACGGATGTTTTCTCTTTCAATTCGTTTTTCGGCATCAAGGACCCATCTAACAGGAATTGCGGCTACACCAAGTTTTAGAGGATTTTTTTCTTAATTTAGCATCATGATTTATCCACATTCTCGTTATCAGGTCCCAGGAATGAATTTTTTCTGCCGAAAATTCTGTTTTTTCGCTCAGCATTACACAACTATTTTATACTATGTATATTATTCCCTATATACGTACGTATAAGAGAAAGTGAAAATAGTACAAACACAAATTGCAGTGTATGTAAAATGAAGTTTTTAAATTTTGGGGCTCCCAACACATTTTGGGGCTTACTTTAGAACTATCGACATATTAAAATTCTGCAAACTGAAACTGGCATTTTTTTATGTTCGAAATCGTATATTGTTGACATAAAACAATGCTTAAAACTTATAGTATTTCATTCGTTCGGAATTAGAATCGGTCTAAAGAAATTAAAACTGTAATTAAAAGCCAAAGACGTACTTTAGAAAGTATTCAGAATCGAGAAAACATGAATGTCTCTGTTACACATCAGCTGTCATTCACAACTGAACCATAGAGCTATGGTGGAAAAGTAGTTTCTACACTAGTATTTATAATCGTTCCCATGCGAGTGTGAGCGATGTATAGACAGATATAAGGGGGCTTGTATTATATACATGGCTCATAGTATCACCCTTACCTCTACTACGAAATATACGAAATCCACGTACAACAATGTTCAAACCTTGGAGTCTAGGGACAGTCCTAAATGATAGTTATATTGTAACAGTTACGAGATGCTATTTGCGGAAGATCATCTGCAGACCTAATTTGGAAATTCTGAGCTTCTTCACGAAAAGTACTTCAACAACACAATCAGTCGCGGCCGGTGACTTGCGAATTAGGAAGGGCGGTGTTTGCTCGTATAGGGATTTCAATCCTGGTCTAAGACAACTTTTACATTGCTAATGCAAAAATAAGAAATAAAAAAAATATTTATAGCAAACAAAACAGTAATTTATGAAGTCAGATGAAAGGATCGGTATTTTTAGTTTAGTTAATAGACGCGGACTCTGTCGAACATAACTCAAACAGCGCACGCTGCCGCCACTCATCTGCTAATACCCTTCTTAGTCAAGCTTTCACTGGCTGGCATGCACCAGCTTTGGACGGGCTTGCGTAGTCCACGATACTACCCATTCTAAAAAAGTTTTTTTGTTTATTTATTGTCGCATCAACAGCGATGGTCATTAGCGACAATTATTTATTTATTTATTTATTTTACGTCAAAAAACAGTTAAAAACTGCGTATGACGTCCTATGGGGAAACGTGAATTGTGTGCACATTTTCAAAATTCTGTGATCCCTACACCAAGTCATATACTATTTAAATTTTGAATTTTGAAAGGGAGAAAAAAAACAAAAACTCCCATGTAGTAAAATCTATTTTCAAAAATAAATAAGCAATAAATTTTGAATTTTGATCTTAGATATTGATTGATCTAAGAGTAGAATATGTGTGTTTTTAAGTAGTACACAAGTGGCAGAAAAACCTAACAGCAAATGACAGTACGGTAAACATTAAAGATCGCGTAGTAAGCATAAGACCCCTTATTAATAAACTCAAAAGGGTTATCATCTCAAATGTCTGCCCCATAATACCACATGATGTAATTGCAAAGGAACTCTCCAAAAGAAACATAGAAATTCAATCAAAAATTTCGTTCCTTAAACCTGGAATACCTGACCCTGGCTTTTCCCATATCATGAGCTTTAGGAGACACGTATTTATAGCCCCTGAAGATGTAAACAAACTCCCTGAAACAACAACAGT
The DNA here is from genome assembly GCA_964035755.1 of Teleogryllus oceanicus. Classification (NCBI taxonomy): domain Eukaryota; kingdom Metazoa; phylum Arthropoda; class Insecta; order Orthoptera; family Gryllidae; genus Teleogryllus; species Teleogryllus oceanicus. Next base: position 66,783,692 of record CAXIVR010000004.1, read on the forward strand.
ATTCCATGAAGGAATTAATTAAAGAATCTTTCTCTCAACTGATGATATGACTTGCTTCCTATGTAAATCAACCGGGCATCTTGCCAGACAGTGCCCTACTTCACCCCAGTTAACTGAAGAACATGCTCCTAATGAAGTAAACAAATGTCCTATAACCCAATCATCACATCACCCATCCGGATCTGTCGATATGCCTAACATATCCAAAGAAACTATTATTAACAGAAAAAAATGCCCAACTTTACAAAAAAACCCATTAGCTTCAGATTCTTCATCACAATTAGAAACAGAAAATGACAAAAATCAAACTTGTAAAACTGAATCCACAAAATCTAAATTAAAGAAGAAAAAGAAACAAGACAAAAGTGATGACAACTCCATGCATGCAAATCCTCATATCAAGAAAGTAGAAGAGCTTATTGCACCCATTAAAATACTATCTCTAATAATCCTGAAAATTTCCTACTTACCTATGAACAGCTGGAAAACGTTCTTGAAAATTTTTTGGTTCTAACAACCCTATTGTTATAGCTAAAGATTATACTGATGATATTCAATCCATCATTGAAATGTTAAATGAAATATACTCCCTACTAAATGAAAGATCGATCAAAAACAGAATCACAAGAATAATTAATAAATTAAAGAAACATAACCAATTACCAGAAGAGTCAGGATCTGATATGTCTGAATAAAATGATAATTTCATAAATTTTATGAACATTCTACAATGGAATGTCAACGGATTCTATTGCAGATTAGAAAGACTACAATTATTATGCATTAACCATAAACTGAAATCATTTGCATTCAAGAAACCAACTTTAAAGCCAACCATGTAGGTATAAACCTTTTCATAAAAATCGATCCACATCCAGCATAGCAAGTGGAGGTGTCGCAACTTATGTCAAAGGGTTCTTAACAGTTAAACAACTTGACATACAATCTAACATCGAGTTTGTAGCTGTAATCATTCAAGATCATAACCCAGTGTGTTTCTGTAACATCTACCTACCTAAAAGCCACAACTTTGAAATTAATGAGATCAAAGATATAATCAAACAACTCCCCAAACCTTTTGTCCTACTCGGAGATTTGAATTGCCATAACACCTTATGGGGTTCAAAAACAAATGATTCTAGGGGCAATTCCATTGAACACTCATTGAAGAGCTTGATCTACACTATTAAATAATGGGCAACCAACTCACTTTAATGTGAGCAATGGTAGCCTCAGTGCTATTTATCTCACCTTATGCTCTACTACAATTGCACCAAAATGCAACTGGTACGCCATAGATGATCCGCACGACAGTGATCATTTTCCCATTTTTATTGATATCAGTAGCCCTATTCGCATACCAATTATAACTATGAATCCCCATAAATTGAATTACAACAAAGCTAACTGGTTGAAATACCAAGATCTGATATCCAGGCGGTTGAATGATAATGCCATCTTTGAAGGTAATGATGTAAATATTGACAGCATTATCCATAATTTCTCAGAAATAATTTTAAAATGTGCTAATGATTCAATAGAGTCTTGTAAATCTTCAAAAAGGACAAAATCGGTCCCATGGTGGAATGAAAAATGAAGAGAAGCAATAAAACGATCCAAGTATGCTTTTAATAGATACAAAAAACATGGTACTGTAGAAAATAAAATTGAATACAAAAAATGAGAGCTGCTGCAAGAAGGACAGTCAAAGAAAGCAAAATCTCATCCTGGGTCAACTTGTCTCCAAAATTACCAAAGATCACGATATCAAAAAATCATGGAAAAAATTATGCAATCAAAGGTATAAAAAGATCCAATCAAATTAATTTTCTTCAGTCTACAGATAACCTGTTTATCACTGATCCTGATGCTATTGTTAACGAGTTAGCTAACAATATAGCCAATAATTCGAGCACTCTAAATTATTCCGAAGCCTTCCAAATTTTTAAGAATGAGAAAGAAAATGAACTTGAAGATGACTACGAAGATCTGTGCTCTCAATACATCAATGATTCCATTACATTAAATGAACTAAAGATTATTCTTACAACAATTGGGGAGCTGATAAGAGCCTTCTGATGTTAACATATAGACATTAATCCGATCGAAAATCGACTATGGATCTATTATATATGCTTCAACAAACAAAAAGGACACCACAAAACTGGATGTTATACACAACAAATGTCTTAGAATATGTACCGGATGTTACCATAGCAGTCCCATCGGAAGTGTGCTCATTGAAGCCAGAGAACCTAACCTTTCACATCGCAGAGAATATTTAACATTAAAATACGTTCTCAAAGCTGTTTCGTCGATGAACCCTATTATCTACAAAGACTACAAACCTAAATTTCCTCAATGTGATTACCATCCTCAGTACATACCTTTGCATGCGAAAGTAAGGAACATTTTTGAGGAGTTGCAAGAACATCAACCTCCCATAGAAAAGAAAAGGAACTACAACATCCCACCCTGGACGCTCTCGGGTATACAATATGATACCAACACTTCCGATAATGAAGGTTACTAGTGGTTTTAAAAATAGCAGTGAAGTACATGCCTCCGTTGTTACCCAAGATACTACAATTAAAATACAGCTACTTTCCTACGCCAGCCTTACCAGCGCAGAAATCTGTTCTCTCATGACAGCCTTCAAATTGATAAAACAGTTGAACTATAAAAATTTATCATTTTCTGTAGCTCTATTCCAGCCATCCAGAACATCTACAATAATATTCATAACCTCGAAATGGTAATCATCATACATGAATTGCATCACCATATTGTCAAAGCAGGAAAGTCTGTTGTGATCTAATTCGGACCTAAAGACAATGAAGTCCTAGGAAGTGAAACTGCAAATCTTGTGACTGAATCGGCGACCGAAGAAAACAGCAACGGAATTATAAAAACCTCCTGTACATTCAATGATATCTGGAAACATGTTGAAATCTTAATGAAAGACAGATGGAACAGGAAGTGGTCCAGGCTCAAAGCCAGTGAACTCCATAAACAAATAGGAAATTTCTTCAATTTAAAAACTAGTGCTGAATTTTAAAAAATGGAAAAGAACAAGTAGCAATTACTAGAATCCGAACTGGACACTGCAAATTGAGTCATATCCACTTATTTAACAAAAGCCCTCCTCCCACCTGCAACCACTGTGACAACTCCACTCTTCTTAATTTAAACCAGTAATTAACCACTGCCCTCATTACAACACACTTAGACAACAAATTCTGCAGGATGACTCATTTACCTTAATTTTGGAATTCCCTAAATACCAAGAAAAAATCCTTAATTTTTGCAAAAAAATCCAAATATTTACTTATATATAATAGTTATTAACTATTGTCATCAATTTAAGAAACCATGTCAATTTTCTGTTAACAAATTTGTTATTACTGTAACTAAAACAACCAAATGTATTATTTAATTTAATCAAAAATCTATATCTAAATCAAACGGACGTTCTTTGCTTTACAGAACATTGGTTATCTCCTAATGAACTTAGCATTTTCCAAATTCCAAACTTTTACCTCGCAGGATTTTATTGCAGAGAGAGAGAATCCCATAAAGGTCCTACGTATGGGGGTTCCTGTATTTACGTTAGAAATAATATTGATTCTATCCCCATGGCGGAATTAAATGTGTACTCCATTGAAAATATTTTCGAAATTTCTGTTGTGCATCTTACTTCACTAAAAGTGATAATACTTTGCATTTACAGACCTCCAACAAAGAGAACTGCAGATTATATTTCGTTCTTAGAAAACCTGGAGATAACACTTAACAAAGTCAGCAATCGCTCTTTTGAAACCATTGTTCTATGCGGAGATTTTAACATTGATTTTCTGGTCGAATCTTGCGAGAAAGAAAAGTTTCTCAATTTAATTAATTCCTTCAATTAAGACATTACAATTAATGTACCTACACGGATCACACAACATTCGATGAAGGCAATTGATCAAATTATAATTAACAAAACTACTACTCGATATGAAGTTGAAACAAAAGATTTAGGATACAGTGACCACGATGCACAAATTCTTACCATTATAAGAAATGCGATCACTGACACAATAAATAATGCACGTATGACTAGATTGTTTACTAAAAGTAAAATTAAATTATTCATTGATTACTTGATGCAGGAGTCATGGAAAACGGTTTATAATACTGCTGATACAATCGACAAATATAATTCTTTTTTTTTTTCAACTCTTTCATTTCATTTTAACACTTGCTTTCCTTTTCAAAAACGAAAACTAAATATTTCACGGAAAAGCAATTATTGGATAACACAAGGGATTAGGACATCTTGTAAAAACAAGCGAATTCTTTCTTTCATTTCTAAACGTCATGACGTATCTCTAGATTTTCTTATCTACTTTAAAAAATACAAAACATTGTTACGAAAAGTCATAAGGCAGGCTAAAATCATGAAAAACGATCAGGATATTTTGAATTCAAATAATAAAACAAAAGCAATGTGGAATATAATGAAAAATACTACCAAATCAACTAGAAAACCCGTAGAGAATGTTGTTTTAAAATATAACGATTTAAATGTGAACGATCCGGCAACAGTGGCTAGTCTCTTTAACCAATACTTTTCGAGAATTGCTGCCGATCTCACTAAGGGTCTTCAGGCACAAAATTCAAAAACAGACAGTTCACCCAAAATTGTAGACACAATGTTCGTTTCCGAAACTTCTTCCTATGAAATTCTCAAAATAATCGGTAAACTAAAAAATAAATTTTCGTCCGGTTTAGATGAATTCCCGGATTCTTTGTTAAAGACTTGTGCGTATGCCATTATACACCCGTTAACTCACATATTTAATGCATCTTTATGCACTGGAACGTTTCCAGATATTTTCAAAACAGCTAAAATTAAGCCGCTTTTCAAAAAAGGCAACAAAAATAAAATTCAAAATGATCGGCCCATTTCTCTTCTATCAGTCTTTTCAAAAATATTAGAGAGACTTTTTTACATACGAATGGAAACCTTTCTCACTAAACACGACCCGCTTTCAGATTGCCAACATGGATTTAGAAAATCAAAATCAACGGAAACAGCTATATTTTCTTTTCTTAAAGATGTCGCCTCATCATTGGATCAAAACGAGGCACCTATTGGATTATTTTTAGATCTCTCAAAAGCTTTTGACATCTTGATCATGACATTTTACTTTCAAAATTACCTTCATAGGGAATTCGTGGTATTGCTCTAGATTGGTTATGTTCGTACCTTAAACAACGATCTCAGAGAGTTGAAATACCTTACTGGAATGATGGAACATTACGTACGCACCTTTCCGACTCTTTGCCCGTTGCATATGGAGTTCCTCAAGGATCGATTTTAGGTCCTATTCTGTTCCTGCTTTACGTAAACGATATGCCCTCGACGATTCGAAACGGAAGAACGGTTCTCTTTGCGGATGATACGAACATCCTTTGCAATAAAGAAACAGTACAATATCAGATGTTTCCAATTGGTTCCGAAATAACAAATTAATAGTGAACGAAAAGAAAACGGTTTTAATGCAGTTTTCCATTTCAAATAAACAATTCTGTGCCCCATTGAAAATGAACAGTGTACCATTGACTGATGTTAAGATAAAAAAAAGTTTAGGTCTCTCAATTCAGTCAAACCTTAAATGGAACGTCCATTTAAATGAATTGAACACAAAATTAAGTTCATTATGCTACGCGTTCAGAATTCTTGCAAATTCAGTCAGCCTTCATACTGTTCGTTGTGTATACTTCGCGAATGTTCATTCCCGCATGAGATATGGCATAATATTCTGGGGAAATACATCTTATAGCTCCCAGACTTTTAGATTACAAAAACGAATTGTACGAATAACAACCAAATCCCACGCACGTGAATCATGTAAGCCTCTCTTCATTAATCTGGGAATTCTACCATTACCGTGTCTTTTTATTTACGAATCAGTGGTTTTTGTAAAAAATGACTTGCTTAAGGGCGGGAATATATTTTCAGAAAATGCCGAAGTCTATTACTATAACACTCGACGTAGAAATCATATTCATCAGGTGACAGTATCAACAGCTCATTACAAAAAATTCACATACAATACATGTACATTATTTTACAACACTTTGCCAGATGACATTAAACGATTAAATTCAATAGAAAAGTTTAAATCCCAAGTGAAACCGTTTCTGCTGCATAACTGTTTCTATACAATTAGAGACTATACTGAGCATCACAAGAAAAGCAACATTAATTTTAACAATGATACATAATGCATTATTCACCATTTGAACTGTGTAAATGAGTATAAACAACCTGTAACAATTATTGTACTACAGCTTCCGGGTCAATGACCCCCATCTCGATCAGGTTTTTCGTCCAGTTTCCCTGATCCATTGAGCAAATGCTGAGATGGCCCCTTGTTTTGCTTCTGGACATAAATGTAACTTCATTTTCTGTGCACGTCTTCTAGAATTCAGTGGGAAATACAATTATTCAAATTATCGTTTCCATGTTGTCGCGGCAGGAAGTAATAAGAGCCAAAATTTATTGCTTATTTATCCTTGAAAATAGATTTTATTACATGGGAGTTTTTGTTGTTTTTTCTCCCTTTCAAAATTCAAAATGTATTGTTTATTTACTTTTGAAAATAGATTTTACTACATGGGAGTTTTTTTTCTCCCTTTCAAAATTCAAAATTTATTGCTTATTTATTTTTGAAAATAGATTTGACTACATAGGAGTTTTTTTCTCCCTTTCAAAATTCAAAATTTAAATAGTATATGACTTGGTGTAGGGATCACAGAATTTTGAAAATGTGCACACAATTCACTTTTCCCCGTAGGACGTCATACGCAGTTTTTAACTGTTTTTTGACATAAATAAATAAATAAATAAATAAATAAATAAATAAATAAATAAATAAATAAATAAATAAATAAATAAATAAATAAATAAATAAATAAATAAATAAATAAATAAATAAATAAATAAATAAATAAATATATAAATTAATAAATAGATAGATATTCGTGAAACAAACCTTATGTCACTGGCGTTTATAATGGTTGCAAGTTTAGTAATGTAGTCTTTGAAAGTTAATCCATCTTGGGACTCGAACACAACAGCTTGTTCTTTGCTGGGGAAGACATCGGTGGATGTAACGTTGGCGTAAGACATCTTTTCATCAGTTTCACGTTGAACATTCGAAGGAACTGGGGTTATGTTTCCCCTGTACTCAGAAGAACTCATAACGCCAACCTAATAGCTGCGGGAGCAGCTGGGTTGACACACGTAATTGTCTTAAAATAGTTCTAATCACTGACAGATTTCAACTCGCGGCACAGGATAAATAAACTTTTCACAAACAGACAGCACAGGACGGAGACCGCAAGACGACCGTCCGGTTGCCAAGCTCGCATCCGAATCCCTAAAAAAGTTTATTTTTCGTTGAAGCGGGCAAATACAAAATTGCACTGTGATATACACAAATTAAACGAGTTGATTGATTGCAAGTGCAATACTTTCTGCAACTTTTCCAGAGGTTGGCTTCAGTCTCTAATTCAGCGCGTCGACATACATAGAGAAACATGTTTCAAGTCTTATGTGTATGGGCATGTGTATCTTCATCCTTCTTTTTTTATTTTTTTATTTATTTTTTAGTCGTATTAACTACATACTACATATTAGCGATTACTTAGCATCATTTACATTATAATAAACCCCCCACTTTCATTCACGCTCCGCGTTGGGCTCCGATATAATAATCCCTCGTTCTACTGCCAATACAATAATTTTCTTTTCTTTCTGCCACTGCAATATTTTCCTATTTTTTTAAACAAATCTGAACGCCGCACACATACCCTTCCTTAAACCTACCTTACGAGCTTTGTACGAGCTAAACGAGCTTTGTACTTGCCCGTTAGCTAGCTAAATTTATACATCTAAATTCTCCCTGGGCGGGACTATGTGATTGCCCTATACAGAGCTACAAACGAGGTACTTATGTGCACGAGCATGGGTCTGCATCTAATTACTTTAATCACAATACATTCTCTAATGGTTATTGATAGACCCGAATGTATTCATCTTAATTTATTTACTACTTTTGGATGGTTTCTTTCCTCAAAAAATCAATATATCAAATACATCTGAAAAACAATGCCCTCTGATGGCACAAAAAATACACATAACAGAGACAAATACATTTAAAATTAAAACCCAACAAATAAACAATAACCATTCACACTGAAAATTATAAAAACAATATGTACACTCATTCACTCCGAAGGCGCATTCTGTCGTTAGAACCGTTGACCCTCTTATCTTATGATAATGAACAAAACTTGATCTTCGACAGATGCTTTTGAAGATAAAAAGAAAAACCAACAAACAAATATCCATGCATCACTTCCCTTTGTGTCGGACAAATGCTGTGACACGCGACGCACGTCACGCATCGCCGCCCACCGATTCGTACACTCCCCGTGTACGACGAGAGCACGCTCCAGCTTCCACCAGCTCCAAGACCATATGTTTCGTCAACTCACACTGCTGAGCAAACACTGTGAAGCGATCTGCGGTAAAACGCGAAGTTTCCACCACGTTTAAAGTTCCCACGGTGAAGAAATACCGTATAGGTATTTCTTCTATATGTATAACCCAATAGGGTTACGCGAAATAAACGAAACTGCTCTGTTCGTCTTTCGATTACTGTCCGAAGCATGTTGAATTCCGTATCATGAAATGTATGACAAAATGTCCGCGGCCGTTGCTTAACATTGCAATCGCATAAAATCAGTCTTCGCGTTGCGTTCACCCGTAAAATATTGTTCCTATTTCTTAATCCGTTCATTCGCTCACTACATCAGTTTTGTTCACTTGAAAATATAAACAAAAATGTTTTCAAAACATTTTTCTAACTCGGAGCTCGCGTCTTCACCAACCATATAACACTGTACTTTCTCTCCTCTCTCGAGCATTGTTGTCCACTATCCTATATAGATTTTTTTGAACAAGCGCCGATCGCTTGCCCGTGACCACAAACAAGAATGATTCTTAATTTCCCGTTTGAAAGCGTTTTTATGCCTCGCTACCAGTTCTCAATATTGTCTATTGTTTCTCTGATAATTACAGCGATCTCTATTTTTCCTTTCGATGTCTTATTTTATTAAATCTCATCGTTTTTAGTTCGTTCATTGTCGTGACGTAGTCGTGACGTCACTACGATGCGTCACTTGTTTCACACGTATTTCAATTATACTTTTAATTTTAATTCATTTTCTAGACGTTTCCCAAAATCGTGATTACTTTCGAAACTGTTCATAAATTTCGCCCTGTTGTTCTCTAAAGTTCCTCGATGCCTTCAAGCATTTCCGTAATATTCATTAAAAAACATATTTGCCATCAACTTTACCCTAACAAAAATGGTCTCCATGTTCACGCTTTTTAACTTGAAATGTACGATTACGATTATTTTCGAAATTTTGTGAACGCCTTGCCCGATTTTGCTGATTGTTCTTTCTAACTAAATATTATGCTTTCTTTCTAAATATTATGTTTTATTGAATGTTTATGTTAAATTTGACTTTCTTTCGCGCATTAGGTTTATTTAGAATGTTTGCACGTGGCGGTGCCGTCTTCTGTCTTTTTGAATATAAATCTCAACATTTTATTGGAAAGTCTTTATTCTCTGGAACACTAAATTACCGAAACAATCGCAAATCATTACAACATGTATAAAAAATTACGTACGTTAACAATTTGTTATAATGAAATTACATAATGAAAACAGGAAATTTTGTCATGAAATCCTTTTTTTATTATACCAGAGTGTAATGTTTTGAGTTGCATTATGTTATCACAATTACTGGTATTCAAGTCTATGTAAGCTAAAATGAGAATGTTCAAATGAACTTTCACATTGACACAATTTTTCTCCGATTTTGAAATTGAATGAGTCATCCTGACATTTTATAGAGAATAGTTAAAAAAATTTGCAGCTATGTTCAAATAACTTTATTTCTAATTCTATATTTTTAGAAACTGTACTCATTTTAGGGGAGGATCTGACGTTGCATTGTCAACAGCATTTGTTTTCCTTTTCAGCTTTTTCTTTTCCAAAATTTATTTTCTTACCTTAATGCATCATTTACTTTGAGTTTTTTTTATTTGATTTCAGTTCTAAAAATATAAATCCATGTAGTATTTGTTAGGATTACTTAGAAATATCATTGTAAAATGATATCTATGATACTTATCTATGATACTTATCTCGTTAAACAATTTGTATAGTTAAACAACGTATCTTTACAGCACGTTCTAAGCGAGAACGTATATGTAGTATGTTTTATACTCAAATAATGTGATTGAGGGGGGCCAACCTTTTTTAAATATAGTTTTGTTCCGAACATTTGATTTAAAAAAAATCACAGCCTTCATCGATAGTAAAGTGTATCGACTATGTGAATGTTGAAAAAGAAACACAAATGTTTGTAACTGCTTGTAAATAGAACTACATATATAAAATACAAATCATATTTTTTGAGAACTTCAATAATTGCACGTAATAGTATTATTTGTATTCCTTGTTTGCATTAATCGTCATGAGAATCAGGTATGGTTAAATATCTGCTTGAATATCGAAATTTTTGTCGACTCTTCGACACAAATATACCAAATTTTTCGAAAACAGGATTTTGGTTGTAAAATTAAAGAAATGCTATCCATATCTTTTCATTTCTCTAAAAAAAAGTATTATATCCATAAACAGGAAAAATATGTATATTTGCTCGGAGTTGCGCACAGCCACACAAAACTAATATAGATGGTGTCACATTCACACTTAGGTACGAGGTCGTCGAGAAAGACAGAGCAAAAGCCCACCAAAAGCACACCAAAATCATGTGACCGCCGTGATCCCAGCATCTCTCTGCAGTGCTGTGCAGTCTGTGTAGTGAGCCGTTGTACGGTGTGTGTTTATTGTACTGCAATAAACATGCAACATACTAATGTGCAAGTTGTCCTGAGAAACTTTAAAAAGGGTTGGTGGAACGTTTGTGGCGGAATATTAGCATTCATTTAGTTTTTACATTACACCAATTATAATGTTCTCCATGTAAATTACTAACCTATTAGTTGAAAATTGCAAAGTTTGATTTATGAGTTAGATATAATTGAAAAGAAAGAAATCAAATGTGTGTAAATTTCTATAATAAAAATCAATAATATTTGATCGTATGTATAGTAAATTTAAAAAACCTAGAATACAGAGGTAATGTACTAAACATAAATGCAAATGCTATTAACATACTCTTAAACATCGCTCTCGAGCTTTGTGCTCGTGACCAAACTATTAAGTCGTATATTGATATTGCTATAATGTTTAATATGTTCGTTTGCAGATTATTGACCCTAAATTCCACGACACTGCAGTTTTTTTCTTGCCGCTCAAACTACAAACCTGAAGATGAAAATACACCAGCTTTATCATTACCAAGTGACAGAAAACAATGGCAAAAGGGGCTTCGAAATATTCCTAGAGATTTCTCCAAACTGAAACAGATTAGTATAGTTAGCATAAAACCGTTTTGAGGAATCTTGTATAATTCGAGTGCACAGGGTTGACAATACTCAAAGGTGAATTGAAAGAATATCCGAGGGTAAGAATGAAATTGCAGAGCCAACTATACGTATTTACAAGTGCTCTTTCGTCCACTTCTAAGTCACCATCAAATGTTAAAAGACTTGCAGATGTTAAAAAGGAACACGTGCAAGAAGTTATCAATGATAATCTTTGGGGTCATAATGATTATGTTCAACACATAAAGTGAATTATGTGAGTGATATTATTAAAGAATGAAAAACTCTACATTTCTTTGTTATACTACACTTCAAATATTGATAGTGTAGATATTGATAATAAGGTGATACCTTGTGTCACATCGATCTTGACAATTTATGAAGGTCTTTCCTTTGAAATTAGTGTAAATAATGTACGATTTTCAGAGGGTTAGTAGGTAAGATGAACACCATTAATACATTGAATATTTTAGAAAGTTTGATGACCTGGTAAGAAAAGAATAATATTGTTTAAAACGAAAGATAACTTAAATGGTGCAATACACTTTTTGAAGTTAGTGCATAATTATGATGACTGTAAACATTTAAAGTTCACTGTAGAACAAATCACTTTGTGATTTTTATATGATACAGTACTATGATATCTGCATAATATCTACACTCTGCATATGCCTGTGTTGTGTTAAAAAATGGATGGATCTAGGAAAACGTCAAAAATTATTGACAGCGGACATTATATTTTTAAAGGGGTGTCAAAGTCATCAAGTGATACCTAAGTTTGCTGAACGTAAATTCAGTGCGTGTGTGTTTGGTAGCAACAGTATTCAGCGTAAATTTTATAGATTACACAAGAAGACATGTAATCAAATTTTGAAATTTGTTATTAACGATAAATATTGTGCTAAACGTAGATTGAATAGAGATCTGTTAAGCTTGGAGGCCTTTATGGCAGACAATGTTGAATATGATATTTTATGTAGTTATTATGACTCACAATCGATTAGGTTACGAAACATTTTTTGTAAGGCGTTGAGCAAAAAAGAGAAAAAATTAGAGGTGCGTGTAGCTAGTAGGGATCAAAACAATATTGACGCTAGTTACCAAGGGGATATGTTAGATAAATGGAAAGATAAAAAGGTTTGGAACCTCACAGAGGTTAATATTCCTGATGGTGTTAGGAGAAATTTAATGTTGGGTCAAAAGTTTGCATATCCTGTGTCACAAAATGATAAGTTGAAAGTCACTTTGGCTTCGATTAGTAGTTTTGAAAGTGAAATATGGAAAGTACCTGAGGAGAATAGAGATGAAATAAGGAACAATTTTAGTAATGCGGTAAATTGGTTTGTGAATAATCATGTTGATCATAATCTAGGTAAGAATAAAATATTAAATGATTATTTTGAGACTAAGAGGTTTATGAAACTGAATCCTGACCTGTCAGTAGTAGGTTGTGATAAAGGAGGTGGTGTAGCTCTTGTCAATACTATTCAACACAAATCTAAAGTCGAAAATGTTTTTAAAACTTACAGTAATTATACAATTTAATTAATTATACAGGAAAGACAATTCTAATAGGATCATGGTAGAGGTTAGAGAAATCTTACTTAGATGGAAAAAGTAAGGTTATATATCTAGCAAAATATACCAACAGTTATAACCTTCCAGTGCTTGTGTTCCTAGAGCTTATGGGTTAGTTAAAGTTCACAAGAAATAATCCTATTAGGCCAGTTGTGTCTTCAGTAAATGCTGCCACATAGAGCTCAGTAAATTCATTAATAGTATACTTAAGAAGCTTGTTACCAATGACTATCATTCTGGTGTAAAGAATAGTGCCAGTGTTAAGCAAAATATTATGTGTATACATTTAGAGGAAAAGGATAGGGTTATGTTATTAGATGTTGAATCGATGTATCCTTCAATCCCCCACGAATTGGTTTTTGATGTATTGGATAAAAAGTTAAGTGGGATTAACTCATATGAAGGTCTTCCATGTGATGAACTTATACTGGCCATTAGATTCATATTAAAAAACAATATATTTTTACATAACAATGTTGTATATAAGCAATTAGATGGGTTACCTATAGGAGGTGTGTTAAGTAGCATCTTAGCTGAATTAGTTATGCGAGAGCTAGAGACAGATGTGTTACAAGGATATGAAGTTAAATTATATTTACGATATGTAGATGATACCTTATTGATTGTTAAGGAATATATGGTCAGATGATTTTACACAGTTTTAACTCCTATGATCCTAGGATAAAATTTACATTGGAGGAAGAAAACTATGGTGTTCTAAATATTTTTGATTTGAAAATTATGAGGATGGGTAATAAGATTTCTACTGATTGGTATCATAAAGAAGTGTATGCAGGTGTTTTGTTGAATTATAGGTCTTTACATCCAAAACAGGTCAAGATACTAGTCGCGCGACTTTTCTTGACGTCTCCCAGCGCGGGGTGCGGGGAGAGGAGGCTTCCCCGACGTCACATCCAACGGGTGTTGCCAACTGTAACGTTATTAATACTATTCGCGCCTCTTTCGCTCTTAATACAACAGGACATTATAGACGATAAAATATAACAAATAATAACACAATTAATAGCAACCACAAGTGAAAATAATTAGATAACGATAATATTGCTTATTAAGGAGATATGATATTACCAAAATCCGAATCGAATAAATCACAGGACACAACACTAACAGCGAAAACGCGAGAACTGAATTCATTCGAAAGCAGAGCATGGCAGCCCTGACAATCTTGCCGTGCCGTTCCGTGTGAGACCAATGTTGTGACCAGACCGTACCGAGTCGTGCTGTGTTGAGCACTAGGGAGCTCAGACGTCAAGAAAAGTCGCGCGACTAGTATGTGTAGTTTTAGTGTTAGTGGATAAAATAGTAAAGTTGTCTGATAAGTGTTATTGCGAAAATAACTTGGAGTTGATATTTAATTTGTTGGTATGTAATAATTATCCTACAAAATTCATTTCCAAATATGTGAATCAAAGGTTGAATAGATATGTATATATGAATAGTCTAGACAATAAGAATAAAACTTCTGAGATTAGTTACAAAGAATATGTTAATATGGTTCTACCGTATGTACCATGTATTAAGAATAGGGTAATTAACATCTTTTTAATTAATTGTTTATAAGATTCCTTCCATTCTAAAAATTTAGGACAAACCTAGAAAATAAAAAAACACGACTTTGTGAACACAAAAACAATATAAAAAAATGTAGTCATAATTATAATTCGGTTTCCAATCATGTCATCGGTTTGATTCAACATCGGTTTGATTATGATAATACCAGTCCCCTGCCACTAGATAGGCCGGGGCCTGTTCTTATTTGAATCGTATTTGAATTTGAATTCCGCCATTTTAGCCCCGTGGTGGGCCAATAGCGTCGAAGGGCGCAAAGGCGCTGTGCCCGAAATCTACAGGCCGCACCAGGCAATTATTAACGTGCTTTGTGCGTAAACGAAACGGTTTCCTCTGAACGTTTTTGCATTTGTGTGTTACCGTTTTTGCATTTGTGTAAGCGTTTGTGTGTTTTTGCGTTTGTGAGTTTTTGCGTTTGTGTGTAGTATACTCTCTGTGTGTTACTGAGTTTCTGAGACGGTGCTCTGTACTGTATTCTCGAAATGCCCCAATTTAGGCGTTGTTGGGTACCCAATTGCCGAAACAACGAAAACATAAGGAGTGAACGGCAATTCTTTAAGTTTCCAAGAGATCCTGAAAGGTAAGCGATATGAAATGCTTAACATGGTTCTATAAAAATTATTTCATGTACTATTTAGTGGCATAGTAAATTAACTATGTCACTAAATAGTACATGAAATTAATTTAAATAATGTAATTATATGTGAGGATATTGTAAATTAACCAAAAAGCACTAGTTGCTTTAATAATCATGTAATTGATAAGTTATAATAGCTATATTAACATTAAGGTGATTTTGATATAACTATAATAGCTCAATAATACATTACTAATTTTATTACAGGTGTATGAAATGGTTAAAGGCAATTGGGGACCCGACTTTGGCATCTAGCCCTTGGGAAATTCTCACAAGGTTGAGATATTTATGCATGGAGCACTTCACGCCGGAAATGTTCACTGCAGCAGGCAGACTAGCACATAATGCAGAGCCCATAATTTTTGCTGATGTGCGTCCTGAGTTGCCGGAGGGAGCACTCAGGTCGTTTATAGAAGGCTTACCACAAGAAAGGCGTAGGTTTTTTTTAAGCAACTAGAAGGTGTAATAAGAAAACTTTCTTTCTTTTTTAATTTAATTAAACATCCTTATTTCTTTTGCAGGCTCTCCTCTACCTGTTCTGCATGTAATGGACAACATTTCTCCCGAGTTCCCTGAATGTTCTGGTGAGTGCAAATGCCTTTTTAAGTGAAGGTAAGTGTTTGCCTTGTGTTTTGTGTGTCAATAATTCCATGTCTCTTTGTATTGCAGATCCTTCTATGTTGGACCTACTATGTTGCTGGCTACATTGGCAAGTGCATGGTAGGGGTTTTGAAGGAGCAACATTGCTCAATATGCCTAACTGCGATTAAGAGTGATGAGCCATCCCTGGGGCAGCTGTATACTCAAAGTCTGGAATATGATCCTCATAATCCAGCTTTGATATATGCAAATAAGCAGTTGTGGAGTGCGGTCCAAATGGCCCGAAATCTTTTTGTGTCAAATTTTGTTGAAACTCGAAGTTTGCACTCAAGAAGCATAAAGGGTGATGTTGTTAGTTTCCTAACAGCAAATTTGAACTATAGCTGGCTTAATTGTCCAGATCACAGCTGCAAAATGGTATCCATCATAATAGAAACCATATCTAGATTGGTTATCAGGGTGTATTGCCGTGATGTAAATATGCGGATAATGGAAGGGCATGAATTTTTGTAGATATTTTTTATCTTTTTTTCAATTTATTATTTATTTGTATTTATTTTATTAATTGTTTAGTATTATTGAGGTTCAGTGTTTGTATATATTTTGCATTTTTAACATTGTTGTATATATTTAATTTTTGTTTGTTTGTATATATTAGTATTATCAGAGAGTATCATTAGTTTGCATATATTTTGCTTCATTTTTAACTGTTGTTTATATTTAATTTTTGTTTGTATATATTAGTATAGTTTGTATATATTAGTATATATTAGTACTTTGTAATATAATTATATTATATTAGTACTCTGGCCTTTGGATTTTCATCCACGATCCATTGAGCAACTAGCCATGCTTTTGGACAAATATGTAGCCTGTGATATCGGAATATTAGTGAAATCTACTAAGTCCAAAAACTCTGCTTTGAGATAAATGAAGTTGAAGTAGAATCACGTAATTTTTTTGATTTAGTTCATCCCTTGTACTAGGTAGGAGGTAAAACATGTTTATTGTAATGCAGTTTAATGTGTAATATTGCATTTTTGAAGAAAGCAAGTAAAAAAAGATAGATTTTGTGGACTGTTTATGCAGATCAAGTTTCTTGTTTTTTATAAAACTTATCAATAATATTAATTTGTATTGTACCTTTTAATTTTAAAGGCTGAAATTTGGTTGGAATATTTAAAAAAATAAGGTATTCTGCCATGGCTTCGTTTAGAGCTTCTACTGAATCGATTGTAGTATTTTTTCCTTTAAATGAAAGAATGAAAAAATCCCTTGATGTGTTATCAGATATTGTTTGTGTTGATTCACCAACATTTACGGTGTAGATTAATAGATTAAATCATTCTTTAATAGTACGCTTATAAGTAGTCAATTGTTTTCTTCCCAAGGCTGCTGTTTGCTTCCAAAGGCTGACACTGCTTGATGTTTTGTTTTGATTGTTGAGATTTGTTTACAATTCGTCAAGGTTTTGTTTCAGTGTAATAATTGCATTGTGGCGTTGACAGTTTGCATGTGTTTGCTTTTGTGATGTATTTTGTAGAGAACATTCGGACAGTGGGTTTTGCTCACTTGTTCTGAAGTAGTGAAATTGTTCACAGGTTATGCCGAATTCAGAATCGTTGCTCATGCGCCCCAAAAGACGCACACGTACATTAACTGGATGCAGAGAATGAGAAAGTCAACGCAGAAAATGTCAGTTTTGTTCTGCTTTGTACTTCCCATGAGAGAAATTCTGCAAACGTGTTTACTCTGTGTTGCTTAAATGGGAAAATAAGTTTACCTTCGAGCAATATGCCAGAAGTAATCAACTTTCTTTATAGTTGATGACACATCAAAAAACTTTAAAAATAATAAATAATAAATTCGTAGGCGCTGCTTTTATAAATATCTACTACATACGAATGGCATTACGGTTTTTTATTTCTATCGCTGTTCTGCATTGTTTTCTAATAATTTATATCATTAGAATATCGATGTCCTCTTCTATTAGTCTGGTTTAATGGCTTCATCTTGCTGTCCTGTTCCATTTCGTAACTCGCTTTTCAGGTCATTTTTAGAAACTACTCTCATATTGTTAATTCTCCTCTTTTCGCTGTAGAGGCACAAGTTAGAGCATTCCATCCCTTCTTTCTTGTAGTAGTCACTGTTTTGCAGTTTTTGGAGCATTTGCAGAAAACAAACTTCAATAAACCATGGGGAGCAAGTGGTATAATTTATTAGGCTAAGGCCATTTTTTGCCCTTTTTTATCCCCACTCTTCTTACCTCTTTTCGAACTAACCTATGCTGAAACTGATGATCAACTCCTGAAGAATTTTGGTGTACTGCAGCTAGTAGTTCCAATGTAGGCAAATAGTAAAATCAGAGAACGTTTTCCAACACCTTGGCTCATCTTCGTAGTTGCGTTGGAGTTTTTGAATAATTTTATAGAGTCAGTAATATTAGGGGTCTTGGGCAGTCAGAAATAACTTCATTTTCTCGTGTTTGACGAATACCGAGGTGTTTTAGCAACCTCTTTCTGTGTGTAAGAAAACGTGATCGGCAGTTGTTTCACTTCCAGCAGAAAAGGGGAAAATGTGGGTAAAGAACTTTCTTCGTATTACTAACAGATATACATCCTCAGTAACAACAATTACGGTCGTATTTGTTAGTTTTAAGTACAAAGCTGAGTTAAATTTTGTGGTTGCAGCAAAGATTCTGTGGTACACAGTTATGATTAAGGATCAAAGCTGCGTTTAACATCAGGGTGTCTGCTTCTTCCCCCGCTTCTTTCCGTGTCATTCTTGCTTATAAAAAATTTGTAACAAGCGTTGCTATTAACCATCTTCTGTTATTCGTGCTAGCAGCAAAATTTTCATTGGACGTCGTTTGTATCGTTGTCGTCAAACACTACGTGTGCAAGTTTTCTAAATCTTTTAATTCGCTAAGCACTTCTTGTACCAATTTTATCTACGTCATCAGTGTCTCCATAAAAAAACTAGTGCGTGTGATTGATGTTTTGACAAATATTTAACAAAATTGTCACTGGTAGACTCATGTCAAAAACCTTTAATTTTTTAGTTTAATGTTTTATAAAGAGCGGATTTGGTTTCTTTCCTTAAACGTTTGACCAAAAAGGACAGTATATTTGCCTATATCGTAGGTTAAAAACTTCTCAAGGTGGTCATCCAACTGTTTGGCAACGTCAATTCTTTCAACACGAGTTGTTAAATTGATAGAAATCACTTTGTATATTCGTATTTAACTGCTTATTTCTGAAATAGTTATACTCTGTCACTTTGAATTTGACAGTTGCGAAGTCATCAGCGAACTCTGTTAATGCTCTTAGTGCACAAATTTCAATTCTTATGACAGTTATTAGGTCATTCATAATACCAGTGCTGACTGATAATACGTCCAGGTTTTGAAAGAAAGGAAAATGCTTCAGAAATCATTGATACTTCTTTGTTCCATCTTCGTTGATCCATTCGGTAGAGCGGATGAACAGTGATCTGATCTGAATAGTGAAATGAAACACGGGAACTTTCATTCTGTTTACGAATACGTTACATGAACATCATTCCCATTGTCCATTGCAACACTTCAGGGAAAAATCCAAGGTCTATCTTCGCGCAGGAGAAATTGCATTGTTACATACCATAAGTTCAAAAGCAAAATATCAAGAACCAATAAAAAATTTTGCTCTCGCGGGTAAGCACTTGATCTGAGAAAAAACGTAAAAACATAAAATGTTCTAAACAAATTTAATCTTTCTTTTAATTTCAGGTAAACCTTTGCGAAAAGTAATATTTTCGGTTGTTTTGTTGATAAAGGATGATTGATCCCGTATTTACAAATTTTATGCAACGCTAAATTTTGTTTCTTCTGTGACTGTTGATTGGAGAATAAATCGTAATGGCTTTAAATGTAGGTTTTATCTCAATTTATTTCTTATAGGGTCATTATTTACGTAAATTGAGCGACTTTTGGGAGTCCTTCGTGAATTAATTCTACCGTCACTGGCCCTATTAATGATTAATGGGCCACTCTGTATATTCTACATTTCGTCATTTTGTAATTTCCTGGTAAGTTTTGCTACTGACGTCTTAGAAACGAAACTTTTGAGTAACTTGGCGTTGTGAAAAGGGTTCGTGTTTTATCAATGTCTTCATTTCCCCTTTTTTCTTTGGATACAGGATCTTGGGGTCTTCACATGACACAACAAACAACAAATTTTGGTAAAGAAAAAGGTACCCTAAAAATGATTAAATAATATAAGTGTGAAACAAAAGCAATAAAACTAAGAAAATTTAAGAAAGTATAATAAATTAAACGCACTGAAACAACTCGCACTTACGGCAAATAAAACAATTATTCATCAAGAAAATTATGCAGGCTTTCACTCACAAAACCAATGTGGTCTTCCACTGGCCCATTGTTGTCATAGAAAAAAAATCGTTGACAATATTCATGAAAGAGTTGTCCCTACTAAAAATAGAGATATCAATAAAGAACTATTAAATTTTGCACGCAGCAAATGCAGGTAGTCACAATTTGGCCAGGGGCTGTATATATTAAACCTTCCATAATATATTTGTCTCAGAAGTAACTGTGTGCGAGAAGTGTGTTTAATTGAGGAAATGTATGGCTTCTGCACCAAGATCCCTGTACCCAGTAAAAGCACGAAGATGAGGCCAAGGGAGATCACGTGCAAGTAGGTAATACTCCATCGCCTACATATGACATTTGGGGCCAGAAGGATTGCATAGGAACTGCAAGTTTTACTGATGGGTGCCGGTAGGTAACAACTGGAGAAAAAACCAATACGCTAGCCCAGTCTCCACAAAATAGCTATCTTTTACGAGAAAGTCTGTTGCTAATCCGTAACATCACTAGTTTTAAAATGTACCTTAATTTTACCCAAAATTATGCAAAAAATAATAATACTTTGAAAAAACTGTACAACACATTATTTAAAGAATTTCTGAGGCCAGATTTCAATAAGAAAAAATTCTACCATCAAGTATATAGTAGATGGAGGGAAATGCGTTAAAGTCAAAGGTTTCAATAAAAATATAACATGAGCTATTTTTTGTTGTAGTTTAGTTCATTAAGTATTTTGTGTACTCGTATGTGATATAATAGTTGTAACTATGTACGAGTGTACTTCACTTGTTTTTGATGTAGAATTGGATGACGGACTGATCTACAGAAATAAATGTACCTACGTTGAATGGCACGTCTTATTCTTCCTGAACGTTATCAGTAAATGGTACAAGTACTGCCGATAACAAGTAAGAATCTGGTAGCAGAGCGTGGTTGCATTCAACGTAATCTTCGTAAGAATAATGTGTGATGCGATGGCTTCACCTTTAGCAAGAATAGAATTGCTGACGGAGCGTAACTACGATTTATGGAAAATAAAGGTCAGTGCATTAATTAAATCGAAACATCTGTTTGACGAAGTAATAGTTCGAGACGAACCGCGTAAGATTGATGGTGACGAAGAAAGCATTAAAAATTGGGAAAATTGGTCGAAGAACAATGACGAAGTTATGGGCATTTTAATTTTGACTCTCTCGAACGAACAAATTTTGGCAAGTAGAGGAATAAATAATGCGAAAGAATTGTGGGATTTATTAAAACGACGTCATGAAGGAATTAATAAAAACAAATTAGTTCATTTAAAAATGAAATTAGCAAAATTAGAATTAATGAAAAATTGGAAAAAATTAATACATTCTGAATGGGTTGCCAAGAAATTACAATGAAGAGCAACGGCATTATTAGCAAATAACATCTCATTTACCACGTTCATTTAAAAATGAAATTATTTAATACCGAAAATGAAAATAAAGCTAGAGAAACTAAAAAATTAGCATGTTACAATTGCGGAAAATTAGGTCATTTAGCACGGAACTGTTGGCATAGAAAGTTTAATAGGGATAATGTTGATAACCGCAAGAATGAATCAAAGGGCGAACTTAATAAAATAAACAAAAAACTTACGGAAGTAGATAAGAATAACATGAACCCTCGAAAATTTAATTTAAAAATTAGTGGTGAAGGAAAAAAAAAAGAAATGTTTCTTGATTCGGGTTGCACGACACACATGACGTCGGAAAATGATTTTCTGCAGGATCGGATTAGTGCGAAGATAGAAATTGAGACAGCAGAAACTGGGAGAAAAATATATTCAGATTTCGTCGGAAAAGTTAAGGGATATTGTCGAAATGATTTGGAAATATGTCTAAAATCATCATGGAAAGGGTTTCATGTTCCATATTTGAATACTAATTTACTGTCAGCGGCAAGTATGGTAAAGAGAAACAAGAAAATCGTACTTGACAAAAGGGTGTGAGAATATATGATACTTACAATGAACTCATAGCGAATGGAACGTTTGATGGAAACAATTTTATATTAGAGATGACTGTAGAAGATGTAAATAATTTTAGTGACAATGTAGGAGATAATTGTTCAAAATCTGCGGACGTATTGTGTTTAAAATGTGAAAATGTCGTGAATTTATGGCATAGGCGATTTTGTCATCTTAATCACAGTTATCTTGAAGAATTATGGAAGAAACAGATGGTTAGGGGATTGAACAATATCGAGGTCGAAAAAGGTGATTGTGAAGCATGTATACTTGGAAAATTTACTAGAGCTTCACACAAGAGTATTCATGGGGGGACCACGAATCAAATATTGGAGAGGCTGCATGTAGATCTGATTGGTCCAATGTCTGTTAAAACAATAGGAGGTAACAGATATATTTTGACTATTGTGGATGAGTACAGCAGACGGTATTTTATTGAATTATTAAAACTTAAATCGGATTGCGCAGATAAGATTAAAGAATTGATAACAAGACGGGAGACAGAAACGGGTTTCAAAGTAAATTACGTGAGATCTGACAACGGAGGAGAATTCACAGGATCAGAATTAATTGATTTCTACAAAAATAAAGGTATAAAGTTCGAAAGAACAACACCATACAGTCCTCAGAGCAATGGAATTGCCGAAAGAGCAAATCGTACCATTTTAGACATGACCAGGACGATGTTGATAGATTCAGGGCTGCCAGTAAAGTTTTGGGGAGAAGCTGCACAAACAGCGGTATATGTTCGTAATATTACACCAACTTCACATGACAAAGAGAAAGTTCCACTGGAAATTTGGTCAGGGCGAAAACCAAACGTACAACATTTGGAATATTTGGTCAAAGGCTTTATGGGAACGTTGATCCTGGAAAGAATAAACTGAGCCCAAAAGTAAACCAGTATCTTCCTGGGATACGCAAAAACAGAAGAGCCTATAGAATTTTTGACTCGGAACAAAACTGTATTATTGAAACGAGAGATGTTCGTTTTTGGAACATACTATGGGTAAAGAACACACGAGAAATAAATAAAGAGAAATTGCGGAATTTGATTATGACCGTATAATAAATTCTCAAATAAACGAAGAAGTGGTTGATTCCAATAGCGATGCTTTTGTACAAGTGGAAGTTGGAACGACGTCTAACAACTCTGTTCGAAATGAAACGAATGGAAGAGAACAAATGTACGATGACTTGACAGTTGAACCTGAAACTCAAGATATACAAATGAATGAATACTACAAGTGAATTACGACGTTCGTCCAGATTAAGAAATCCTGTTATTAGGTATCAAGCGGCTGCCAGATTGCTGATAGCGAATTTGAAGAAAAATTACCAAAGACCTATTACGAAGCGATGAATTGCACGGAAAATTCTGATTGGAAGAGAGCAATCGAAAAGAATTAGAATGTTTACAACGTTACGAGACGTGGGATGTGATGGACAGAGATCAAATAGGAAATATAAAGATATTGAGAAACAAATGGATTTTCACAAGAAAATCAATCGAAAATGTTCAAATAAAGCACGTTTGTAGTCGATGGATCAAAACAAGAATGCGGAATTGATTATGAAAATGCCTACAGTCCGGTTATGAAATATGAAACACTAAGAGTACTGTTGTCTATTGCAGCTACAAATGATTTTGCGATAAAATACGTAGACGTAGAAACGGCGTATCTCAACGGGACATTGGAAAAAAGATGTATATATGCAATCCCCACAAGGATTACACATTGAAAAACTAAAGTACTGAAGTTAAATAAAAGTTTGTTGGGTCCAGAGGCAGGTAGATGCTGGTATTTTAAGTTATGTAATATATTGAAAGATTGTGGAATGGTACTTGTAAATGCGATCCATGTGTTTTAAAAGGGGAAAGATGAAGATTTTTTGGTAATTATTTTTTACGTTGACGATTGCTTGATTATTGGAAAGAAGATGAATCTAGTCGATGAATTGATTAATCAATTAAAACGTTATATCACCATTAAAGAAATTAGTGATCAGAATAAAGTGACGTTTCTAGGGATTCGAATAATTAAAGATGAAGAAGGTTTTACACTCGATCAAGAAATGTTAGGTAATATAGGGTACCTAGTGACTGCGACCAGACCGGATCTCGCATTTACGTATAGCAAACTTTCTCAATTTTCAACTGATCCATGAATCAATCACTTCAAGCACTTAAACGCGTATTCAGATATTTGCAAGGACAAAGAATGTCAAACTAAGGGTTAATAAGAATCGTGGTTGGTTGACAATATTCACAGACGCGAGTTGGTGTGACAAAAGATAGTAAATCTTTCGCAGGATACAATGTAAAATCGGAAGCAACTTAATAAGTTGGAAGAGCAAGAAAGAAAAATTGGTAGCACTATCGTCAATGGAATCAGAATTTATAGCGTTATGCGATTCTATAACTGAAGGGAAAATGGTTAAAGGAATTAATTAGTGAAATTGGCTTCGACAAAATTATCAAGAAACCGACGAGCGTATATACTGACAGCAAGTCAATTATAGATTGGAGTAAAGAGTTCAAAATAACAGCAAGAAATAAGCATATGATGCGAAAGATTAATTTTGTAAGAGAAGATATAGAATCTGGAGAAACGGATTTAATCTACTGTCAATCGCAAACCTAGACGCAGATATGTTAACACCGTATCACACGAAAGGGGGGGATTTTGTAGTTTAGTTCATTAAGTATTTTGTGTACTCGTATGTGATATAATAGTTGTAACTATGTACGAGTGTACTTCACTTGTTTTTTGATGTAGAATTGGATGACGGACTGATCGACAGAAATAAATGTACCTACGTTGAATGGCACGTCTTATTCTTCCTGAACGTTATCAGTAAATGGTACAAGTACTGCCGATAACAAGTAAGATTTTTCACACACAAAAAATTGAAGAAAAAAAACTGGAGCGAACTTTCAGAAAATTTATAAAACAACATTAGATATTCATGTAAATATATTAGGATAGAGTTGGGTTAGCTCAGCCATTTTTGATTTTTTTAAAAGATTTATATTTGTTTCTATTAATATGGCCGAACGTTGAATACAGAATATAGTTACAAGAGAGACAGTAATAAAAAGTGTTAATTTTCTTGCTTTAATCAAAATTTCGTGATATGCAGATGTTGAGAAAAATATGGTTGAGTTATCTCACTATAATTGGGGACAACTGAAATAATTTTGTGCGCCTAGCACAGCCCATTCATGTGGCGACCGTGCTCGCAGAATGTTTGAGCTTGTGTTTGCAACATGACTTCTCTGTTAGCGTGTATTTGCAAATGTTGGTGCTAAATCATTGTTATCTTGTTAAAATATACTACCAAAAAGCTCCAAAGCGCCAATCGCTGTTTACTTGAACATTTTTTTTGTAGAAGTAGAAAAAACCGTTAGACCTTAGCTGCATATGCACCGTCTACTCGCGGACCAACCACCGTTTGCTCTACACCAGTCTTTCCCTCTGACTGAAAGTAATACATACAGCAGTTATTCACAATTTTAGAAGGATATTTGAACAAGTCATAATGAAGGACTCAGTAAAATAGGACGCTATATCACATTTTTTTGGAAATTAAGTTATTAGCATTATACACAACTTCAGGTATTCTATTTGTAGTTTAATATGTTATTTAAATGTCTTATAGACTTATATGTAAGTGTACTGTGTTTAAAAGTTTAATTTTTTTTAGTGATACGTGGAAAGTTCAGGTAAAACCCGCATTATCTCAGAACTATATCTATGTGGAAAAGCCAATTGTTCTATTGAGCCCTTCAATTAGTCATTTGCATACAATTAAGATCCATACACATTAGGTCGCAGGAACGTGGTACTAAATTACAACCAATTCCTATCGGGTGACGTTACATGAACCTGAGACGAGGTCAACGAGAAAACAGGCTGTGACACGTACGTCACAATTTTTAGCCACGTGATCAGAGCGGTCCCAGCGTACGCCCACCAATTTGTAGCTACAGAACTGGAACTCATCTCCTCCGTTTTGTACGTGTTCTTTCATTGCTGAAATGAGTATCTAAAGATACTTTTAATATCCTATTTGGGTTCTTTGAACTGTTTGACATATACGGAAATATTTTCAACTTTTAATGACCTTACAAATCTAATTTCGCAAAATATCAATTACTCTTTTTCGAAATAATTGGAGATATTAAAGAATTGAACATTTATTCTGGGAGACACATTTGATCTGAAAAATATTTCATATATAAAACACACTTCTTTTAGGTAATTGAAAGCAGATAAAACGTCATGACGCTATAATTCAAGGTGGTTCAGATGGTACCAAACGTTTCAAACTGATGCCGACATTCTGAGCAGCAAATAAAACATTATTTTGAAATGTTAACTTTCTTTCATTTTACTGAACATAGTTAATATAGAAATTAGCTCCACTAAATTGTATTTTCTAAAACGAGTTTCTACATTGTCGGTTGAAAATTTTCCTAGCAATAAATACTACTCTATACTACTAAACTTTCATCTGTAACTATCAAATAGATATGGATAATTGCACGTGAAATCGGACGATGAAAGCATGACCGATTGGTCTACAAATTGTTTGACTTGTTCAATGTGACATAAAAAAAGCTGTAAGTGTCATATTTAGTGCAAACGTTTGACCTTTGATCTTTGTTTATTTAGACCCAAAATTAGTAAACTTTTTTAATATTTTAGGCAAACTTCATAAAAATTTTAATCTCACGTCAAAATCCATTATTGTTCTTCTTCTCCTTCTACTTCACTCGAAGGATTAAGCCCTAATAAACCTGTTCCGGTATCCATTTTTGCACTTGGTCTTCCAATCTTTTCTTCTTCCTGCTCTATAATCCCGTGCGTTTGCCGGTAGTCTCGTGTTCAGCATTTGCTCCAAATATTCGCATCTTCGTCTGTATCTTCTCAGAGTATCCAGCAATGATTCAACCTTCAATTCCTGTCTTATATCCGTGTTTTTTAATCTCAAATTGTATAGCAAAGAGTGCTCCTCATGAACTTCATTTCTGCCACCTGGATTCTAGATCTGTCCTTCTCTGACACTATTGTAATGGAACGTCTTGCCTATTTATCCCAAATCTGTATGTAACTGCACCACGTTGCGGTGACAATATGAAATAAAACGACTATACCTTGAATCTCTCTACTCTATATAAAATCTATACAAATTTATGCCCTGCTAACTTTTGCCTCCTTTATCTAAAACTGTGCCCGTTACTTAGCTACTCCTTCAATGTTATAAAACTATTGAGCGTGAGGCTGTGGTTGGCCTGTACAGGAGCCTAACGAGATACTTGGACAGTTGGGCGTAGGTCACTGTTTAATACAAAATCACGAAATCATATTATATGGCTTACTGTCGAACCAAATACGTCCGGCATTATTTATTCCTTTCTGGTTTTCACTCTTCTCCCACTCCGCTGGAGACATAACAACAAAAACATACACAAATGCAATACAATAAACAACAAAACACAATACCTGAAATACATAAAATCACATTCACACTTACTATTTACACAATCGACAAAAAAAAACAAAACAAATCATTCACACTTGAATGCGCATCCCCTATTCTATCTGAATATAGCCTATTATTATTTCCGCAAAACTTGGTCTTGTACATTAAAACCTAGTCTGTTCTTTCTTCCCATTTATCTGAACTATTAAATTACGCAAAGTTATTGCACTTTCCTTTCGTAGAAATCAGCCATCCGCGTAACGCCATTGTTCCATGTCACCTCTGTAGTATACACGTAGCATCCATTAATTCATCTCCCCGGCATCCATCCATTTCACACACGTTTGTTAACGACAAATTTACTTTAAATGAAGAATACCCCTGATTAAAACTACTCACTAATTACTATACTAGTTTCTGTTAACTGACCGACACTATGGCGACAGTGTTCCGCGAACGCTGTGTTTGTGAATATATATAAATATCTCTTCCGCGTTTTATCTTTCCGTTGACTCGACAGTTACTAGACACGATATATTTCACTTATTCACAAACTGAACGCAATTTCTATTAAAATAAAAATTTTTTTTGCGGAGCGTTTCAACATGCGTCCGTATTCAAGCTACTTCGACCCCGCTCTCCTCGTCATTGTTGTGTCCGGATCGTCAGCTCTTTTATTCTTTTAACATCACACGATCGCTGTTGCTTCTCCTACAAAATATTACATCATTTAATTTAATTCACATTTTCTGTTCTGGCGTAGCCCTCAGTTTCCCAACGTTGCGACTGTTACCCTAATTTTCTAAATGATTTATTCTGTTGGTTCTTAAAGTTTTGTTTGTATTGCTTCCCGCGTTCTCTTGAATTTTGCCACAAACACCTTTTGATTTACTGAACCTTACGGCACAACAATGGCTATCATGTCTGTTTACAAGCTGGACTTTATCCTATCCAAGAATGTTGATATCTTTCTAACGCGTGATTCGATTTCCTTCAAATAATTTTGCAAACGACTTCGCTACATGAACGCTACTCCCCTATCTTGTCCCAATTGTGAATTTGTCGCGTTTTCCGTTTACTTCTCAAAAACTATCGCTACGCGACATCGCCTTCATCTGTTTTTACAGTTCATGTTAATGTTATGCATTTTCTATTTATTCTTTGACTTGTGCCTTATTCTTGGGGAATCATGAATATTACATCTCCCCGCCTAAGATGTCGCTCAGATATGACACCGTCATGATGAGTCTACATCTAGCATTACATTGTTGGTCCGTTTCTTTACCACGTATCCTCTTCCACTCGGCACCTGTTACAGTTCAACGGCCATCGTTGCCTGTGTTGGTGAACTTGATCTTGCACTAACAATGCGTCTCTGAAGTACACAACACTACCGTTTCCTGCTGTTTGCGACGGACACACCTGCTAATGTTTGCAGTGGCACTGCATTAAGTCGGTACGCTCTACCGTCGTCTATCGCGGCACCTGTCACTCGCTACACCTGCTACTTCTTCACGGTCTTGTGGAGTGTACCCTCGCATTTACTTACAACTAAATCTTACCCTAAACAATCTTGCTTTCTTGCTTATAATACTATTCTACTATATTACTACATTACAAACTCCTTTCTCACCACATAACCTTACAGACTCGGCTTCTTGTATAATTTAACATTAAATAGGTTTTGGACACCTATTTCCTGTCCTCGATCTGCTATTACAACATTATTGTTATTGAGTACCTTCGTGATAGTATACGGACCGTCGTATATCGGAAAGAATTTCTTAAACAATTTCTGATCGGATGAGGACGAGTGAGGCGAGCGGACTAAAACCTGGTCCCTACAAAATTGTCCCGACAGAAATGTTTCTGAGCCTTGCTACGCTGCTTTGCCGACTTCCGCAACTGGTCATACACTATCTTCTGATCGGTAGTCACTTGTTCTAAACCGCCGATTTCCGGTGGTATTTTCCGAATTATCTCCCTTTTATTTTCCTGCATCTTCATCCCCGCACTTGATATTTCGTGCCCCATGAATTGCACTTGCTGACGACAAAACTCGCATTTCTCTAAATTCAATTTCAAGTTGAACTTCTCGAAAATCTCTAATAATTTCCTCAAATTTCTCAGGTGCGATTCCAAATCCTTCGAAAACAAAATAATATCGTCAACGTACATCACCATAGTGCTCTTCAACTCAACCGGGATTACATCGTTCAAATATCGGATTAGCGTGCTCCAGAATTTTCAATCCGAACGGCAGTCCGTAAATGAATACACCGTCCTTCAAATTTGAAGCTGATGTATTGTTGGCTTCCTGCTTCTACCTCGATCTGCCAGTACGCGGATGAAAAATCTAACGCGCTGAAGATTTTGGCTCCTCCTAACTTCATTACCATTTCATTTACAGTTGGTGGCGTTTCATACCGTGGAATCGTGACCATGTTGAGTCTTCTCGCGTCTAGACACAGACGAATGCTTCCATTTTCTTCACCACTACGACCAACGGACTTATATACGGGGTTATTGCCTTTCGGACAACGCCCTTCTGCTCCATTTCCTTAATAAGTTGGCGCACCTGCTCATGGTACACTTGTGGTACGGGATATTGTTTCGTAGAGAACGGCGTCGTATCTTTCAACTGCAGCTTGAACTTATAGCCCTTCACCGGCTCTGACGACTCCCCAAAAACACTAATAAATTCTCTTAACAGTTGACGAACTCTTCCGGACAGCCTTCCTGATCGATGACCTCTTCCGCAGCCCTTTCTACATTTTGGAGAATTTCTTCCATACTAACTTGCAGTTCGTCTCCTTCCGCCTCCGCCCCATCAAGTTCAGCGACCACTGACCTACTTCCAATAGAACCTCGTGACTTGAGCATTATCTTCCTTGCTCCTACGTCCACGACGGCTGACAAGCATCCAGTGCGTCCATCCCACGATGACGTCACGGATCAGCCCCGGACAACGATTGCTGCTACCTCGATCGTTACTTCTCCCAAATCTATCTCCAACCAGATTTGTTTCCTGTAGTGTTGGCTGCCTCCTATTCGCCATGATCACGCGAAGCTTCCGCGTCGGTAATTCAATCAACATGTGCCCTTCCTTTTGCACCTTCTTACAAAATTCCTCCGACACTGCACTAATACTGCTGCCCGTATCTACTAGCGCCCGAACTTCTCTCCCGTAGCACCTGCCTTGCAAAATCAAGCATTTGCTCGGCCCTGCGCCTTCCGTTGTTTCTTCTCTGCAATTCGTCACCTCAACGACAATACTCGCTATGGCCTCAATCGTTACGATATTTCTTTTCGTCTCGTTTGGTTCGACCCACCTTTTCGCCCCAAACGTGTTTAGTTTCCCTTCCTAGGTACTGATTCCCATCGGCCTTGCGCTCCTTCCGCCTTCGCTTGGTTATGATCCCGGACCTCTTGTTCCATTCGTTCCGCGCCTGCTCGTTCGCCGTCCTTCGGCTTTGGTTTTTGCTGCGCCTGCCCGTCTTGCGCCTTCTCTGCTGTTCGCCTGCTCGAACCGACTTACTCTCTCTATCAATGCCTCTATGGTTTCCGGCATATTATTCCATAGTAAGTTTCGTATTCCACTCGGCATTTGTCGAATCAGAATTCGAATAACTTCGGCTGGTTGAAATCTTCGCTACATACTTTAAACGCGCTGACTTTTACGAGTGACAAAGTCGCTCATGGTTTCGGCGTCTCCCTTTCGATATCGTTCCGACATCAACCGGTATTTTAACTCGAATCGGTGGTGTTGGTTCCAATACCTTTCTAAAAATTTCTCGCGCCATTCCCCATAAATTTGCGGTGTTGGTGTTAATGCCTGCCACCAATGCTGCGCCTTTGAGCTAAGGGCTTCTCGACAAACCTCATCTCATTCCTTCCGGAATGTTATTTACTAAAGTAGTTCTCGAGTGCCGTCAAGAACGAATATGGTTGTTCTCTGCTCTCCCCGTGAAAACGTAGATAATTCGGCAACGTTGCATGCCCTATCGCGTAACCATTGCCATTCAATCGTCGCGCTACATACACCTGCTGTTCGAGGTCGGCAATTTTGTTCATAATTTCTTTATCGACTTCCTTTGTCGATCCTACCTCTGCCAATTTCCGACTATCGAATTCTCCCTGAACAGCCGTTTTAATATTCCTATCGATTTTACTGATCGATTCCTCGACACGACCTATACGCACGTCTTGCTGTCGCGCTACTTCCCTGAAGTCTTGCACATTCCTGTCATTCTCCCTGAACAGCCGTTTTATATTCCTATCGATTTTACTGATCGATTCCTTGACCTGTACTGAGCTGCTGGTTGAACACCTCTTGAACTGCGAAACGAGTTTCTGACGTCTCTTGCACCGTTTTCGCGTTTTGTTTCTAACCCAGTGAACCGGGCAATTGTCTCTACTTTAAATGCGCTCACTTCGTCTTGAATTTTCGACACTGCGACTTGCACCTCATTCTGCAATGTGTTTAGCGCGGCATTGATACTTCTATTCTGCTCTACAACTTCCTCAAATTTATTCTCTATCTGTTTTGCAAGTTGTTTTCCAACCTCGCACTATCACTTCTCATTTCCTGCATTAACCGTAATAACATCGACAGAGTGGGTTCCGATGCACCTTGCACCTCCGGAACAATTTCACCTGCAGCTTCCTGGCTCATATTTGTACCTTGCGTATCTGTCGCAATATTCCCCTCCCCT
Organism: Teleogryllus oceanicus; assembly: GCA_964035755.1. Lineage (NCBI taxonomy): Eukaryota > Metazoa > Arthropoda > Insecta > Orthoptera > Gryllidae > Teleogryllus > Teleogryllus oceanicus. The sequence continues at coordinate 66,816,245 of CAXIVR010000004.1, forward strand.
TCTAATTCTAATTCCTCTAGATGTTGGCCCTCTTCATCCTCATCGAGCGGAAATTGTTTCTGAATCCGACGCATCCGTGTACTTAACATTTTGCCACTACGCGTCTCCATTTTGAATTGTACTATGTTTTACTTACAATTAGTTTTGACCTTTTCACCTAGCCCACTTGCGTACTATTGTATGTCCCAGTATTCGTCCTACTCACGACCCACGTTGCGGCGCCAATTATGTAATGGAACGTCTTGCCTACTTATCCCAAATCTGTATGTAACCGCACCACGTTGCGGTGACAATATGAAATAAAACGACTATACCTTGAATCTCTCTACTCTATAAAATCTATACAAATTTATGCCCTGCTAACTTTTGCCTCCTTTATCTAAAACTGTGCCTGTTACTTAGCTACTCCTTCAATGTTATAAAACTATTGAGCGTGAGGCTGTGGTTGGCCTGTACAGGAGCCCCAACGAGATACTTGGACAGTTGGGCGTAGGTCACTGTTTAATACAAAATCACGAAATCATATTATATGGCTTACTGTCGAACCAAATACGTCCGGCATTATTTATTCCTTTCTGGTTTTCACTCTCTCCACACTCCGCTGGAGACATAACAACAAAAACATACACAAATGCAATACAATAAACAACAAAACACAATACCTGAAATACATAAATCACATTCACACTTACTATTTACACAATCGACAAAAAACAAACAAATCATTCACACTTGAATGCGCATCCCCTATTCTATCTGAATATAGCCTATTATTATTTCCGCAAAACTTGGTCTTGTACATTAAAACCTAGTCTGTTCTTTCTTCCCATTTATCTGAACTATTAAATTACGCAAAGTTATTGCACTTTCCTTTCGTAGAAATCAGCCATCCGCGTAACGCCATTGTTCCATGTCACCTCGTAGTATACACGTAGCATCCATTAATTCATCTCCCACGGCATCCATCCATTTCACACGTTTGTTAACGACAAATTTACTTTAAATGAAGAATATCCTGATTAAAACTACTCACCTAATTACTATACTAGTTTCTGTTAACTGCGACCGACAATATGGCGACAGTGTTCCGCGAACGCTGTTTTTGTGAAATATATAAATATCTCTTCCACGTTTTATCTTTCCATTAACTCGACAGTTACTAAACACGATATATTTCACTCTATTCACAAACTGAACGCAATTTTCTATTAAAATAAAAAATTTTTTTTGCGGAGCGTTTCAACATGCGTCCGTATTCAAGCTACTTCGACCCCGCTCTCCTCGTCATTGCTTTTGTCCGGATCGTCAGCTCTTTTATTCTTTTAACATCACACGATCGCTGTTGCTTCTCCTACAAAATATTACATCATTTAATTTAATTCACATTTTCTGTTCTGGCGTAGCCCTCAAGTTTCCCAACGTTGCGACTTTACCATAATTTTCTAAATGATTTATTCTGTTGGTTCTTAAAGTTTTGTTTGTATTGCTTCACGCGTTCTCTTAATTTTCGCCACAAACACCTTTTGATTTACTGAACCTTAAAGCACAACAATGGCTATCATGTCTGTTTACAAGCTGGAATTTATACTATACAAAAATGTTCATATCTTTCGAACGCGTGATGCGATTTCCTTCAAATAACTTGCAAACGACTTCGCTACATGAACGCTACTGCCCTATCTTGTCCCAATTGTGAATTTGTCGCGTTTTCCGTTTACTTCTCAAAAACTATCGCTACGCGACATCGCCTTCATCTGTTTTTACAGTTCATGTTAATGTTATGCATTTTCTATTTATTCTTTGACTTGTGCCTTATTCTTGGGGGGAATCATGGAATATTACACTATTCTTATTTCATTTCCATACATGAGTATTGGAATAGCAACAGTACTGAAAAATTTTACCCGTGTTTCTCTCCTTGTTTTATTTTTTTAATTTTCATAAATTTTACCACAGATGCTTCTGAATCTATTACGTTTTTCGTCTAAATCAATGTCCTTTTCATAAGATACATAACAGCCTATTTTTACTTGTTAGTATCTTTTTTCCATTATTATTTTAGTTCTCATAGGATACTTTTCTTTGAATGCCGTTGTCGTAGGTTTTTTTTTCAATGGGTACTTTAAAGCCATAATCTGACGCAATTCTCCTAATATTAAATAGTTCGAAGAAACGGTTGCCCCCCCCCCTTTTTTTTTTTTTTTTTTTTTGCTTTGAGCCTCGTAGCATTTGCATTTTATACCAATGTTTTTGTTTTACTGTCGAATTCAAAAGTGCATGTTTTTTCGACCCAAATTCCCAATCTTTGATTTTTGAGCTTGTTGGCCCAAAATCGTTCACAAACTAAATCTTTACGCAAAAAAAGGAATTTGTGTGTGAAACTGGAAATTTCAGAAGTTTCGGGTATTTAAAGTCGAAATGGTTTGTTTGTTTGTTTTTTCAAATAATCCATTGTTTAAATGGTGTACATATTTTTCACAAAGCGTAAGAATCTACATTTCTAGAACAAAATTAATAATTAGCAAAATTTTTACATCGACTAATAATAATAAATTCCCTAAATGTTACTTAATCTACATTTATTCATATTTGTAAATTAAAAATTAACGTTAATCTGTACATTTCCATCACAGTCAACGTTTGAAATTTCAGATTGCGATCAAAGTACTTACATAATATTTCATACTTTCTCCTTATATAAAAATATAAACACGTTAGGTATTCGAATTACTATGACTATTAGGAGATAATTTGTTTTTATATTAGAATGGATTTTCACGTAAGATTTCAATTTTTTCTGAAGTTGATCCAAAATGCTCAGAAAGTTTACTAATTTTGTGTATAAATAAAAACAAGGTCAAACATGTGCACTAAATATGATTCTAGCTTGTTTTACGTCACATTGAACAAGCCAAAAAAATAGTAGACAAGTCGGAAAGGGTCATGCGTTTTTCTGCCGATTTCACGAGGAATTACACAAATAGAATCACCTCTAGGAACGAGTCGAGTGGTACTATCAATGACTGAAAAGTTTGTGGGAAAAGAATTTTTTGATGCAACTGAAGCTCTTAAAACATTTAGCAAGTGGCATAATGGTCTCAGAAACTTAAACTGCATGCCTAATGGGTTCTTAATTGATATTTTGAGAGTATCATTGAATTGTTTACCTTCAAATACACTGCATATTAACAACTTTCCAGAACTGAACAATTAGATTTGAAAATTCTTCTGTCTGACTTATTTGTAGATTCATGTCTGCTACATCATCGATTACGGTTTAAAGCAACTGTATTCTTGTAATTAAACAGTTTGAAAGCTAATTGCACATTCTGTTTTTGAATAGTTGCTGGGTCCAAACCTTTTGCTGATAGTGTGTGGCCATATTTAATCAAAATCTTTCTCTTTTTCCATAAGTTCCAGATGCCTACAATCTGCAGTAAATATATGCAAATTAAGTTATTATGATCTGTGATATTAACAATCCTATCCCTTTTGGTTTTCCAATTATTTCTAGTGCAATTGATGATGTGTACCCTCGCTTGCACAAAAAATGGGCGATGTCCTGAGCCGAACTTTACCAGAGTTTTCCGACCCCTGCCCCGCCCTGCGGGATCGAGCTGACCAATCAGCTTTAGCTTCATTTCAGGGAGGCGGGACTATTCATCTTGAACATTACAAAATGGCGGTGATGGCGAGTTATATTATAGTAAATATTTGAATATAAATATTAAATCAACCAACAGTTTTACATAAATTTTTGTATATACATTCAATTACATAAATAAAGGCATGCAATTTCCAGTAAAACATATTTTAAAACTGTTATAAAACGGGTTTTTTGCCAAAAATAACACTGGACAACGACTATTAAGCTCCATGTCTACATTTCGTCGTTTATTATTGTAATATTTAATATAAAATGCAAATAATTTGCATTGTATGCATTGTCTAACCTAGTTATTTTATTAGAAAAATTAATAACTTAAAGAAATACGTTTTAGAGTCAGTTTCACAAACACGTCTCCGAGATAGCAGCTTTCAGTTGTGAAATACTTCATCATCAATTTCTCAGATGACCTAATTAAAAATACTATATGGGCGGACATTAATATTGTAATAAAATAGTTTTGATTGTTTTAAAATATAAAGATATAAATGTGGACGATCCGAAAAGCGGCAGTGGCTAGTCTCTTTGTAATACTTTTCGAAACTGCTGCCAGATCTCACTAAGGGTCTCCAGCCACAAAATTCAAATCAGACATTTCCCCAAAAATTTTAGACACGATGTTCGTTTCCGAAACTTCTTCCTATGAAATTCTCAAAGTAAACTAAAATAAATGTTCGCCCAGTTTAAGATGAATTCCGGATTCTTTGTTAGAACCTGTGTGTATGCCATTATACACCACTTCTTCACATATTAAAAGCATTCTTATCCACCAGACTTTTCATTGTAACAAATTCGTCTCCTTCGTCTGTTAAATACGTTAATAGCCCGTTTGCTAGCTAACTTTTCGTAATTCTGAAGATTTATGGGGTCGTGGATTTGTGATGGGCCCTATTACAGAGTTCGAGCATGTACTCGTGCAACGTGATGGGTCAGCGTCAACTACGATTAATCTCAACACGTCATTGAAAGGGTTTTGTCGATAAAGCCGATTGTGTTCATCTTAGTTTGTTCTATCATATTGCTGATTCTCGTTCTTAAAGACCAACAATGAACACAAAACCAAAAAAAAAAATCTTTCAATGGCATATTTAAAAAATTCACTTGACATAAAAACAAAGAAAAAACATTCACTCTGCAACTTTACAAAAATAATCTCATTCACACCGAGTGCGCATTCTGCAATACCAACTTATTGACTTTAATTTGTACCAATTTAACGCGGCAGTCTTGGTCAGCATCAGAAATGCGTTTTGCAGCAACCAAAATAAATGAATCGTGTCACTTCCTGTCTGCTGGTTCAGCGTCGCGGCGCTGTCCGTTCAATCGCCAGCCACCAATTTGCCTCGCTCACCGCAATTACCACCAGCTCCAGTACATCAGAGATCATTTCATGCAGAAGCTTACAATTCAGGAAAAGCGCGAAATATTCTGCGTAAACACACAAAATTCCCACTGAATGTCTAAAATCACGGCGCGTAGATGCACTATGTCCTTTTACAAAACAAAACTTCGCATGCACTTCCCTTCAATATTCAGACGAGATCGCGTAAAATTCGTGTTATTTAACAAAATACTAAATGTTCGCCTACTACTGCTTCAGGACGCGATCACAAAAGCTATTATCATATTGCACTATTTACTAATTATGCCACTATTTGCCAATACATGTGCACGTTTTTTATTAAGTTCGTGCGCCATTTAAATAAAGATAAAGTATTTTTCAAACTATAAATTCCGAACAATCATAAAAATGCAGCGTCTAACACGGACCTCCCGTTCACACACTGCGCGAAACTCTCTCTTCTTGGGCATTGTTGTCCCTCCAGCTTGCGCCACCAGTTTTCCGCCAACAAAAGCAGATCACCCGCCCTAATACGCCGAACATCACAGCGAAAAGTATTTCTTCTTTTCATTTAGTAATGTTTACCTGTATCATTGCCTCTATGTATGTCAGAAATTTCTCTGATAATTGTTATATTGCCTTGCGCCTCTCAACGCCTTATTTAAAATAAAATATTACAATTCGCCGCTCGTCATCTTATCATTACGTCACGATAATGTGTCTCTTGTTTCATGTCATTTCTAAATAACAATTTAACACTTAATTTTGATTTCACCTCCTAGGCGTCCTCAAAATTGTATTCCTCAAAAATTTCTATAATTTTGCTCTTTACTGCCAAATTGCTTGATCCCTTTAGGCGTTTTTACACTATTTATGAAAAGCTATTCGTAATCTTCTTCTTCTCGCTACAATGGCAAACCCCTGGTCCGATTTTGTTGATTGTTGTTTCAAATGATTCCTAAAATTGTGCTTCATCAAATGTTCACGTTATACGTTATACTTCCCATTCATTTCCCTCATCTCCGCGCATTCATTTAATTTAGAAAAAATGTTCGTGCGCGGCGCTGCGCTCATTTACCTCTTCGGGGATAATTTATTTCATTTGTAGGGATTTTTTTCCATTTAAAGGAAATACTTATTTGGTTGATTATAAATCATTACAATATTCTTATCAAAACAAGCCTAAAATTACCGCTCTTCAAAAAAGGCAACAAAAATGAAATTCAAAATGTTCGGCCCATTTCTCTTCTGTCAGTTTTTTCAAAAATATTAGAGAGACTTCTTAACGTACGAATGGAAACCTTTCTCAGTAAACATGACGCGCTTTCGGATTACCAACATGGGTTTAGAAAATCAAAATCAACTGAAACAGCCATATTTTCTTTTCTTAAAGATGTCGCCTCATAATTGGATGAAAAGGAGGCATCCAGTGGTTAATTTTTAGATCTCGCGAAAACTTTTGACGTCATTGATGATGACATTTGACTTTCAAAATGACTATATGAAATCCCGTATTATTGCTTAGATTGATTATATTTCGTATCTTCAAACAACGATTTCAGAGTGTGGAAATACCTTACTAGAATGAAGGAACATTACTAGGGTGCAGTTTTATTGTAATAAAAAATACAAATTATAATGTAAATATATATGTATTTATATATAATAAAATATAATAAATATATGTATAATATGTGTAATATATGTAATATATGTAAAATATAATAAAATATATGTATTTATTTTTTCCAAAACATGTAAGAAAAAATAGAAAATATGTAAAATAAAAATTCATTATTGTGTTTTAAATTGTTATCTACAAGCATTTTCCGAGCATTGAATGTCGCCGATCATTTTTTAACAAGGATTCGGAGTGACTGAAAGTAGGTTCTACCTCCACAGTAGTAATTGCACATAGACTGGAAGTCTAGTGTGCAATGAGAAATGACTTGAGGTGTATTCCAAATATAAAATACGTTCATAGTATATATTGCAATGTTTATGAGTAGCCGTTGTTCAAGTGAGTAGTAGTATCGTCTAGCCAATGATGGATCCCGGGGTAGGGGATTAAAGGGAATACACCATCCCCCCACAATTTTCTGTAAAATATATTTGTTAGTTTTCGATCGATTAACAAACGTGCTGTTTAAAACACAAGCACACCGTGGTTAAAATTACTTTTGTTCACAAAAATCCGCTCATCTTTGACTCCGAGTACGCAGTGAGCGGGAGTGGGGGTAGTTTGAAAATTCATGGCGAAGATATGGTTATAGAAGCGCAGCTGCATTTTAATTGATATGTAAGAAAGATGATTCCGAAACCTATATTGCAAACGCGAATCTGAAATGTTCCGTTTCGACGTATAAATATATAAAAATGTAACGAAATATAGTAATAGGTAAAATATGTAAAAATATGTAATTATACCAAAATATGTAAAATAAAAATAGTTCTAATTCATTCAGAATGTCTTGTAAACTCCTAAAAAATATTATTGAATGCAGGTATCTAGTTCCTGTAAACATGTAATTGCATGGAAATCCGTTCCTAAACGTACGTACGCACCTTTCCGACTGCACATGGAGTTCCTCAGGATCGATTTTAGGCCCTATTCTGTTCCTACTTTACGTAAACGATATGCCCTCGACGATTCGAAATGGAAAAACGGTTCTCTTTGCGGATGGTACGAACATTCTTTGCGATAAAGAAACCGTACATAGTACCTTATCAGGTGTTTCAAATTGATTCCGAAATAAATTAATAGTAAACAAAAACAAAACGGTTTTAATGCAGTTTTCCATTTCAAATAAACTATTCTGTGCTCCATTGAAAATGAACGGTGTACCATTGACTGATGTTAAGGCAACAAAACTTTTAGGTCTCTCAATTCAGTCAAACCTTAAATGGAACGTCCATTTAAATGAATCGAACACAAAATTAAGTTCATTATGCTACGTGTTCAGAATTCTTACAAATTCAGTCAGTCTTCGTACTGTTCATTGTGTATATTTCGCGAATGTTCATTCCCGCCTGAGATATGGCATAATATTCTGGGGAAATACATCTTATAGTCCCAGACTTTTAGATTACAAAACAGATTGTACGAATAATAACCGAATCCCACCCGTGATTCATATGGCCTCTCTTCACTAATCTAGGAATTTTACCGTACCCTGTCTGTTTGTTACAGATCAGTGGCTTTTTGTCAAAATGACTTGTAAGGGCAGGAATATATTTTCAGAAAATGCCGATGTCTATTACTATAACCTCGACATGAAATCATATTCGTCAGGTGACAGTATCAACGGCTCATTACAAAATTCGCCGCAATACATGTAATACCCACTCTCACAGAATATGGGCGATGCGTGCGGCCAAATCTGGCTTTTCCACAGCTTGGACAGCCATCGCTGGACATGACCAATCCTGTCGAGGCGTATCCGCTCTTATCATTGGCTTTTGCTCCCAAGTTTCAGACACGTCCCCCTCCTCCCTCGAAGATTTTCCTCCTAGTTATCTCAAGGGGAGCAATTTCTGAGTCAGTGACGCTGCCTCGCTAACGTGAGCAGGGGTAACAGGAGGAGGTGAGGAGGGAAGTAAGAGGGAGGTAACAGGAGAGAGCACAGAAACGAAACGGATTGGTGCGCGCGGGCGCGAGGATCACTCCGCCAATTGCACTGGACGTTGGCCCTGAACCCCGTGGACGCTGACGAACCAAGGGGCAGCAGGTCACGGGAAGGGGCTGTGACATTTTTTATCGAGTTCTTTACCATGAAAATGAAGTCTAATTTATGGTATCTAATATTGCTTGAGAAATTTGGCAGATTAAATTAATAGTATTGAAGAAATTTTATTTCTTACAAACTATTTTAAAATGCTAATAGTTCTAAAAAGCAGGAATTTTAACTAATACGCAATAATTTTCAGGAAACACAACATAATGCATTTACATAATATACATTTCCTATCAAGCAAATTGAAATTCGTGTTCACGTATTTAAAACGTATTTTGACAATTATTACGCCTTTATTAAGGAAATGCAAGCAATACACACATTTTATTACACGCATTATGAAATGTAATCGCTTATTTTTCTATGAGCAGGTGCATGCAAACAGTGATTTCGTTAATCAATTAAAAATCACTGCCGGGTGTCCCAAGTAGATTATCATTTGCAAAGGAATTGCTGTTGTTAATATTGTTTTAGACTATTTACAAATTGATGCAATTTTATAGTGATAATCAGTGAAAAGAGACTAGGGAACCTCATTAGAAATATTTCAGAAAATATAGTTGTCTTATTCTTCATATATTTTCAAAAAAGTTGCTATTTTTCTGTTGCACTGCTGAGAAGATTATATCTATCACCTTCAGTGATATTTTTATTTATTTATTTGTTGTTATTTTATTTAGGTAATATACAGGCAACAATTACAAATCTGATAGCTGAATAGGCGCTAACATAATTAATTATTTTTCAACATATCACATTGCATATATTAATAGAAAAATTATATGGTGATATCTTTAATAAATAGCTAATAATATAAACTTGGCAAATTTTAATTCTTTTAATTTGTAAAATCTACACTGAAGTTAAATATTTTCTTAAATATTTTTGAATAACCACGTAGTGAAAAAATAAATTTGAAAACTAAAATGTTACGAATATTATGAATTTTCTTAAAACGAGCTGTTAAGAAAAACAAGCAACGAATATTTTAAAAAGAGATTGAGTATTTAGTTAAAATTTGAATTCCGGACATTTTCCAATTAAAATATTTAAGCGGAACACAGTGTTTCGAATCGTATTATCTTTCCAATTTATGTTAGGTTTGTATAGCCCCAGAAACAGTTTCTGGAGTGTTTTAGTTCGATTCAAGCTCTCTCATAATTCAAACATCCGGAAACCTTGACACGGTTATCGATATTGAAGTAAGAAACGGTTTTTATTCATAGGAAACACACCGTCATAAACTAATGATTAATTGTGAAATAATTTTATACATTTGTAAGATATACGCATGACAAATAATTTTGTGCTCATAAGTCCCCACAATACTTGAATGCATATCGAACCTGAAAATACATTGGTTTTAGATCAACTGCGGAAAACACAAGAGTTAATGAGATCCACAAGTTCTCAAATCTAAAAACTAAACTAGTCTTCATTATTTTCACGAAATGAAACTTCATACCTTCTTTGTAATATAAAGAACTGTGTGTGTGCTCAAATATCTTGTCAATTACATGAATTGCAATATTATTCGCAAAATTTTCTGAGAAATTAGTATAAAGAGTCAGCTAAAATATTTTTATTAATTACAAGATTAAAGAGTAAAAACAATTAAAATGACTAATTTTAAAATGAAATAAATGACAAAGACAGTGTTACATCAACAACGCAAAATTTGTTATAAAAGGCATGTTAAAAATCATCCCCATCACGCATATTAGATTTATAAATCCATATTCTTTAAGAAAGTTTAAAGAGTTTGCGGAGGACAGTAGCCAGCATCTCCTCTATAGTCGACAAGCTATGCCTTCTTCGGCTCTTTCATTATCGCAGTGCACAGGAGCATGCTTTACAGTAAGGTCTGTTCTTCATTTCTGGGGGATAGGGGGTGGGTAACTGCACGAGATGTCCGTGCGAGAAGTGGCAGTGCCCGATCCGAAGGTTGATAACAATTCTTGCCTCGGGCTTAGAGCGACGGGATGACCACGAGAAGGTCTTATGATCCTTTGAGTTTGAAAGAGTTCTGCCACTCTGTTTGCACTCAAAATGCATCGTTGGATAAAATCTTGGTAGTAAGAGTAGATATTACCATAAAGATGTCTTTCTGGCTTCCTCGAGGCCAACTTTACTACCTAGTCAGAGGTTTCATTTCCACTTATCCCCACGTGGCCAGGGACACAGGAAAAAACGTAATTCAAATGATGGAGAATTAAGCGATATCTTCAATGTATTTGATGTTGGATATATGATGTCAAAGTTTTACTAGGAGAGAAAGAGGAAATGGACGACAAGACCGTAGCTTCCTGGTTTCGAAGGGCCGCGGGTTCCGCCTCGGACATAGATGTGTGGTCGTGATGTCCTTACGTATTCTCCCTACAGAAAACCCCAAACATAAAAATATTTGAAGTCTGATTTCCCTAAGCGTTGCCTAATACTATTTGAATTCAGACTTTCAATAATCGTTGCCTAATAAAACCTAAGGACTTTATTTCCCTGGGTAAAATAGTATTATAAAATGGAAATTTATTTAATCAAAAATGAAATTTTTATTATTTTATTTACAGAGATTTCCTACAATATTGCAATGATATTCATTGTAGCCAATACATATTTTATTCACGATATTCATTGCTTCAATACATATTTTTTCACACTTTCTCTATTTCGTTGAGCAAAATAAACATATTTATTAAACTGAGTACCACTGAGTTATGTGTATATTCTAATGTTCCATAGTTTTTAAGCTGAGAACAGTGACGGAAAATAATTGGCCCTAATATTGATTAAGACTATTAAATATTTTACTATATTTTACATTCTCGAATGCGCCTTTCTGAAACAATGATATCAAGTAAAAATAGTATTTAGGGTTTGAAGGAAAATTCGGCTTTTGAAATCACGAACTCCAAAAATATTCCAAAAGACTCTGCGAACATGTATTGATTTTAGACTCGTTGTAGGAAAAGGACCTGTGTACGCATGGTACCGCAAAAGAAATTAAATAACACTGACTTCTAAATCAATGTATTTTTTTTCAAAATTGATATTATACTCTGTTGATTCATTGGGATTCTAGATATTGATATTCCAATATTTCTGGAGGTATATTTGCATTATGCTCATATTGCATTATTGAAACTTTCTGAAAAAAGAACTCTTATTTTACTTTACACTCTTCATTCGAATACACTATACCGTTATTACAAATGCTGCTTAGTAAATGTCACCTTTTAACAATATCTCTAGGATTTTCAACATTACAATTACTAATATATTTCAAATTTCTCATGAACTCTTTACTCTTCTTTTCTCAGTATAACAATTCTACAAATCAAGTTATAAAAAATTGTATAAATGTTTTCAAATTTAGAAAATTGTACCCGTGCAGCATACAAATTTCAATGAACATAATCTAAATTTTCTCATATATTGACTGCACTTTCTTTTTAAGGAGTAGAGAAAGTTACGTAATGCTACGCGAAAAAACGGCGAATTGTCGGCAGAAAAACGCATATTACACCGCCCTTGTGACGAAAAAATGGATAAATCCACTTGCTAAATTTAGAAAAAATCCTCCAAATCGTGGTGTAGCCAGAATCCATGTTTTGTGGGTGGTTGATAGCGAAAAATCGACTGACGGTAAAATGTCTGTCCGTCCGTCCTGAACAACGCTGGCGGCTAAACCGTTCAGCCGATTTTCACCAAAATTGATACTCCCAATCGATCTGGCTGATGTCAGTAGCGCCTTAAATTGAAACAAATCTTCAATTGGGGAGGTACTTTACATGTAGCCTAGGACATTTTCAAATGTTCAAACAAATGGCTCCATAATTTTTTATTACAAATGTAATATTACAATAATAAACGACGAAATATAGACATGGAGCTTAATACCGTTGTCCATGTTATTTTGAAAAAAAACGTTTTATAACAGTTTTAAAATATGTTCTTACTGAGAAAATGCATGACATTATTTATGTAATTACTATGTAATTAATTAATAATAATAGTAATAAATGTTAATTATTATGTAATTTATATATGTATATACAAAATGATGTAAAACTGTTGTTGATTTAATATTTATATTCAAATATTTACTATAATATAACAGGCCATCACCGCCATTTTGTAATGTTCAAGATGAATAGTCCGCCTCCTGAAATGAAGCTAAAGCGGATGGTCTGCCTGATCTCGCAGGCGGGCAGGGGTCGGAAAATCTCTGAAAGTTCGGCCAGGACATCGCCAATTTTGTGGTGACGACTTACAGCACCGATGAGGGTAGCAGAATAAATTCAATCTGAAATTTATTGTTCTATGATTTACAACATTTACTTAAAGTTACAGCAAACTCACATTCTTGATAAGAATGCAGAATCATCAGCGGATACTATTCTATAGTGATTCGTTAGAAATATTTCGATTCGAATACCTATTGTGAGGGCTTGCGAAGTAGCTTCTATCCTGCGAAGTGCTTATCTTGCCCTCCCATTTGATCAAGGTGATCTCCACATTACGCGATAAGACTGAACTGTAACTCGTCGTGAAACACCAGACTGAAATACAGAACCTGCGTAGTATTTAGCAATAACTCGGATTTTTAAACCAATAATACAACTAAGAGAATATCCGTGAAATTTGATTGTTATTCATGAAACTTGTAACCTAAAATTGAATGATATAATGCTAACTATATTTTAATTACCTGCAAATAGAGTATTGATGAGTTTCAAAGAAATTATAATGCTTATTTTGTAAAAACCAAGTAGTTGTACTACAACAGCACATAATTTCTTCTAATTTGTACTGCTCGGGAATATTATACTATTAAATCAATTGAAAAGAGTTTTCAACCAGTAAGATTCTATTTTCAATTTGGTAGTTTTGAAAGTTAACATTTTTCAATTTCAAAATATATAGAGTCGTCGAAAATAGGACCACCAGCGCCTCGGTCAGATAGCACAGAACGGAGGCTTCTGGTCGTCGTACTGATGGACGACAAAACGGACCCTATTTAGGAACCCTAAGTTTTTCTCAAAATTAATATTAATTACAAAATATTGACATATTACTACTGAAATCACACCATAACAGAGGGAAAAAATCGCCTTCAGGATCTGAACCACAACGTTATCATGCGACAGGTACCTATGACGTTAACTATTCGGCTAAAGTGGTTTGCTTCAGTTACTGCTTAGAATTTGCATCAGTTACTGCTTAGTAGTTAAATATAAACCTATGCTAAATGGAATATAATGTTTCAATATATTTTTTCTGTTTTCAGAGGTCGATCCTTTTAAGTTTAAATATATTGTAATATATAATATAATATAAAATGTATAATTATAGGAATAATATAATATATTAATATAATATAATTATATTTTAATAGAATGCGAACTTTTCTATAAAATGAAAGTACAATTTTTACTTTCCTCATGCGTAGTTTCAGTACCACATTGTCATAATAAAATTGGAAAGGACTTGCAATGATTGGAGAAGAGCCCAATGTCTAGAAGTAGGGCAGTTTTCAAGAATACTAGTGATGCTAAACAGCGTACTTTCTCACCCGTATTTCACGGAAACTTATGCAGAAAATACTAAAATTTTCGAAAAATTGACATGATCTTATTTAATAATCTTTCTTTATAGTTTCTACAGGTTTCTTTAAGGGAGAAAATCTCAAATTTCAGTATTTTAATTGTAGGAAGACTTTCGAAAATCCAGTTTTCAACGAAGATGAGACATGCACCTCTTAAACGCACTTCCCACTATCCAATAATTATTTGTAATAAAAAATTATGGAGCCATTTGTTTGAACATTTGAAAAAAGTCCCAGGGGCTTCATGTAAAGTACACTCCCTCCTTATTGAATATCGATTTCAAATTCAAGGGGCTTCGACATCAACCAGATCGATTGGGGAGTATCAATTTTGCTGAAAATCGGCTGAACCTTTTAGCCGCTAGCGTTGTTCAGGGACGGACGGACGAACGGACAGACATTTTGCCGTCATTCGATTTTTCGCCATCAACCACCCACAAAACATGGATTCTGACTACACGACGATTTGGAGGATTTTTTTTTCTAAATTTAGCAAGTGGATTTATCAATTTTTTCGGCACAAGGGACTTGTAACATGCGTTTTTCTGCAGAAAATTCGCCGTTTTTGTTCGGGCAGCATTACGTAACTTTGTCTACTCCTTAAGGCGAAAGTGCAATTGACCAATATATGAGAAAATTTAGGTTATGCGTTCACGGAAAATTCTTATGCTTTCACTGCAAAGAAATTTTCCAAATTGGGAAAACATTTATACAATATTTTATAACTTCATTTGTCGAATTAGTTACACCGAGAAGAAGATTCAAGAGTTCATGAGAAATTTGAAACAGATTAGTAATTGTAATGTTGAAAATTCCTAGAGATATTAATAAAATGTGACATTAACTACAGTATTTGTAATAACGGTATAGTGTATTCCAATGAGGAGTGTAAAGTAAAAAGACTAAGTCTGTTTTCAGAAAGTTTCAATAATGCAATATGATCGTAATGTAACATACCTCCAGAAATATTGGATTCTCATTGAATTCAGAATCCAATCAACTTATAGTATAATATCAATTTTGAAAAGAATACATAGATTTAGAAGTCAGTTATGTGTAAATTTTTATGGTACCATTTGTACACATGTCCTTTCTCCAACCAGTCTAAAATAAATACATGTTCGCTGAGTCTTTTGGAAAATACTTTTGGAGTTCATGATTTCAAAAGCCGAATTTTCCTTCAAAACCCCTAAATACCATTTTTACTTGATATCATTGTTTCTGTAGTATGCTGCGCATTCAAGAATGTAAAATACAGTAAAATATTCTATGAAGTAACTCAATATTAGGCCAATTATTTTCCGTCACTGCTCCTCAGCTCAAAAACTATGGAAATATTGTAATGAAAGAACATTCATAAATTCAGTGGTACTCAGTTTAATATAAATATGTTCATTTCACCAACGAAATAGAGAAAGTGTGAATAAAATAGGTATTGGCTACAATGAATATCATTGCAATATTGTAGGAAACTTCTGAGAGTTAAAATATTAAGTTATAAATAATAATCGAATTAACTGACAATATATGAAAATTTAATTTTGGATTAAATAAATTTCCGCTTTATAATACTATTTTGCCCAGGGAAATAAAGTCCTTAGGTTTTATTAGGCAACGATTACTGAAAGTCCGAAATCAAATATGTCAAATTTTCTTTGACAATTGAGTTGTTTTTGTATGTATTTTAATGTCTCTTTTAACTACTAGGTCATATAACGACCACTGTGATTTTTATCTTTGGGGTTTTCTGTAGGAGAATATGTAAGGACTTCACGAACACACATCTATGTCCGAGGCGGAACCTGCGGCCCTTCGAACCAAGGGGAGCTACGGCCTGGTCGTCCATTTCCCTTCTCTCCTTTGTAAACCTTTGACATCATATATCCAACATCAAATACATAGAAAAAATCGCTTAATTCTCCATCATTTGAATTACGTTTTTTCCTGTGTCCCTGGCCACGTGGGGATAAGTGGAAATGAAACCGCTGACTAGGTAGTAAAGTTGGTCCTCGAGGAAGCCAGAAAGACATCTTTCATGGCAATATCTGCTCTTATTTCCAAGATTTTATCCAACGTTGCATTTTGAGTGCCAACAGTGTGGCAGAACTCTTTTCAAACTCACAGGATCATAAGACCCTTGTCGTGGTCATCCTGTGGCTTAAGCCTGAGGCGAAAATTGTTATTCTCTTTGGGCTCTGCACTTCTCGCACGGACATCTCGCGCAGTTACAACCCCTATTCCCCAGAAATGAAGAACAGACCTTACTGTAAAGCATGCTCCTGTGCACTGCGATAATGAAAGAGCTGAAGAAGGCATAGCTTGTCGACTATGGAGGAGATGCTGGTACTGTCCTCCGCAAACTCTTTAAACTTTCTAGAGTATATGAATTTATAAATCGAATATGCGTGATGGGACGTTTTTAACATGCTACATACACTAATTTTGCGTTGTTGTGTAACACTGTCTTTGTCATTTATTTCATTTTAAAATTAGTTATTTTTATTATGTTTTATTCTTTTAATCGTGTAATTAATAAAAATTATTCTACCTGACTTCTATACTAATTTTCAGAAAATTTTGCGAATAATATTGCACTATGTAATTGTCAAGATTTTTGAGCACAATGCACAGTTCTTTTGATTATTAAAGAACATATGAAGTTTCATTTCGTGTAAATAACAAAGACAGTAGTTTAGTTTTCCGATTTGAGGACTTGTGGTCTCATTGCAACTCTTGTGTTTTCCGTATTGATCTAAAACGAAATGTATTTTCAGGTTGATATGCATTCAAGTATTGAGATCTTATGAGCACAAAAATATTTGTCATGCGTATATTTTTACAATGGCTAAATTTATTTCACAATTAATCATTAGAAAACAAGGACGGTATGTTTCCCGTGAATAAAAAGGTTTCTTACTTCAATATTGATAACTGTGTTAGGGTTTTCCCGGATGTTTGAATTGCGAGAGAGCTTTCAATCGAACTAAACACTTCAGAAAGTGTTTCTGGGGGTCATACAAAACCTAACAAAAATTTGGGAAAGATAATACGTTTCGAGACACTGTGTTCCGCTTAAATATTTTAATTGGAAAATTGTTCCGGAATTGAAACTTTTAACTAAATACTCAATCTTTTGAAGTTTATTCAAACAAGTTTTTCTTTCTTTCAATAGCTGCTTTTGAGAAAATTACATTGATTCGAAACATTTTCAGGTTTTTAAATTTATTCTTTTTACAATGTGGTTATTCAATAATATTTAACTTCAGTGTAGATTTACAAATTAAAAGAATTAAAATTTGTTGTTTATAAACTATATCAATTATTAATTTTGCTATTAATATTACTTGAAGGGATAGATATAATCTTCTCAGCAGTGTAACAGAAAAATAGAAACTTTTGAAAATATATGAAGAATAAGACAATTATATTTTCGCAATATTTCTAATGAGAGGTTCCTAGTTCCTTTTCACCGATTATCACTATAAAATTGCATCAAATTTACAAATAGTCTAAACAACAGCAATTTTGCAATGATAATCTACTTTGAACATCCGGCATGATTTTTAATTGATTAACGAAATCACTGTTTGCATTTCCTGCTCATATAGAAAAAGGGCGATTACATTTTCATAATACGTAAGAAAAAGTGTGTATTGCTTGCATTTCCTTAATAAAGGAGTAATAATGTCAAAATACAAATTTTTAAATACGTAACATGAATTTCAATTTGCTTTTATAGGAAATGTCTATATTATGTAAATGTATTACATTGTGTGTTTCCGAAAATGATTAGTAATAATTAGTGTTCCTTACTATAGAACCAATAGCATTTTAAAATAGTTTGTAAGACAGAAAACTTAAAATACTATTAATTTAATCTGACACCAAATTCTCACAATATTAGATACCATAAATTAGAGTTAATTTTCGTGGTAAATAACTCGATAAAAATGTCACAGCTCCTTCTTGGTGACTCGCTGTCTTGTCTGTCAGCGTCCACGGGTTCACTGCCAACGTCCAGTGCAATTGGCGGGTGGATCTCGCGCCCGCGCGCACCAATCCGTTTCGTTTCGTGGTCTCCTGTTACCTCCTCTTACTGTCTCTCACCCTCCTTCTGTTACCCCTTGTTCACGTTAGCGAGGCAGCGTCACTGACCTAGAAATTGCTCCGCCCCTTTGAGATAACTAGGAGGAAAATCTTCAAGGAGGAAGGGGGATGTCTGAAACTCTGGAGCAAGAGCCACGATAAGAGCGGCTAGGCCTAGACGCGACGATTGGTCAAGCTGATTGTCAAGCTGGTGGTCCAGCGATGGTTGTCCAAGCTGTGGAAAAGCCAGATTTGGCCGCACAGGGCATCACCCATATTCTGTACAAGGGGGTATGCATTACAGTTAAGTACCCTCGTTCACCATCCTTAACACAATACATAACAAAACTGTATTTCATAAGATTTGATTTACATTTGAATTGTTTTAAAATTTATTTTAAATTGAAATTTGAATCAACTATGCTATGTACTCTAGCCCTTCCTTTTTCATATTCATCTACTCCAAGGATCATGATATCTACTTCAAGGATCATGATATTTTGGCCAATATCCAAGATTGTTCTAAAATCCAAACCATTTGTTTCTTTATTTCTATTATTGCAGTTATGTTTACTTTTTCTCCCTTAAATAACTGAGGAGTTTGTTTTCTGTATGCTAGAGCCTCAATGTTCTGGGTAGTGACTTCAAGATGTACGTTATTCCAAATTGTTCATACTTTCTTTGTAAGATCTACAAAACCTGTTTCTATCTTTGTGAAAATTTAGAATACGAAACATTTTGCATGGAAAGCATTCCGGTCACTGAAAAACACCCACTTCTGAGACCCAGGAATTTACCTAGTTCTAAATTTGACTTCCTCAGAGAGACGAGGTTCACTACATTGTCAGAAATGTGCAGTAATATATTAATGTAGATTAAATGTATTAATGGTCAATAAACCTATTAGACCTATACATGAGAAAGAGCCGAATATACTTGTAGATTTGATAATGAGGGTCTTCCATTTCCCAGTATCTTATCATTCATATCAAATACTCAATCTCCAATCCAACAAATCATTTATCCCTTCCAGATACAACCATAAAGCTTTCTGTTGCTTTTTGTGTTGAGCCTATTGCTTCCTATAGTATATGTGCACGTTAAATTTAACGTGCGCTCATGATAATTATTTTTATATAATTAAAGTAATGTAGACATTTCTGATAGTGTACGCCTTAAGAGCTTTCTGCTTCTCTGTGGTGGTCCAGCAACAAGACCATTTCTTTAGTCTTGGTGCACCGCCTTGCATTCCCGCCCTAGTTCCATTTGAACTGAACCAAACTCAGCAATTTTGACAAAGATTCTTAAACTTATGAGGCTACTTTGCATGCTTGATGCATAATTTCAAAATTGTCTCAAAAATGGTTGAAAAACTTTTCTTTCTATTTCTTTTTTTTACTTTATTTATTAAGGTCGCATAAACTTCTAGGTCATGAGCACACATGGTTTGTACAAAATATAACACTATTTTAAAAAACGAAGTAATGACAAGTATTATAAAATGGTACAGTGTTTATGAACAATACTTATTACATCAATATATAATCACGATATACTGGAACAATAAATATATACTTAATCCTGGGCTTAATAAGTAAGGAAGAGACACTTGCTATAGCCTTCATATACCAGGAATATTTGATGGATAATTTAATTATCCAGATTAATTGATTCCAGATACTGTCCAGATTAGCTTATTCCAAATACTGTCGCACTGCCAGCTATCTGTTATGTCAAATATTCAGAAACTATTATTTACATTTTTTAATTAGAAGAAGAAATTAAGTTTACATAATACAATTAGTAAATTTACATAACAACTAGGATAATACAAGCTCAAGTTTACATATCAAATTTACATAAGGTCGTACATGTTTATTTCTTTTAAAAACTTCATTACTTCTATAATTTCAGTATTGTCATTCAGTAAACTTTTAATGTCATTAGGCAGAGCATACTTTCTTCTCAGTTCATTATATTTCTGACACTGTATAAGAATATGTAGTATAGTTAGTGGGATTTTACAATAGGATCTTCTTTGGTTATCAGGTATTCGTGCGTTAATTTTGAATGACCTATTCGTAATCGAGTAAGAATACTTTGTTCTTTTCTGTTTTTATGAATACCTTATTTCAAATAGCTTGGTAGGAGGTGATTTGATCCATTCTTCATTCCAGTATTTTCTATTTCTACGATGAAGTTCTCTTTTGATGTCTACATGGGATACTGAGTGTTCTTGTAGTGGTAGGTTAATGGATTCTCTAGCAGCATTGTCAACTATTGAATTTCTTTATACTGCATGGTATACATTTACTATTTCTTTGACTATAGGTTCATATCTGTTATGTCCCAAGCATTCAATTACACTTTGGGAGTCTGTATATATAATAAATTTATTGTTGGGTAATAGTGATATATTCTTTAAAGCTTTCAGTATAGCATATGCTTCACAATAAAAAATTGAACAAATATCTTTGAGTTGAATATATTCAATAATATTGTTAACCATTAAAGCACAACCTGAGCATGCTTGTTTTTTAACCATCTGTGAAGACATTTATATAGTTATCGTGCTTGTTTTCAATTTCGTTGTAGAGAGATTGATATATTAGTGGATTAGTATATTTCTTGGAGTATATGCATAGATCTTTATTAACTTTTATTTTTGGTGTTAACCAAGAAGGTCTTTTAAGAGTTATGTTTTGTTTAATTAATGGAAACTGTATTTCTTTGAAGAATTGGTTTTGTAGGTAGTAGACTGGTTTCGGTGATCTTGAATTCTTGGAGTATTTTTCACTGTACCTAGTGGAAAATACGCTTTTGTATGTTGGGTTAAGTGGAAACTGAGATATTTTGCATGCATATGTGAAGCAAATTTTTCTTCTTCTGATGTACAGCGGTTCTTCATTAGCTTCCGCAAGGATACTTGAGATTGGACTGGTTCTATAAGCGCCAATTGTCAATCTTAAACAAGTAGATTGAATTGTATTGAGACTGTTTAAAATTGTTGGATTGGCAGATTGATATACTACAGATCCGTAATCAAGCTTAGACCGTATAAGAGCTTTGTACGAAGAAATAATTATATTTTGTCAGCTCCCCAATTAGAGCTGCGATACTCTTTATTGAATTTTGTCTGTGAAAACATTCCATTTTTAATTTTTTTATGTGTGGTCTCCATGTTAGTTTGCTATCATAAATCATTTCCAAAATTTTGATTTGGTTTGAGGTTTTAATTATTTGTGATCCTAATCTCAATTTAAGTTGATTATTGGGTGTCTCTGGTTTTTTGAAAAGTATACATTGTGTCACAGCTGTTAGGTAAATATAAACTGCAGATACTAAGTGATTTATTTGCTAGACAAATTTTGACAGCTAGGTTGAGTTGATGATAACCTCTTGAGTTGTTAAAGATTTTGCAATAACAGCAACACTTCCACTTGCTACTTCTGTATTAGTCCTATTTTTGTATATGAGTTATAATTTATGTTGTATTTTCGTTCTCCTTGAAGTTTGTTTCTGTAGACAAATTATTACCTGTTATATTTGTTAATTAAAATTGTACGTTCTCTCCTTTGTGGTCTGTAGCAGTTTATGTTCCACTGCAGGATGCAGTCAACCATAGCTTGGGTTAATTAATTTTCCTAATCTTCGCTCCTTCATAGAACTTACTGTATCTGTAAGGTGTCGGAAACAGTGGACTCTAATAGACAACCCTATACATTCCAAGATACTCCGTTTTTTAACTTCCAAGGTCTTATCAATAGAAAATGCATGGCATCTTAGAAACTGTTCAAACCTTTGAGTTTATATTTATTTATTTATTTTATATTTATATAACGTCAAAAACAGTTAAAAACTGCGTATGACGTGCTATGGGAAAAGTGAATTGTGTACATTTTCAAATTCTAGATGCCTACACTAAGCCATATACTACTTAAATTTTGAATTTGAAAGGAGAAAAAACAAAACTCCATGTAGTAAAATCTATTTTCAAAATAAATAAGCAATAAATTTTGAATTTGAAAAGGAGAAAAAACAAAACTCCCATGTAGTAAATCTATTTTCAAAATAAATGAGCAATAAATTTTGAATTTTGAAAGGAGAAAAAACAAAAACTCCATGTAATAAAATCTATTTTCAAGGATAAATAAGCAATAAATTTTGAATTTTGAAAGGAGAAAAATCAAAACTCCATGTAGTAAAATCTATTTTCAAAATAAATAAGCAATAAATTTTGAATTTGGAAAAGGAAAAAAAAACAAAAACTCCCATGTAGTAAAATCTATTTTCAAAATAAATGAGCAATAAATTTTGAATTTTGAAAGGGAGAAAAAAAACAAAAAACTCCCATGTAATAAAATCTATTTTCAAGGATAAATAAGCAATAAATTTTGAATTTTGAAAGGGAGAAAAAAAACAAAAACTCCCATGTAGTAAAATCTATTTTCAAAATAAATGAGCAATAAATTTTGAATTTTGAAAGGGAGAAAAAAAAAACTCCCATGTAATAAAATCTATTTTCAAGGATAAATAAGCAATAAATTTTGAATTTTGAAAGGAATAAATTTTGGCTCTTATTACTTCCTGCCGCGACAACATGGAAACGATAATTTGAATAATTGTTTTTCCACTGAATTCTAGAAGACGTCACAGAAAATGAAGTTACATTTATGTCCAGAAGCAAAACAAGGGGCCATCTCAGCATTTGCTCAATGGATCAGGGAAACTGGACGAAAAACCTGATCGAGATGGGGGTCATTTACCCGGAAGCTGTAGTACAATAGTTGTTACAGGTTGTTTATACTCATTGACACAGTTCAAATGGTAAATAATGCATTATGTATCATTGTTAAAATTAATGTTACTTTTCTTGTGATGCTCAGTATAGTCTCTAATTGTATAGAAACAGTTATGCAGCAGAAACGATTTCACTTGGGATTTAAACTTTTCTATTGAATTTAATCGTTTAATGTCATCTGGCAAAGTGTTGAAAATAATGTCATGTATTGTATGTGAATTTTTGTAATGAGCTGTTGATACTGTCACCTGATGAATATGATTTCTACGTCGAGTGTTATAGTAATAGACTTCGGCATTTTCTGAAAATATATTCCTCGCCCTTGAGCAAGTCATTTTTACAAAACCACTGATTCGTAAATAAGAAGACAGGTAATGGTAGAATTCTAGATTAATGAAGAGAGTTACATGAATCGCGGGTGGATTTGTATTATTCGTACAATTCTGTTTTTGTAATCTAAAGTCTTGATCTATAAGATGTATTTCTAGAATATTATGCCATATCTCAGGCGGGAGTGAAATTCTGCGAAGTATACACAACGAGAGTATGAAGGCTGACTGAATTTAAGAATTCTGAACGCGTAGCATAATGAACTTAATTTTGTGTTCAATTCATTTAAATGGACGTTCTGTTTAAGGTTTGACTGGAATTAAGGGACCTAAAAATTTTGTTGCCTTAACATCAGTCAATGGTACACTGTTCATTTTCAATGGGGCACAGAATTTTTATTGGAAATGGAAAACTGCATTAAAACCGTTTTCTTTTCGTTCACTTATTTACATTCGTTCACTTATCACAAATTAATATTTGTTATTTCGAACCAATTTGAAACATCTGATATTGTACTATTTACTGTTTCTTTAGCAAAAGGATGTTCGTATCATCCGCAAAGAGAACCGTTCTTCCGTTTCGAATCGTCGAGGGCATATCGTTTACGTAAAGTAGGAACAGAATAGGCCTAAAATCGATCCTTGAGAACTCCATGCAACGCAAAAGAGTCGGAAAGGTGCGACAATGTTCCATCATGGTATATGGTATATGTATAGGTAATGGTAATGGTATATGGATATGGTAACAAATCTCATAAGAAACACAATAGACAACACACAAACCAATTAAGAGTATTAAACGAAACTGCAGTCACAGAGTAAGAAAACATACAGTTCATCCGTGTGCCTGCGCACGTGGCATAGGAGAAAGCGTGTTAGAAACTGTAGATCATGGAATCCCAGCCGCGTAACGCCTACAATCAAGGCACCACTACAATTAGATGTGCCAATGACACTGACCTATGGTAGCACAAAGCACTTTAGCCGCGAGAAAACACTGAAAACCAGCGGTACAAGGCGCCATGCCTCCGTTAACAACTACATTAGAACCGTGTTCGGCGTAGCCGATACTCAATGCATCTCTTGCGGCACTGGTTCAAAACACACACAAGGATGGTTTATGATGATTTCGATTGATTTATATAATAAAATAATTTGTATAGTCGCCCCCAAGCTTTAGGCGTACTTGACATTGAACAACATTATTTGTTGCGTAACAGTATCTCCCCATTCCTCCATTCTTATATATTTAATCGTGTTTACACTGGTTCATCTGTAGTATCAGTACCTGTGTCTTCGTTTTAAGAATTGATTTGTTGAGTCTGCCATTTGTAGTGAATATATTTTTATTGCTGTCTGTAAAAAAGGGGTAATTTTCTTTATCATTGATACTATATCTACAAGAGTAGATCATCAGTGAATTCTTTGGCTACAATTGAGGAATCTCTGCAAAAAACAATTTTCCAAGAACAATGAAATTATAGTTTAATGGAAATTTGTCTTGTATTATCTATAGTGCTTTGATTGGGGAAATTTGTTCTTCACTTTTTGTTGTGTATAATTTCTTGAGTTTTAAGTGGTTCATTTTTTCTGGTTTCCCTTTTCTTTGTTGGTTGAGCTTTTTGGGGTTAATCCTGTGTGTTTTTATTAAAGTGTGTGACTCTTGTGATGATGGGAATCAGTAGGGTAGCCTCCTGAAGGGGAAAGTAGGTTATTGAAAAAGGAGCTCTATTGATTTCTAATTGATGTGATAAAGATAAGTTGTCAGCTGTTGAATTCTTGGTGAGAAGAAGTGTTATGTTCTTCTGTTTCATTATTATTAGTTCAATGGGCATTGATTTGCAATCTGACCTTTGGCTTTACACATAAAACATGAAATGTTATCTGTAGTGAAGAATATCCTGTATGAAATGTTATCCCAGTACTACAGTGGAGGTTGGTAGTTCAGGTGCTATATAAACTTGCCTTCTAAAACTCATTATATGGGAGAACCAGTTCACTTATACTAGTTTTTTATAAAGGATATTTTAGTCGATATTGTGATACCTCTGTCATTTAATTATTTTTCTATTACTTCAAAGGTATAACTGGGCACACATTTGAGATTATTACTTTTTGTGCTTGCTGATGAACGTTCTAACTCCTAGTTGTAAGTTCTTAATTTCTATGTTGGGTTATGTTGTACAAATCTGTCAGTGGTAGCTTAGTTGTGAAAATGTACATTTTCTGTTGTTTGATATCCTGGATATAAATCTAATGTCTGTGGCATTTTGCTATGTTTAATTTTACTAATATAGTCTTTTATGGACAGCCCTTCTTGTGCCTCAATAATTGCGGCTTGTTCTTTTGATGGAAAACTTCAGATTTAGTTACATTAAAATAAGATTTTCATTGTTGATTACTGTGCCACTGTAGGTTGTAAATGTCTTGTAGAATGAAGATTCTCTGCTGTTGTTTTAGAGTTCGTCTCGATGTATTTTCTTGGCTGGTGTTGGATGGATTGGAGGTTAGTTTTCCTGGTTGTTAGAAGAAGCTGCATATCAACAGATTAGTTACTGCAATTGCAGCTCTTATCTGTTATATTGATAGATAAACAATAAAGACGTTATATTTATGTATCAAAAGTTAGGGGATTACTAGCACACATAAAACACTTAAAATATTTTGATACAACTCCGACGCTGTGTACGCACGGCGCTCCGGGAATAGACTTTTGGATTTCTTGTAAAAGTAGAGTGAAATACACTTATAAAGATGATATAGTTTCGATTTTCACTGTTAACTCTGAACTCCTTAAAATATAGCTCTAATTTTCGTATCTTCTAAAACTATGATACTGAAGATACAGATTTTTCTTCAAATAAAATTGCCGTACATGAGCATTTTCTACAAAAAGTAGAAAAACAGAATTAAGCTGCACATGCCCTGTAACTGTTTACCCCAGCCTCTTCCTCCTTAACCACACGCATACAGCAGCTAAACAAGGTTTTAGATGAAGATTTGAACTGACGCATGTCATATGACAGGGCGGACCAACCACATTTGCTTTACACCTGCCTCTCCCGCCTTAACTACGGGCATACAGCAGCTAAGCACGGTTGTAGATGAAGATTCGAACCGACGCAGTCATTAATATACCCTGGCCAGAGTGTATAAAGACTTAACAATCTTGACTAAATCGACATCAGGCATTCAAGAATGAAAAAACTGGCTTGTTAAGATGTTAAGATATAAAACTCAAACGAATATTTGAGATAAAAAATAACTTTGAATTCGACTGCTCCATTTTGGAACAGTGAGATCAAATGGATGTCATGTACAGTTTCCAAAATATTAGTTTTAGTGCAGTTTTATGTAAAATTGAGGCAATATTAAAATATTAAAAAAATTATCTTAGAAACGGCTGCAAATGTCTTCTTGAAACTTTTGGTCTTCAATAGATTTTTGGAATGAAGGTCCAACAAAACATTTATGCTTACTTAACAACATGTTAAAATTAATTCCTGCCTATTGGAACAAGATTCATCAATTTTTCGTTATGAAATTAGTTTTCTGTCGAAAATAGTGATTAAAATACTTCTCGATCACACGTCTATAACAATTTCTCTTAATGACTGTAGTGGCGAGAAAGTAATAGTTCTTTAATGATACCGTACTATTGAAATTGATAGTACAGTGGTAGCTGCGCATTTAAATTTTGACTACTTCCCTTCATACGCAAGAGTATGAAGTACGCAAAATTTATCAAGATGGGATTTAGGGAATTGTGTACATTAATAACATCTGTTTATAGCTTATCATTTTAAAATAATATATTTGTTTTTCAATTAAACCTGACGATGAAACAACTAATTTCGAAACGTTACGCTATATGTTGAAACTGCCCTTCTTCTCTACCAGCAAAGTTCGTAATTTTATAATTTTTAATTAAGTTATATTCATGATTCGTTTCGTTTGAATGACACTCGTTATTATTTTCAAATAATTTAGTTATTGATTTGAGCGTCAGGAAATAATTACGACTGTAACCCGGATGTTTCTACGTAATTTTAATGTTTCTCATCTAAAAAGTATGTCGTGACAGCTCAGTTAATTGGGTTCAGTTCAAAATTGTTTACTTACTCTTCAACCAATTTCTCAATCTGCTATCCATACGGAGTGGCAGAAATCTGAAAATCTTATCAAGATATCTACTACTGATTGCACCTAACGAATAATGATAGTTAGCTTTCTTTTAAAGTAACAAATTGGAATTTATTATAATGTGAAATATGATTCTAATAAAACATGAATTCCTACATCGTTAATCCAAAATGAAATTA
This sequence comes from Teleogryllus oceanicus, assembly GCA_964035755.1. Taxonomy (NCBI): domain Eukaryota; kingdom Metazoa; phylum Arthropoda; class Insecta; order Orthoptera; family Gryllidae; genus Teleogryllus; species Teleogryllus oceanicus. Next base: position 66,844,131 of record CAXIVR010000004.1, read on the forward strand.
TCTATGTTCATGACCAGGTCTCTCTTTCTTGTAATAATTATAAATCAACCTTGATATATTCGCGGATCTTCGCGCGCTTCATTTCCATTCAATTACGCTCGTAGAATCTTCTCTGTCGTCGCAGAATCTTCCTTCTTCAAAAGTCCTCCGCCTAATGTTCGCGATCAAGTTCAAATTCTCCCAGCGATACTATTTTACCGTTTCTTCCTACTCGCGTCACGGATGGACGCCTATACACGTATCTTTCCCGAACGTTTTATCATCATTATAGAGACGATAGACTTAATTATACTACAAGTTCTGCATCAGGGTTTAATTGTCCATCAAGAGTCTTTCTTCGACTTGATAAAATGTCGGAGTCGACCCGCTCATTACCGTGTTGCTAGAGGAGTGTCACTCTTCTTCCTAAAACCCAAAGCATCAGAACTCTATACCATTCTCTTTGCAACAAAAACCGCCCGCTCGGTCTTGACATCCTCTTCACCTAGCGAAAATGACCTTAACGCCGGTTGTTTTACTGTCACATTGCAACCTCCCGCGATCGTCTATTGACATCCCTATATTCTACTTCATATAAATGACATTTTAAAAACAAAATGGTTCGTCATTTTAGAATACCACAAATGTATTATGTAATAAATATTAATATGAAAAATGTTTTGTCTTTAAAATAAAAATAATAAAATATATAGTATAGCTGCGCACGTTATGCAAACGTTTGAATTCCCGGCAGAAAGGCTTCAAGCACGAACAATTGCGGGAACCAGTGAGGTTTCTAGTTGAAAATGCTAACTGTTCCAATCAATGATATTTGAGGCTGCTTGGAACGGACGTGATTAGTTTTGCACCCTCTTCAAAGAATAATTATCCTGGTAAGGGTAGTACATTTGTATATTCATAATTTCCATCTCTTTATTGACTTCTTAATTAATTTGTACTAAAGTCTTAAAATCACCGTAGGAGACAAGTGATGAAGCACATGGATATAGTTTATTCTAAAACATAACACAAAGCCCTGCGACGGATCAAAGTTGGGAAACGCTGACAAACTAATTTAAGTTAATTAGTAAAATATTACTGACCAATTTCTCATCAAAAATTTAAATAGATCAGTTACGTGGATGTGTATTCAGAATATTTACTAAGTATTACTAAGACCTAGACAAACTGTGCGTGTCTTAGAAATACTAATGAGGTACCTGGATGAAATAAACAACACTACGTAATCTTTTTATGCGACTAAAGAAGACTATGTCCCGAAAAGTGGTTTGGAAGATTCATAGACACACCACAAAATGAACATCAGTGTATTTTGGAACAGGAACGTTAATGAGGTCTTATTCGTTTCTATTTTTTGTTTGGGGACAAAATTGAAAAGAATTAATTTAGAATAAAGTTACAATACACTGAGAATATAATAATATCGAGGAAGACATTAAGGCATATTTAGAAACCACCGTAAAGAGCAATTAAATGTACCAGAAACGAGACAAAAAGTTTTGGTTTCTTTGTTCTTTATTCGTTGAAGCTCGAGACAAAAACTTTGTTGACAAATTGAACATTCTCAACACTTGTGAAGTCTCATAAAACATTCTTGAATGATATCTCTCGAGCGAGAACGTGGGAAAACGTTTAAAAAAGTTGTGTTGTCAGAACTCCAAATTGCAATAAGGTAAGATTTGTATATTTGTGTGCTACAATCAATGTTTCTCTTAAATCGATATTTACCACATCGTGTGGCACTAAAATTTATGACGATGACTATACTTCATGTACTTCTGTCACTTCGTGACGAAACGCTGACAACTAGTTTGCTGCATCAGCATACTAACACCATTTCGCCAATGGCCACAATGCGCAATACTAACAAGGGGAAACCACTGATTGAGGCACCGAATTTCTTAAAAAATTGCTACGTAATGTTCAATACAACAAAAACAAGTGTGAAACACCAAAACATCAGAAGAAAGGCTCTTTTCTTTGGTCCTTCGAAGGATCGCTTGAATTGAATAATTGAATGCTTATCATATTGTTATATGAGTATGCAATCAGAAGATTTACTGGTATTGGTTAGAAATCAAACCAGTTCTTTCTAACAAATTTTAAAGAGCAACAAACCGTACTAATGTGAGCATTCTTTACTCTTAAAGGGTTCATAATCCAAACCTAAAGAAAGATTTTGGCACTTCTACAACCGTCTAAAAACGATTCAGAAAGCTGCAAGAGTCTAGATCTAATGCAGTTAAATACGGGTCAAAAACTAGAAAAATTAATTGACTATAGACAAAAAAAATTAAAAATTGAAAAGTTCTAGATAAAATGTGAAAACTAGGATCACGCGAAAAAAAACGATGGGATACGGAGATTTGAAGCATTTTCTGGTCTTACGCAAATTTGCAGAATTTGAGGGTTTTGTAATTTGGAAGAGTGAATCAATTTAAGTGCTAATTAATTCACTAAAGGGTTTTACAAATGGCAGGTCTAGAGAAACGTGGGGCAGGGATGCTGTGACGCTCAATAATCTAATTATGCAGTTGATAATTATTCCATATGCGATGGGGAGCAAGACCAGTGTGATCGACCTAATGACCTACAATAACTATAATCGGTACAGCTACCGTAGGTTAGATAAGCAATAACTTGATTTCGTCACTTTTAAAACAAGTACTTGTTTCTCACTAATTGTATCAAAATTTTATGAACTGTAGAATGTATGTCGCGGGACTAGTTTCAGGAGAATCCAGTATAACGCCTTAATATTTATAGGCAAACATTCAAAACGTGACATTTCCACTTCACATTTTGAAATAAAAATGAAAAATATAGCCCAAATATTACAAATTTCAAACATTGTCTTTAACTCAACAAATAGAGGATTATTTAATCTATTGTAAGACATCTTAATTTTTTTTGGAAATAACAGTCTGGTAAACAACAGAAGAACTTAATTTTGCCGAATGCACATGTCACTGTTTGAATGTTGCTCCTTATTGTTCATGTTGCTCATTATTTTTGCAACTCCCATACGTAAGGCTCAAATGGAAAGTTTTGTGAGTTTTGCATCTTGCACTGGTGCAAATCTGTGCAAATCTCCCACGTGCGTGATGCATGTACAAGTTAGAGCCTAAATGCTCTAATATACTCGTGTTAAGTGCGACATCACACATGCACTTCTATCCACGTAGACCTTAAAGTAAAGACTACATCCAATCATTAAATTGGGCACGACTGGGGAGATTGTTTGGTAAAAAGCGTCTTACTCTGTAACAAAATCATCAATATTATTGATTTTTAAAGCGTGCAGAAATGTAAAAACCTTTTTAAACTTCAGCCTTGTGAGAGGTGTCTCTGTTTCTTTACATATTCAAGAACTAGGAAAAACATAAATTACTAATTTTAATGCGCCTGGAAATTGAAAGAAATCTATACAGCCCCAGGTCATGTGTTTGATATCTAAGGTTTAGAACTTAGATTATGAGAAACACGAGAAAAATAACCAAGTAGTGCTACGAATGGCACGGACTTTCCGTATAGGTTTTCTATTTTCTTTGGTCTGGGATAGCTATTCGGACTTGCACACACTCTTAGGAGCTGTCATCTATCGTCCTAGTACTCAATCTTTTGAAAAGACAATTTTCGGTTTTCACATTGTAAAACCGAAATATTACTTTAAGAATATTAAAGAACAACAAAACCTGTCATAAATGGATATTTTCATTCAAAATTTGAAAGTGTTTTTTGAGAAAATGGCGTTTAATGTTACTAAAATTCGAAATTCAAGCTATTTTTTGTCACAGAAAAGTTTGAGTGTTCGAAGTCTTCATTAAAAGATTTTGAAGTACTTTAACTCACAAATGCAATAGTACTAACAAATTAATGGAAATGTGCATATTAACGGCTTGAGTATATTTAAAAATACATTTATGTAATGAAAAAAGAGAACATAGCAAAATTATTTATGTCATCTTAATGATGCAAAAGACAAAATTTGACCATTTTGCCGAAATGGGGATTGAGCGTTTGTAGAAAATGCGGAATTTTGAGTTCGTTTTCACAGAAAATTGTTGACCTTTATCAAGTATAATTTAAAGCATATCTACTCATAAATACAATAATGTGAACAATTGCCGCTAATGTAAACATTAACGAAGTGAGAGACAAGTTAAAAAGTAAAATTTTTGTAATTTTGAAAACAACAGAATAGAGCAATATACCATTTATGTCATCTTATAGAGTACATTTATCACTACCCTTAGAAAAGATTAAAGAAAAAATTGGAGAAATACTTTCGCGATATTAGAAACAGGTACGTAATATTGCATTTTCTGCGCTCTGACACTTTCAGCATTTATTTGAAAAAATCCAATTCAACCATGAAGCGAGCAAGGCATTGTCCAGCTCAGTGTTGTCAAAACTATGTACAGTCTTTGCTAAAAATATCAATACAGTAATTAGAATATAAGCAATTAACATCAAAATAATTACGAAATTGCAGTTGCACACTTGTGAGTTGCCTTTCATTGAAATTTCAAACATTTCACATATCTTTACATCATAAATACATTTAAAGTCAGTAATCTCAATGATCAACAGCTCATTTTAATAAAGACAACATTATTTCAATATGTCGTTGTTGCGGCGGTGTCCGCCACACCAAAAAGGGCGCCGCGGAGACGGCACGCCGTGACGTCAGCGATCGTGAACTGGGCAGCCGAGCAAACAAGGAGCCGGCCAATGAGGACGGAACGGCCGGCGCGCGAAGCCTCTACGAGGACACGAGTCTTCGACGCGCAGCAAGATATAATGGGTAGCCGCCGGGTAGGGCAGAACAGTGTACCGAGTGTAATTTGAGCTTTGATTGTGTTGAGAATTGTGATTGCGACCCGGCAGTGTACTAGGTGATTTCTTCTGATTAACGGTGGTGAACTCGGCTATGGACTTGGACATCTACGGAACATCTGGTGACTCGGGTATGTTATATAGGTTTACCTCTCTTGGATTTTGGTGCAACTATTGTAAAGACGACGAAGCTGTAATAAAATCTTGTTATTGTTATTTTGCTGATTTTCATACATATAATAATAATAATAATAATAATAATAATAATAATGACTTTATTTATGTGGAGACCCGCATCAGGCCCGCTTTTTTCCGCCTAACCACGTAATACATAAATTTATAAATAAGAATTGAATTAAAGATACATTTAGTAAATAAAAACAAGTAAAAAATACTTAGTAATAATAAATCTCGAGTTGTTTCGAATCGCTTGCCTGGATGAGGCTTATGCCTGAAAATGCACCTGGGTGGGGAATACGGGCAGGTTTATACTCAAAGCAAAACACTTGTGGCTCTGGCATACAAGGCTGTATATTCTACACTCAAGGAATGACAAAAACAAAAACACAAACAAATTCAACAAAAATAGCCTTACAAACAATCACGTACAGAACGCGACCGTGCTCGAAAATGAATATTCGGAGCACTATTGCTACCTCTCACAATAATTAGGTATTTCGAACGATTCATTTAATGAATTGTACTTTTTATACGACCATTTGGTGCAGGCAAAATTTTGGTCTTAAGTGACACAAAGAATACAAAGTTGAACCTTCCTACTTGGAATTGCTTTCATTCCTGACAAATGGTTATTAATCCATAATACACTTTAACTACTACTTAAACAAAACTCGACACAGACCAAAAATTAATCAACCATTTACAACACTCTTTTTAACACTTAATTATTTGGGTGACTTGTTTAAAGTGAATTAATCATTTCTGTTCTTAACATGGCTTTCATTCAGGAGTTTCACACATCAACGTTCACAAATGTGGCTTGAAATACCTAATACTTGAAAGCTTTTAAGAAACAGTGTGGTTTAGCATCGTTCAATCACATTTCTTTTCGTTTCTGCAACCGTCTGTCGCACGGGTACTCACGCTTCTCCAATGGGGTTTTTACGAACCGGCCTTAGTCGAGTGCTGCGAGCGGCGCCTGGCGACTCGGCGTTTGGGGGACGTGACGATCGCGCCCTACGCGACCTCCGCTCTGTTGCGCTTGCCGCGACGGCTCTGTGCTGGCGACGTGTCGGGGCAGCCTGGCTTCCACGATCCTCCGCCCTCCTTCCGCTGCGTCTCCGGACCAATTTTCTCGGCCGGGAAGCGCGCCTCGGCCTCGCCTCTGCGCCTGCTCCTTCCAACACAAATGCTTCTCTGGCGGTGTTTTCAGGAATGGTTATCGCCTTGCCTTGCTTCGGTGATGTGACATAGCGGCGATGCAGAAACGCTCGGCGTACGCCGGAAAAGAGTCCGATTCAGCCTCACTCGGAATTCACATAATTCGCTCCTCACTGACACATGTTTCTTTCCGTTGTGAGTTATCAACAAAAACGAGCACAATGTTCGTTCTCTTCCCCGTATCTCCGGATGAAAACAATCCGCGTGAAGTTCACTGCCAGCGACTCGCGACCGGTTTCTTCACTAACCGTCCCTTATAATGGCTTTTTACGTGATTTGTGAGACGCGTTCCGCAGCGATCAGTCCTCTCCGAGAGATTTTTCGAGACCCTTCACTTTCAACGGAAAAATTCCTGCCGTTGGCTTCCTCGTTTTTCGGATACCGGCCAATCACAAGATCTCGTTCCCAAGCTTATCTTCGAATTTAGCTTATCTTTCTCTCGTGATGTTGCTTGCCCGACGCGGCCGCGGCCGTCAGACAGTGACGGGTTCTCGCGCCCGTTCAAATTAGCGAACTGCCGAAGACGGCATTTTGGGAATTTTTATATATGGTCCGGTCCGTTACCAGGACATCAGGTGCCAAAATTGAATGGCAATTCTTCTTCTTTCTTCTTCAATATATATATATATATATATATATATATATATATATATATATATATATATATGTATATATATTGTGACGTACTGTAGGCCGGCTTGTTCTCAGTAAATTTATTCTGTATGACAGGTATCTTCTTCTCGTGAATACTCGGGATTATTAATCAAACACCACTGTTCCGTGAACAAAATAAACTGAACTATTTATTAATCTCTATACAAATCACTAATGATACAATATCTATGGTGGTCTCTACCCTCTTTCTTTCATAACCCAGAATCACTGTTAGTCTCTCGATCTTATCGATCGAAGAAATATTTACCGCCATTTTCCTTACGAGCGTCGGCGGCTCGGGGACTCTGCCGCCTCGCGCTCCTTCGCTGCTCGCCGGGGTCGTCACTTGGGACCAGCCGAGGAGGGCGCTGCGCTTTCCGGAGTACGTTCTCCTTCTTCCAATTTCCGATCCACTCAACGTCTTTTGATCTGGTGTTACTCCAAATAGCAGCTATCACTTTGGCCATATGTCCGATCGACTATTTGGATTGTTATCACGCACAAATTGTCCGTCAATTAATCTTTCCGCACTCTGTCTGTTCGCGATACAGTTTGTTTTTCGATCGCGAGCAGCCCCAGATACGTCCTTCCGCCGGCGGCCAGCCAGACACTGACTCGCGGCCTCGTTCCCACGGTCGGCCAACTGACGACACCCGCCGCCCGTAACCGTTTCGTGGCAGCGAGCGCCCTCTTGCAACCGTTTGCCGCGTTCTGCTTGATGTCTCGCCGTTTCTTTGGGTGAAACGCGGTGCGTTTCATTACCCTCCTTTTTGTGGATTTTTCCGGAAAATTCAATGACTTAATGGTCTATTCTTGTGCATTGCCTTCTTTGTTGGGCAAGGTCTTAAATTGTAAAAATTATAATGTCCCACCACTTCTCTGTTATCGCTGACTAGTTTAGCCACGTTCGGGTTTGTTATCTGTTCAATGATGTACGCCCTCATATAATGGAAAAATTTGCGTATAACCTTAGTTTAGGCCAGACACTTTGGGATCACGCAACAATATTGTCTGCCTCGCATTATCTCATATGTTTTCTTCTTGACTTTGCCTTCCTGTGCTGGGGCCCAGTACTTCGTCTGGTCAACCTGTTGTTTCAGTTCCTTTCTTCTATCCTCCTCCGATAACACGCCCGTACATATTTCTAATTCCTCTCCCATTCCCATATCCATCTCGATTCTGCTTCCTAGTTCTACCACTTCCGTGGTCAAGACTGGACATCGCGCGTCGTTCGGATAAAAAAATCTGTCCCTATAATCATCGGATACAACAACTTCTTTTACTACTGGAGCTACCACTTCGTACTCTGATCGCCAATTTCAGCATTAAACATTATTTGTTTCCGTGATAGGGCTTTCTGACTTCTTCCTCTATGGCCCACGTACGCCCTATTCATGGGCAAGCACATTACTTGCTTCCTTCGCAATCGGGTAACTCTCATTATAAAATTCCTCTGATATAACTGTTGCAGTACATCCAGTATCAACCAGTGCTTCCGTTACCACCCCTTCGCATTCTACTTCGATCGTGGACATTTTCTCATGCGAACTTCCGAACTTTTTTCTGCCACGGTTGTGATTCATAGGACACCGACTTAGAATCGTACTGATAGGGACCACATTCAGCCTTTTTCTTCCCTTTGTGTCCGTCATGTGGGGCTCGCCTGTCATCACGGACTCTATCTGTTTAAAGATGTCTCTGTCCTCCACTTGACCAGGCCGTGTTGATTGATTGGCGCACCTCGGTTCGTTCCTCTCTCTTCTCGACGGTTTGGATCTTGTCCACCCCACTCCGGTCTTCGGTTACTCGGTTCCGATTGCCACCGGCTTCCTGTCTCGTGTCGCGTCCACTGGTTGCCTGCCCCACCACCATTCCCTTGTCTATTGACTGGTTCCGTTCTTAACGCGTTTACGTTTCCTTCCCTCTTATTCTTCGGGGCATTGGCAAATGTTAAGTCATATCCTCCTAAGGCGTTCATAAAGCTCTCTAAATTGGTATGGTTCGAACTTCTCAAATTATTTTGGATCGACACGGGAAACTGACGTGTCAATAAACACAATTTCTTGATCATTCATTGAGGACGTAGTGTCCTGCCAATCTCCAACACGTTGCGTCGTATATTCCCGCAGAGTTCCCATCGACTGAGTATAATAACCATTCATTAGATTTAATCACATTCATTTGAATCTTCATCGTTCCAATACCGCTCATAGAACCGGTCTTGAAATTCTTCAGCGTCTCCGAAATACATCAAATGCGTCGGCCCACGTCCGGGGGCGTTCCTCCAACATCAAATACAAAACTGGACCTTGCATCTTTCCGATGTGTTGATCACGGTGTGTCGTTCCGCTGCCCGCATGAATGCGCATGGGTTTTCTCGACCATCCCCGAAAACTTCAATGATTTTGGAGGCGTAAAGTGGGTATTCCGCCCGCAATGATCGGCGTCGTCCGGCATTCTTTGTCATTTTTTACGCTTTTTTCTCGTTTAATCTTGTAAATAATAAAAATTATTTTAACTGACTTTTATACTAATTTTCAGAAAATTTTGTGAATAATATTGCTCTATGTAATTGTCAAGATATTTGAGCTCAATACACAGTTCTTTTCTATTATTAAAGAAGGTATGAAGTTTCATTTCGTAAAAATAATCAAGACAGTAGTTTAGTTTTCAGATTTGAAAACTTGTGATCTCATTGAATCTCTTGTGTTTTCCGTGTTGATCTAAAACCAAATGTATTTTCAGGTTCGATATGCATTCAAGTATTGGGATCTTATGAGCACAAATTCTTTGTCATGCGTATATCTTACAATGGCTAAAATTATTTCACAATTAATCGTTAGAAAACAAGGACGGTGTGTTTCCTGTGAATAAAAACCGTTTCTTACTTCAATATCGATAACCGTGTCAAGTTTTCCCGGATGTTTGAATTGCGGGAGAGCTTCTTGAATCGAACTAAACACTCCAGAAACTGTTTCTGGGTGTCATACAAAAACCTAACATAAATTGGAAAGATAATACGATTCGGAAACACTGTGTTCCGCTTAAATATTTTAATTGGAAAATTGTCCCGGAATTGAAATTTTTTAACTAAATACTCAATCTCTTTAAAGTTTATTCGAACAAGTTTTTGTTTCTTTCTTAATAGCTCGTTTTAAGAAAATTACATTGATTCGTAACATTTTAAGGTTTTCAAATTTATTCTTTTTTTACTACGTGGTTATTCAAAAATATTTAAGAAAATAATTAATTATGATAGCGCCTATTCAGGCCATATCAGATTTGTACTGTTGCCTGTATATTACCTTAAATAAATAAATAAATAAATAAAAATATCACTGGGAAGGGATAGATATAATCTTCTCAGCAGTGTAACAGAAAAATAGCAACTTTTGAAAAATATATGAAGAATAAGACAATTATATTTTCGAAATATTTCTAATGAGAGGTTCCCTAGTTCCTTTGCACCGATTATTACTATAAAATTGCATCAATTTTACAAATAGTCTAAACAATATTAACAATAGCAATTTTGCAATGATAATCTACTTGGGACACCCGGCAGTGATTTTAATTGATTAACGAAATCACTGTTTGCATGCACCTGCTCATGTAGAAAAATGGGCGATTACATTTTCATAATGCGTAATAAAATGTGTGTATTGCTTGCATTTCCTTAATAAAGGCGTAATAATGACAAAATACAAGTTTTTAAATACGTGAACAGGAATTTCAATTTGCTTGATAGGAAATGTGTATATTATGTAAATGCATTATATTGTGTTTCCCGAAAATTATTATGTAATAGTTAGTGTTCTTGCTTTAGAACCATTAGCATTTTAAAATAGTTTGTAAGAAACAAAACTTTCAATACTATTAATTTAATCTGACACAAATTTCTCACAATATTAGATACCATAAATTAGACTTCATTTTCATGGTAAAGAACTCGATAAAAAATATCACAGCCCCTTCCCGTGACCCGCTGCCCCTTGGTTCGTCAGCGTCCACGGGGTTCAGGGCCAACGTCCAGTGCAATTGGCGGAGTGATCCTCGCGCCCGCGCGCACCAATCCGTTTTGTTTCTGTGCCTCTCCTGTTACCTCTCTTACTTCCTCCACCCTCCCTCCTGTTACCCCTGCTCACGTTAGCGTGGCAGCGTTACTGACCTCAGAAATTGCTCCGCCCTTTGAGATAACTAGAGGAAAATCTTCGAGGGGAGGAAGGGGGACGTGTCTAAAACTTGGAGCAAAAGCCAATGATAAGAGCGGATACGCCTCGACGCCAGGATTGGTCAAGTGTCCAGCGATGGTTGTCCAAGCTGTGGAAAAGCCAGATTTGGCCGCGCAGGGCATCACCTATATTCTGTGAGAGTGGGTATACAATCTTTATTTATTATTATAGTGGTAAGTTTGCAAGATACCATTAATATCTTTAGAATGTCACCCCTTTAAATGAAGTTTAAATAACTCTTATTTCAATACGAGCGTAAAAAAGACGTATTCAATGATATACATATTGTCTTGTATACTTCTGATAAATTCATATTTTAAATCCTTAATGCAAAAAAATCTGAAAATGCGGAAAGATGGCATGCAGAGTTTCGGAAAAAACTGCAACAGTTTTGTGAATATTTAGAATATGTTTCGTATCTTCATATACTAAGATCCTTTCCCTCCTCTGAGCGCGCGTTTGCTGGTGGAGCGCTGCGTGACCTTTTGTGTCGGACTGTTACATTAAAATTATCCGTTAAATAGGAGTCGCAAAAAGTTAAAAATTTCTCAAAAAATGCTTATCGAACAAATGACAATGTGTATCATTGAATACGCCTTTTTACGCTCGTCACGAGATACTAAAAAAATATGTATAATTCTATTTGAAAAACAAAGTTACCTCAAATATCTCGTAAAATACAGATGGTAAAAGATAAATAAATACACGTGTCAATTAGTGTCATTCCCTCATCTACTTTAGTGACAACTGCATTGCAATCACTTGAACCGTTCAAAAGTTACAGGAGGTGCTAGAGTTACGTGACTCACCCGGTACGTCAGAGGACCGAAGAACAAGGGAAAATGTGAAAAATTTATTTTCAGGCGCCGGTAGGAAAGAGCTGGCAGAGTGGGTAGGGTTAAACCGAATACCTAACCCAGAGGGAATAAATTAGGAAAGTAACTAGGACGAGAAAGTCTGTGCCGTTTTGTGGCAACAACTAGTTCAAATTGCTTCTTCTTTACTGCATCTTTAGCTTAAGATATAGCGCGTTTTATATGAAAGGATTCTGGAATTAAAGGTTCTCATTTCAAACATAAGCCAGTTTTATTGTGGAAGTAGTTTCATTTAATAATATCGGTTACAATGATTTTATTTCAATGTACTTCTCAAACTTGACAACGAAATTTTTATTTTAAATAATATTTAACCTTCAATTCAGGAAAGAAATAGCGCAGGAAGCCTTCGCTACTTCGCACATCTTGGGAGTTTCATCGTTCCATCCTTGAGTTTGAGGCATTCTGAAAGGAAAGGTTACAGTGAATATCATTATTTGTTCAAAATAAAACACAAATCAATTCAAAAAAGTTTCTAGAATGTTATTTGAAGTAATAAAATGCTTTTTATTACTGATTATAATATGTTTTCAGAAAAGCTGAGATATATTCATTAGTGCATAAAACTTATTTTTTCAACTACTTTCCAAATTTCTGTTAGTAATAGTGTTAATGATGTTATTGTATCGTCTCGTAATTCCCATATCCATGTTATGGCTGATAGTATTCGAGAAATCCCCAATCCTATCGAGCAGACGCTAGTGTTGGGACACTTGTGTTGCGCCACTGTTACCAGTGGAACGCATGGACGGGCGTATCCTGATCTTGAATGAACACGGTGTGTTGCGAGCTCCGAAGATAGGAAACTTTGGCAGCTTTCAACAGCTCGGGAACAGACGAGATTATAGTCTACAGATAACACAGTCTGGTGCCAAGAACTAAGAAGAAAGATCCAAAGACTTGACACATGTTTCTCTATGTATACCCCCTCTCACAGAATATGGGTGACGACCTGTGCGGCCACATCTGGCTTCTCCACAGCTTGGACAACCATCGCTGGACACTTGACCAATCCTGGCATCGAGGCGTATCCGCTCTTATCATTGGCTTTTGCTCCAAGTTTTAGACACGTCCCCCTTCCTCCCCTCGAAGATTCTCCTCCTAGTTATCTCAAAGGGACGGAGCAATTTCTGAGGTCAGTGACGCTGCCTCGCTAAAGCGCCTCGTTAAAATGTTACGAATCAATGTAATTTTCTTAAAACGAGCTGTTAAGAAAGAAACAAAAACTTGTTTGAATAAACTTTAAAGAGATTGAGTATTTAGTAAAAAAATTTCAATTCCGGGACAATTTTCAATTCCGGTACAGTGTCTCCGAATCGTATTATCTTTCCAATTTATGTTAGGGTTTTGTATGACCCCCAGAAACAGTTTCTGGAGTGTTTAGTTCGATTCAAGAAGCTCTCTCGCAATTCAAACATCCGGAAACCTTGACACGGTTATCTATATTGAAGTAAGAAGCGGTTTTTATTCACACGAAACACACCGTCCTTGTTTTCTAATGATTAATTGTGAAATAATTTTAGCCATTGTAAGATATACGCATGACAAATAATTTGTGCTCATAAGATCTCAATACTTGAATGCATATCGAACCTGAAAATACATTTGGTTTTAGATCAACACGGAAAACACAAGAGTTTCAATGTGATCACAAGTTCTCAAATCTGAAAACTAAACTACTGTCTTTATTATTTTCAGGAAATGAAACTTCATACCTTCTTTAATAATATAAAAGAACTGTGCATTGTGCTGAAATATCTTGATAATTACATAGTGCAATATTATTCGCAAAATTTTCTGAAAATTAGTATAAAAGTCAGTTAAAATATTTTTTATTGATTACAAGATTAAAAGAGTAAAAACAGTAAAAAATGACTAATTTTAAAATGAAATAGATGACAAAGACAGTGTTACATCAACAACGCAAAATTAGTTATAAAAGGGATGTTAAAAATCATCCCCTTCACGCATATTAGATTTATAAATCCATATTCTCTAAGAAAGTTTAAAGAGTTTGCGGAGGACAGTAGCCGGCATCTCCTCTATAGTCGACAAGCTATGCCTTCTTCGGCTCTTTCATTATCGCAGTGCACAGGAGCATGCTTTACAGTAAGGTCTGTTCTTCATTTCTGGGGGATAGGGGGTGGGTAACTGCACGAGATGTCCGTGCGAGAAGTGGCAGTGCCCGATCCGAAGGTGAATAACAATACTTGCCTCGAGCTTAGAGCCACGGGATGACCACGACCAGGGTCTTATGATCCTTGTGAGTTTGAAAAGAGTTTAGCCCCCCTGTTTGCACACAAAATGCAACGTTGGATAAAATCTTGGTTGTAAGAGCAGATATTTCCATAAAGATGTCTTTCTGGCTTCCTCGAGGCCAACTTTACTACCTAGTCAGAGGTTTCATATCCACTTATCCCCACGTGGCCAGGGACACAGGAAAAAACGTAATTCAAATGATGCAGAATTAAGCGATATTTTCGATGTATTTGATGTTGGATGTATGATGTCGAAGGTTTACAAGGAGAGAAAGAGGAAATGGACGACAAGGCCGTAGCTTCCTGGGTTCGAAGGGCCGCGGGTTCCGCCACGGACATAGAAGTGTGTTCGTGATGTCCTTACGTATTCTCCCTACAGAAAACCCCAAACATAAAAAATCACAGTGGTCGTTATATGACCTAGTAGTTAAAAAGAGACATTAAAAATATATACAAAAAGCAACAAATTCCAATTGTCAAAGAAAATTTCACATACTTCAATTTCGTTGCCTATAAACGACTTATGCCTATATGCGACTTTCAATAATCGTTGCCTAATAAAACCTAAGGACTTTATTTCCCTGGGAAAAATAGTTTTATAAAATTGAAATTTATTTGCCAAAATTAAATATATTGTCAGCTAATTCGATTATTATTTATAACTTAATATTTCAACTCTCTCAGAGATTTCCTAAAATATTGCGTTGATATTATTTGTAGCCAATACATATTTTATTCACACTTTCTCTATTTTGTTGGTGAAATGAACATATTTATTTTAAACTGAGTACCACTGAATTTATGAATGTTCTTTCATTACAATATTTCCATAGTTTTTAAGCTGAGGAAGAGTGACGGAAAATAATTGGCCTTATATTGAACTTCATTAAATATTTTACTGTATTTTACATTCTCGAATGCGCAGCATACTACAGAAACAATGATATCAAGTAAAAATTGTATTTAGGAGTTTTGAGGGAAAATTCGGCTTTTGAAATCCTGAAGTCCAAAAAATATTTTTCCAAAAAGACTCTGCGAAAATGTATTTGTTTGTAGACTGGTTGTAGGAAAAGGATCTGTCTACGCATGGTACCGAAAAAAATTAAAACATTACTGACTTCTAAATCTATGTTTTCTTTTTCAAAATTGATATTATACTAGCAAGTTGATTGGGATTCCGAATTCAATGAGAATCCAATATTTCTGGAGGGTATGTTACATTATGCTCATATTGCATTACTGAAACTTTCTGAAAATGAACTCTTTCTTTTTACTTTACACTCTTCATTGGAATACACTATACCGTTCTTACAGATACTGTAGTAAATGTCACCTTTTATTAATATCTCTGGGATTTTCCAACATTACAATTACTAATCTGTTTCAAATTTCTCATGAACTCTTGACTCTTCTTCTCGGTATAACTAATTCGACAAATAAAGTTATAAAAAATTGTATAAATGTTTTCCAAAATTGGAAAATTGCTTTGCAGTGAAAGCATAAAAATTTTCCGTGAACCCATAATCTAAATTTTCTCATATATTGATCAATTGCACTTTCTCCTAAGGAGTAGAGAAAGTTACGTAATGTTGCGCGAAAAACACGAATTTTCTGCAGAAATACGCATATTACAAGGCCCTTGTGACGACAAAATGGATAAATCCACTTGCTAAATTTAGAAAAAAAATCCTCCAAATCGTGGTGTAGCCAGAATCCATGTTTTGTGGGTGGTTGATGGCGAAAAATCGACTGACGGCAAAATGTCTGTCCGTCCGCCCGTCCCTGAACAACGCTAGCGGCTAAACCGTTCAGCCGATTTTCACCAAAATTGATACCCTCCAATCGATCTGGCTGATGTCATAGCTCCTTGAATTTGAAACTGATATTCAATTATGGGGGAGGGTACTTTACATGAAGCCCCTGGAACATTTTTGAAGTGTTCAAACAAATGGCTCCATAATTTTTTATTACTTTTGTTGTTGGATAGTGGGAAGTGCGTTTAAGAGAATAGTGCAGGTCTCATGTTCGTTGAAAACTGGTTTTTGAAAGTATTCCTACAAGTAAAATATTGAAATTTGAGATTTTTCCTTGATGAAAACTTTTCCTTAAAGATAAAATATTTAAATAAGCTCATGTGCAATTTTTCGACAATTTTAGTATTTTCCGCATAAGTTTCGGTGAAAATACGGGTGAGAAAGTACGCGCTGTTCTAGAATCACTAGTATTCTTTAAAACTGTCCTACTTCTAGACATTAGGCTCTTTTCGAATAATTGCAAGTCCCTTTTCAGTTTTATTATGACAATGTGGTACTAAAGTACGCATGAGGAAAAGTAAAAATATTGCACTTTCTTTCTATAGAGAAAAGTTCGCATTCTATTAAAATATAATTATATTATATTCTTCCCTATATTATACATTTTATATTATATATTACAATATATTTAAACTTAAAAAGAATCGAAAACGAAAAAAATATATTAAAATGATTATGTTCCAGTTATCATAGGTTTTATTATATTTAACTACTTTTCTAAGTGGTAACTGAAACCGCTTTAGCCGAATGGTTAACGTCGTAGGTACCCTGTCAGCTTGCTAACGTTGTGAGTTCGAATCCAGGAGAATGCATACAATGCAAATTATTTGCATTTTATATTAAATATTACAATAATAAACGACAAAGTACATTTCGTCGTTTACATAGAGCTTAATACATAGAGCTTAATAGTCGTTGTCCAGTGTTATTTTTTGCAAAAAAACCGTTTTATAACAGTTTTAAAATGTTTTTACTGGGAAATTGCATGCCTTTATTTATGTAATTAAATGTATATACAAAATTTATATAAAACTGTTGGTTGATTTAATATTTTTATTCAAATATTTACTATAATATAACTCGCGATCACCGCCATTTTGTAATGTTCAAGATGAATAGTCCCGCCTCCCTGAAATGAAGCTAAAGCGGATTGGTCAGCTCGATCCCGCAGGGCTGGACAGGGGTCGGATATCTCTGGTAAAGTTCGGCTCAGGACATCGCCCATTTTTTGTGCAAGCGACGGTACACTACACTCTCTAACGTAACACTAACATCAGACAAGTACACTTGCTTACCATATTTTGGAAAACTTTCAGAAAAAGTCGCACACAATATACACAAAGCCGGTATCAAAGTTTCATTCAAAACACAAAATTCTCTCAGAAAAATCTTATCTCATGAAACACACACAGATATTCTAGAAAAAAGCGGTGTCTACGCACTACATTGCCACGATTGCGAAGCAAAATACATTGGTCAAACAGGCAGAACTTTCAATACAAGAATAAAAGAACATATACAACCTTGGAAAAAAAAATCAATATCATACCAGATTAACATTGGAAAACCTTCACATTCATCTCAATAGTAACCTACTGAATGTAAACATAAACTACAACCCCTCCCCTCTGCTAAAATTACTTTTGACATCACCTCACACCACACTCTTCGGGGTGACACAACACAGCACACTGCACCCAGGCCATTAACCTCCTCCACCCCCACAGACGGTACTTAAAGCTTCGAGGACGCCGGAGACACGCAGTCCGTTTTGGCTCCCAGACAGCAGGTAAGAAACGGCTCAACTTACTTTTCGTATTTTCTCTCTCAAAATTGTACATGTACTACATTTTCATTTATTTCTTGCTTAAAATTAAAAAACTACTATATTATATAAATATATAACTCTTTTTTCTTTCCTTTCTTTAATTCTTCTTCTTTCATTTCTTAAGATGTTTTAAATTATATAAATTATTTATATTATAAAGATCTAACTCTCCGCCCCCTTTCTTTCTTTCATTCTGTCTTTTCTTTTCTTTAATTCTTCTCCTTTCATTTCTTAAGATGTGTTTTTAAATTAGGTAACTATGTTAATTCTAATTTTATATTTTCTTGTACCAGAAAACTGATGATGATGGCTAAGCCATCGAAAGCTGCTATTTGTAAAATAAATAATATTGTTGACAATGACAACGCCTTCAATCATTCCAATTATGTAAATGTCAAATACACCTCACCACTGAATCAATATACTAAAGGCGATAACATAATTCACTGGAAAGTGTACGGCATTTTATCGACGAATGACAGAAAATATTATTACAATAGCCAGTAGGACTTCTAATGCAGTATTTCAAAGGCAGATTTTATTTAAAACTTCAGACATTTGTTCATCATTTCTCTCTCATGGTATGCAACATATATTCTCAAGTTAATGGTGAAATATTTAGTACCACTTTCGGAATCCTAAGACTTAAGTAAAAGTAACGCAATGGTGACCCTGAAGATTTGGTTACGAACCCAACAGCGATAGCGCAGATTTCTCCTTCTCCCCGACCTTGCATTAAAGTGGTCGCAAAAGTGGTCGCAAGTGGTCGAGTGCGACCAAATGTGAATTAATTATGAATTTGAGGTCATTGTGTTATTATTTAGATTTTCTTTGTAAAATCGTCTCTGCGTGAGATATACTATATACGAACACAAACTATCATTCAATAGGCAGTACATTTTAAAGAGTTACATTATAATATAGTAGCAGTGCGTTTCAACAATAATAACTATTTTAGATATAATTTTAAAATTCAACCTTAATTCATATTATAGTACTTTAATTAAATTACTTTATAAATATGTATAACTTGAATGAAATTTTTCCCAAATCAAAAAAAATTAATTGCCTATTTTGTTTAAATATTTATTAACAATTCATTAAAAATTATAAATATGCAGTGCAATATTACTGATGATGCGTTAGTGAATACATATCCAATAAATTGGCAATTTTGTATAAAATGTAAAAAATGTATGAAAATAGACAAAATTCTATTTTAACTTTACAAAATTTTGAAACATTATTAACAATTACAATTTTGAAATAATTTATGACATGAGAATCTCTAATGATTCTTAATGGATTTGCGAAAACAGTGTTTGCATAGATCTGCTTATCTAGAAGTGGGTGTAACATTCCGATGACGTGTAAAAAACTTTGTGTGGATTGCTCGTCTCTCGAAAATAAAAATAGCGTAACGTAAAATAATACTTGCTATAATAATATAAATATATTAATTTCATTGCGTTGGATTGGAAATCATACATAAATTACATGTAAGTAATATATTGATGTGTGTGTGTGTGTGTTCCTCCAAAGTTCACGCAAAGTTCACGCAATAGTGTCTCTACCTTTGCAAACATTAAGATATACAAATGTTATATCAGAGTCATATCTTGTTTTTGATTCTTAAGCAAAAATCCTTAAAGACTAGGTATCACATATGATTTTTAATAGTTGCGGTAAGGAACTCCATGTAAAATGCAAGCATCCTAACGTTATATTGAAGACGTAATTAATTGTGATCCCCAAACCAAAAGATCAAAAATCATTCATTTGCTTACTGATGCACTTATCAATCATAATGTCTGTAGTAGAAAACTTGCATTGTGACTAAATGAACTTTAAACACTTTTAGTTTATTTAGTATTTTACATATCAAAACTATTTTATTACAATATGAATGTCCGTGACCATGTAGTATTTTTTAATTCGGTCATCTGAGAAATTGATGATGAAGTATTTCACAACTGAAAGCTGCTATCTCGGAAACGTGTCTTTGCAACTGACTCTAAAACGTATTTCTTTAAGTTATTAATTTTTCTAATAAAATAACTAGGTTAGACAATGCATATAATGCAAATTTATTTGCATTTTATATTAAATATTACAATAATAAACGACGAAATATAGACATGGAGCTTAATACTCGTTGTACAGTGTTATTTTTTGCATAAAACACGTTTTATAACAGTTTTAAAATATGGTTTTACTGGGAAATTGCATGACTTTATTTATGTAATTAAATGTATATACAAAAATGTATGTAAAACTGTTGGTTGATTTAATATTTATATTCAAATATTTAGTATAATATAACAGGCCATCACCGCCATTTTGTAATGTTCAAGATGAATAGTCCCGCCTCCCTGAAATGAAGCTAAAGCTGCTGGAAATCATCCCATTTTTTGTGCAAGCGACGGTACTTCATCTCGCTGAATCCGAATCTGTAGCCAGATTTGCGTCACCACTAACATTTTTTTTAAAATCGTGAAGAACCACCTTCAAACTTACAATCTACAATTTAGGGTGGTGTTTCGCGATTAAAAAACCTGGACGGTGGTGGCAAATTCTGGCTTCAGAATCGTATTTAGCGCATCGAAGTACATAGAAAAACATATTCCAAGTCTTTGGGTCTGACAACTCCCGAAAACAAAATATACAATTTTACGATGATTTTTTGCGATTAAAAAAGCCGAAGGGTGGTGTTGGAACTTGGCTTCAGATTCGGATTTAGAGTGTCGACGTACATAGAGAAACATGCGCCAGTTCTTTGGGTCTGACAACAATCTCCAAAAATTACATTACAGTGAACGTACCTACACGGAATACTCTTAAATCACAAACAGCAATAGATCAAATTATAATAAAACCACAACTAGATATGAAATAATAACGAATAATCTAGGTTACAGTGACCACGATGCACAAATTCTTACAATTACTAATAACATGAATACTGACACAATAAATAAAACACGCATGTGCAGAGCATTTACTACAGTTAACATAAAATGATTTACGGACTACTTGCTGAAAGAATCATGGGAGGCAGTTTATATCGCTATTGACACAAAGGAAAAATATAATTTATTTTTTTCAAAGCTTTCATTTCTCTTTAACGCATGCTTCCCTATTAAAAAGAGAAAATTAAACATGTCACGAAAAAGTAATACTTGGATCACACAAGGAATTCGAACATCGTGTAAAAATAGACGTACTCTCTACTTTATTTCTAAACATCATAATGTATCACCCGGTTTTCACGTCTACTTCCGAGAATATAAAAGAATTTTAAGCAAAATAATAGTTCAGGCAAAAATAATGAGGATATTTTGAAGGCTAAAAACAAAACTAAAGCAATGTGGAACATCGTTAAAAATTCGACCACGTCATCACGACATTTCGTAGAAAATGTTGTTTTAAAGGATAATGAAAGAGATACAAGAAATCCAGAAAAAGTTGCGAATCTCTTCAACCAACACTTTTCTAGAATTGCGATTGATCTCTCAAAGGGACTAAAACCACAAAATTCAACATCATATTCTTCCCAAAAAAATGTCGGCACGATGTTTATTTACGAAACTTCTTCTAACGAAATCCTCAGAATAGTCAGTAAATTAAAAAATTAATATTCATCAGGTTTAGATGAATTTCCGGATTGTTTATTAAAATGTGTGCACCTGCCATTATACACCCATTAACTCACATTTTCAATGCTTCCTTGTGCACAGGAATATTTCCAGATATTTTCAAAACAGCAAAAATTAAGCCACTTTTTAAAAAAAGTGAACAAAAATCAAATTAAAAATTACCGGCCAATTTCTCTTTTGTCAATTTTCTCAAAAGTATTAGAGAGGCTGTTCTATACGCAAATGGAAACCTTTCTTAGGAAAAACGAAGCGTTTTCAGACTCACAACACGGTTTCAGGAAATCAAAATCTACGGAAACTGCCATTTTTCCCCCTTAAAGTTGTTGCTTCATCAATGGACCAAAATGAAGAACCCATTGGGATATTTTTAGATCTTTCGAAAGCTTTTGACGTTATTAACCATAACATTTTGCTCTCAAAATTACCTTCTTATGGAATTCGTGGTATTGCCCTAGATTGGATAACGTCGTACCTTAAACATCGATCTCAACGAGTAGGAATACCGTACTGGCACGAAAGGACATTATTTACTTATCTCTCCAATTCTTTGCCAATTGAACATGGGGTCCCACAAGGTTCGATCTTAGGTCCTATCCTCTTTCTGTTGTACGTAAACGATATGCCCTCATCTATTAAAAATGGAAGAACAGTTCTGTTTGCCGATGACACGAATGTTCTTTGCAAAAAAGAAACAATAAATAGTACAATTTCAGAAGTTTCAAATTGGTTTTGTAATAACAAATTAATAGCGAATTGTCTCAATGCAATTTTGCGCTTCAAATCGGCAGTCGTATGCTCCATTGAAAATGAACAATATGCAATTAGCTGATGATAAGGTAACAACATTTCTAGGTCTCTCAATTCAATCAAACCTCAAATGGAATGTACATATAACAGAATTAAACACTAAATTAAGCAGATTATGTTATGCATTCAGAATTCTTTCTAATTCTGTCAGCCTTCATGCAGCTCGTTGCGTGTATTTTGCAAATGTACATTCCCGCCTGAGATATGGCATAATATTCTGGGGAAGCTCATGCTTTAGTTCCCAGACATTTAGATTGCAAATTAAAATTATCCGAATAATGAAAAAATCCCATCCACGTGATGCGTGCAAGCCTATTTTCATTGAGCTCGGAATCTTACCATTGCCTTGCCTATTTATTTATGAGTCTGTACAATTTGTCAAAACGGACTTACTTAACGGTGGGAACTTATTTTCATGTAATACTGATATTTATAGTTACAACA
Organism: Teleogryllus oceanicus; assembly: GCA_964035755.1. NCBI lineage: Eukaryota > Metazoa > Arthropoda > Insecta > Orthoptera > Gryllidae > Teleogryllus > Teleogryllus oceanicus. The sequence goes on from CAXIVR010000004.1 coordinate 66,866,939, forward strand.
CTCGACGTAGAAATCATGTTCATCAAGTGTCAGTATCAACAGCTCACTACAAGAAATTCACATACAATACATGTACGTTACTTTACAACGCATTGCCAGATGAAATTAAATAATTAAAATTGGTACACAAATTTAAGTTAAAAGTAAAATATTTTCTGTTAAAATTTCTATACAATTAAAGACTATACTGATCGTCAAAAAGAAAAATAATGTTTACTTTAACAAAACCAAGATATAGAATAATGAATTATTCTACATTTGCATTATATAATTTAAAAAAAAGACTCAATATGCCTGTAACAAATAATGTGCTTCCGGGTCAATGACCCCCATCTCGATCGGGTTTTTGTCCAGTTTCCCTGATCCATTGAGCAAATGCTGAGATGGCCCCTTGATTTGCTTCTGGACGTAAATGTAGCTTCACTATGCGCACGTTTTGTTGAACTTTCCTTTTGCTTATAGTGGTAGTAGAGCTTAGGGAGAGTTTCTATTTTGTTAACAATACAGAAAAATCAAATCTGTTTGTTCCTTTACCGTTAAAAATAAGTTTTCTATAATTTGGCAACGAAAATATGTAGTATTTGAAATGTTAATCCCTCGCTTTTTTAAATTTGCTATTATTATTATTATTATTATTATTATTATTATTATTATTATTATTATTATTATTATTATTTCTATTATTATTATTTTCATCTTTAAACTATTAATAGTTAAATTGTTGGGAAGGGGATTCTGAAGCCCAAGAAAGCGTGCGCAGATGATTTTCTCCCCCATACGTCACATACAGTTTTTGACTGTTTTTGACTAAATAAATAAATAAAATATAAAAAATACAATTTCCTCATTTTTGCGATTTTTAAAATACTGGAGGATGATGGTGCTTCAGATTGGGATTTTGCAAGTTGAAATACATAGAGAAACTTGTGTCAAGTTTTGGATCTGATAACTTTTTTGTGTGTGTGTTATGGTATTCAAAAATTGGAAGCTTACTTCGATGTAATAAAGCAAGCTTGTGTATAAATAAATCTGTTTTGCTGTATAATGTGTAGCAAATCCCGAAACAGTTAACATTTATTTATATTTATTAATTTTGTAGAAGGAAGAAGTGACGACTGTTCCTAACTATCAAAATAATTGCAGATATGCACCGTAATCTGCGTTTGAAATTGTTTGAAGAAGAAGAAGAAGAAGAAGAAGAAGAATACGTGAACGTATGTGCTTCTTTAGCGCCTGTAGTTAAATTTATTCTCCTTTGTTTGGCAAGTTTTACATTTCAGGGGGTTTCATTACAGCTGTTTTGTTGATACATTTTGTTACCAATTTTACATTTTTTAACGTACCGTTTGGAAATAGTTGAAAATCTGTTGCTTTTGCCTAGAATAAGGGCGCGAACAACAATGTTATCAGAAATGGAACAATAAATATATGAATGAATACGTTGAGTAAATAAATCTTAATGATCAACGCAACAACAAAATAACCATAAGCTAAGAGTGTCAGTTAACCGTCAGTTAATAAAGATAATCTGAAATGGAAAATTACTCACGTGAAAAAGAGCTTCAACACCAAGTGCTGGAACGACAATTGCGAAGCATTTGGTCGTCTAGACTCGCAGCGAGCTCGGGTGAGACATGCGGCTGCGTCAAATCCTTGTCTATGAAAAACTCTCAAGAGCTAAATAAATTCGTGATTCATCTTCTTTTTTAAAGTGACAAATAGAGATTTTGATTAATACTAATTAAATGTTAGACTTGAGACAGCTTATACTTATAGTTTGAGATCCATAGAAAATAAACAATTCAGAATCCAATTATAATTAAAGTTGCAGTAGAAAATAATATTAGAGCATTTTTGAAAGTAATGTTGCCAATGTTGGAATTTTGAATGTATCGAAAATTTTATTGTCATTATGTGTATAGTATATTGCCATTATGTATATTATGTATAGTCATATGACTATACAGCCAGGAAGCAGAAAAAATATTCTGTTCTTAATATTTCCCAAGAAATAAAGGTAACAAATTGTTTTTGTTGTTGTGTTTTTCAAGTCTTTTTCCGCAAAGAGATGGCGACGATTTGAACTTCAAATTTAAGTAGGATAGAAACAAATACCAAACGTCTTCGTTTTCATGATATGCTGACTCTAATTGATGAATTCAACAGCGTATCCCAATATCCCCAACACCGTACCCCAAAAAAACATATTACCTTAAAGTGAGCATCAGAATAGTTTCTGAATAAAAAAGTATGATATCCCAGTAGTACTAGTATTACATAAAATTAAATAACATTTAAGCACGGAAAACAATCGTAAAGAGCGGTCGCGGGAATAAAAATTGGTGCTCCGAAATTCCTAGCATATTAGGTGAGAGTGCCCCAAAATAGACGTGAACACGAGAGGGCCAATAGAAGCATTTTTGATGTATGACAGGGGCGACAGAGATGTTTCCTTACTACACAATTTTAGACAGAAATCTGGGAAATAGAATGGGAAAAGCACGCCTCCTGGTGCCGTCGACATCTGCGTGAAAATTTTATTCTGTTGGCTGTTGAGACAAAAGCTCTTGCGCATTGTTTGTCGGCTTTAAAATTTCTGTCACTAAGCGTTACTGAACGGGCAATTGAGAGCCGATGTGGTTTGTCTCATCGTTCTGTTTTCGTCACACTAGTAATATGTTTGTTATTCTCTAAGTAATGATAATTTTCTTGTCTCTAATTTATCATATCGTTCGAAGATGTATATTACTGGAGGTGGTTATGCGTACGTGCGTACGTGCAATGCATTATTTGTGAACTTGGAAACTTCGAGAAATTGCCATAAATCAAGAACAAGATTTGCTCAGCGCAGTCTGTATAGTGTGCATAAAGCAAGAGTACACCAAATGGTCAGATCTGCGCAACATTAAAACATAAAATATTCTTAAAATATGAGAATTCACAAATAAAGGTGGAAGTTGTATAAACATATTTATTTTGCCAAAGTTTAAAAAAAAAGAAAACTGACCATGTTTCCGACGTAATACTGTCTCTAATTACTGATATTTTATGCTTTAACAATGACAATATTTACTCGTTTATTACTCTGTTATTTTCATTAGATATCATATCATTGCTATGACAAGTGTGAACAATTATGCAAAAATATGTCAAATTTAAAATTATTGCAAGACATTTCAAAATGTCTTTTTAATAGAATATGTTCAATTACACAAATAAATACATTTACTCACTCTTTCAGTAAAGCCTGCAATTGGCTATGCCAGTTTTTCCGCTCCAATAAATGTCTTTGGAATCGATGTCTTCTTGTTTGTCTTGATTGTTTTCTTTTCCTAGGATATGCTTGGAAGTACTCCGCAAAATGCGGAGTTTCATGTCCAGGTTTGGAACATCCGTAATCAAAATTTTGCTCTTTGGTATTTCTAATATAAACGTCATTTTGAAATTCGTGGTGTTTTGATGGATAATGAATATCGGGATTTTGATGTGACTTGAGAACAAAGTCTGGATGATGATGGTGATCTTGAACAGCTGGTGCAGACGTTGTAGGCTCATTATTTACGTATAATTTCTTTCTAATATAATGGTCTGGTAATTCGTAGACCGTTGTTATGTCTCCCGTTAAGAACCAAACATCTGGTGTGTTTAATTCATAACTTTCAGCCCACACAACTGTTACCTGTAAGAAATATGAAAAACTCGGTGTTTATTTTTTGCAACAATTTGTTCTCGCATTTATTTCTTTATTTGCCATTTTTAATGATAAATGAAATACAATGATGTGAAAGTAAGAATAAATTTGAATACTTTTCGGTATTTTTTCGGAAAGTTCATAGTTTTAAATATATTCTTCAACATTTCCATTCTCTGAATTTAACACTAGAACGACGGGAGTTGGTTGCCTACCTAGAACGACGACCACCGGTCAATTGACCGGTTGGCCTTTTTAAATGTTTGTGACGATGTCTAGGAATTGCGATGTGCCCTATTACTATTTTTAAATATTATAGATGTTTTGAAGTAAATTTTAGCCCTAACAATTTGTTTTCTTTTGAGTTTGGTCTTACTTGTGACTTTTTGCTCGTTCAAAACAGTAGGAAAAACGTAAATCATGACATTTCATGGAAATTTTTAGTTTTATTGCCGTAAAAGTAAATTAAATTAGGGTTTTAATTACAAAAACATTGAAAAAATATTTCAAACACAATTTTTACAATACTTTGAATGAACTATAACAAGAATATACCGCCAAACTTGAAGGTGGTACAAATATGGCTAATCGGAAGAACAGGTCAAAGTTTGCAGGTAAGACTTTTACAACAGGAAAGTCGCTTCTCACTCATTTATATTTGGTTTTTAGTTACAAACTATAATTAAAACTAGATTTCTTACTTTTGTGTTATCGTACAGAGTAACAAAAATTTTTAAGAAAAAGTAGCAAGTTTTCAAATCTTTGCGGATCCTTTCACATTTAGGTTCCCTCACATTTCTTGCAAATAGTTTGTTCACTTTGACATTTACCACAAATACGTTTTTTGCATTTGTTACATAACTTCTTTGTTTTGTTTTCATTAGAGAGTGCGATTTGGCATGTTTTACGAACAGCAGCATTTGAAGTTTGGACATCATTGGCATGCAACATGATCCTACTGTCTGCATAAGGTTTCGAGATTTCCTTCACAACTTTCAGGATGAAAGATTTGCGTGAAATGTTTGAATCAAAGGCCAGCTTGTACAGGGAATGAGCATTGATCATCGCTAAATCTAAAATATTATAAAATACATGAACGGGCCATCGCTGTGTGCCAGCTCGCACATGTATTCGCGAGTCATTTGGTCGACTGTATCGACTCCACATTTTGTCTTATTGTAAAACAGTAGTTTCTGGGTTCTTTTTTTCAGTCGCAGTGTTGATTTGTACACCGTGATGCATACTACTAAGGATAAGGACATTTTTGTTAGATTTCGCTTGATAGCTTGTCAGAGTGATAAGTTCGTGCTTGTAGATACAAGCTAAAACGAACATCTTTAGATTTCTTCAAGGAATTCGGTACTTCTTTCCTATTACGATTGAGCGTACCGACCAGACTAGTTTTCTTTTTCCTGAGGTCTTTTGCAAGACTAACGGAGGTAAAGAAATTATCCATGGTCACATTTCTACCCGTAAGACCAACGGAGGTAAAGAAATTATCCATGGTCACATTTCTACCCTTGTATTGGAAAGGTTCTACAAGACGTTTTACAACATTTTCGCCAACTCCCTCTGTGCTAGGTCTGGCCTCATTCTTGCCTAGGTATGGAAAGGCATTGATGACGTATCTAATTTTTACGTCGGTAGCAACCCAAAATTTAATATCGAACTTATCCGGCTTATTCGCCATGTACTGTAAAAAGGGGCACCTGCATTTTGTTGGGTAAAGCTGCTCATCAACGGTAATTTTCTCGCCAGGTTTGTAGCATGCTAAACAATTTTCAACCAACTTATTCCAAAGTTCAGAAACTAAGCATAATTTATCGGTTGCTTTACGGCGACCAACGACTGTCTCAGTCATCGAAACGCAAAAACCTCATGATTTCTTTGAACCGATCCTTACTCATTGTCTCTAAAAAAAAGGTGGACCCCATTCTTTATCCCACAAATCACTTACAGAGGTTGACAAGCTCCACGTGCATACAGAATAGAAAGAAAAGTGTCTAGCTCTGTTAGTGATAGTGTCCAGGACTCGTCAAGCAGCACTTGACGTGCCTCCTTTTCAATATAAAAATGCAGATTTGGGCCTATATTCATGTTGCTTTGCGGCGGTTTACAATAACAAAAAATGATTATAAATGTGAATGGTTATTGAGAATAAAAATCAAATTTTGGGTTGAACTCAACAAATTATTTATAAGGTTCAAAACTGATAAAAAGAAAAACTAACGTCATGAATGTCAGTAACACACACACAAATGCTAAAACTATACACCGGTCAATTGACCGGAAGCCGTCGTTTTAGGTAGGCTCGCTTGTTTCTCCAGTACCACACAACTTTTTTCCAAACAAATTTATAGGATTTCTCTGGAGCCTAAAATAATAAAAGTCACGTAATATCAAACTCATACATATAATAGTTTCCTAAATACGGCAGTTCGAAACTCCTAACCGGTCAATTGACCGGTGCCCGTCGTTCTAGTGTTAAGCCGTATCAGAAATTTGGCCTTCATAAAAATTCTGTGGTCTGTGGTCTCGAAGTGCGCCATCCAACGGGTGAAGATCATCACCACCTCCCGCGATAAATATTCTACTGTACTACACTTACAGAAATAATGATCTTACCATTTGACGAGACTGGAAACTATCAATAATGGCCATACATTTCCACGAAAAAAGCATCAAACATATCTGAGTTTGTTAAGTAAGAAATTATTATCATTATTTTCGTATGCGTATTGTGTGTATTAGATATGAATGTGTATTATGTGTATTGTAATGTTAATATTAATAAATTCAAAGGTTTATTATTCATTGTCATGTGTTGTGTTTAATGTGTAATGTTAACAGCAGAAGTCGGGCAGAAACATACGTCGAATAAATAAATAGCAAGTCACATCGTTGATGTGCGACTTAAATTCGAAGATGGTATGTTTTCATTGGTAGTAATAATTTGCAGTCATTCCCAATATAATAAATAACTTACTAGCCGTAATCCCGTACGAGCAAGAGCATTTTTCGAAATTCTTGTACAGTAGATGGCCAAATTATTAGGGAAAATACTCATATTGGTGTAATTTCTAGTTTAAATCGTGTTTTGAGAAAAGGGTGTGGTTTCAATAGGATTTGTAGTATTACAGTTATAATTACTATTGTTTATAATAAGCGGCAACACTAGATGCCTGCATTGTTTAAGAATTAAGTGCTGTTTCTTTCATTCATTATTTTTTAATTATGTTTTGCAAGTTTTTCCTTTCAAAAATATTCTAAACGGAAGTATTGTTCCTTACTGCATTACTATTACTAAATTTTAAGAATGAATTTAATTTCAGTTTACAATGTAACGACCCACCTCCAAACTTTAATTTTTAGTAGAGTAAGGTTTCAGACCTACCTTCAACGAAAATTAGAGAAATACAAGCACTTTTACTTCACTCTACACATCGACAGAGAGATATAGCAACATTGGCAGGAACTGTTGTTTAGGGAACTGTTGTTAACAGAATTAAAATAAAAATTGATCAGAAAAAAACCTGGAAGCATGCCGTTTGCGTAAATGTGGCAGGAAAAAGATCACTGTACATCGTACCAATCGTAGAATTAGGGATTTTGCCTCCAAAGTCGTAAAGAAAGTGTTGACCTTCTGACTGATGATACACGCCGAGGAAGTAACAGTTCCCAAAAGAATAGTCTGGAGACCGTTAGTCCAAGAGAACCTGATCGGTCGTCGCCTTAGCTTCCGTCGTCCAAGCCTGGTCCAGGCCTTGAAGAGGAAGCAACCTCAATTGGCCAATCAGCTTTAAAGGTAGATGCAACACTGAAATATGCCTATTGCTGACGGGAATCGACTAATAAACCTTTTTATATACTTAAAACACTTGTGCATTTCTTCAATAATGATTTTTGTAACACGATTTCTCTGGCGAATCAACGTTTCAGATTTTGGTCGACCAAAGTTAATTTGTTCGACGACACCCGGGGAACCAATAGACTCCCCAGAGGAGAGGGTTAAACACCCGTTTAATGTCATGGTGAGGCCTATGATCTCAGTGAAGGGTATATGGGGCGCCTATACATCGGAGAAGGGATCTCGAGGCAAGACCAATAAAAGAGGGTACTAGAATCTCTGTTACTGACACAGATCGAAGCTCGAAGAATGGTGATTAAGCCTGGTAGTTAAACCTAATCATTAAGCCTGGTCATTAAGCCTGGTGATTTAACTTGGGTGATTAAGAATACACGTTAATGCACGATTCAGCATTGTGCTACCAGGAGAATTACTGCATTCCTGGCACAGTTTGTTTGAATTTGTGCAGTCTACTAATGTTGCACACATTTCACCGGGGGGACGAATCCCCAGAGTGGGCACCTATTCTTTACGGCCCTATCCGCACTCCCTGCCGACGCGTGACGCCGACAGTCCGATGTCCGGATCCAGCCGGAACCCAGTTTGCCTTCACGGCAACCTCCCCATACAAAGCCTGGGTCGGGCCGCCCTGCCAGCTCAGAGCTACTAGCTATCCGGGCTAGTACCGGAGTCTCGACTATGCGCCACTCACACGGGAATAAATTCCCTCCTCTTTGCCCAGAGTATCGGGCCACTGCCACGACGAATCCGAGAGCCCAACTGGGGGCCACCCGGACTAAGGCCCGGGTGGCTCGGAGCCCCCATCCCGTCTCCCCAATGCTTACCGCCGGCTCACGATGTGGGTAACACCGGTACCGAAGCAGCCTGGCGGGTGGTGACTTGTTTCCCGCCGGACTTTAAAGTGAGATCGGAACCTCCGAAGAGAATTCCTCACCCTATCCTGCTCCAAGGTCGACCCGCCATAGGCCCAACTGGTGGGTGGCCGGTTACCCGACCACCAGGAGCTTAGCTTGCGCCTACTTACTGCCTGCACCTTCAGGCTAACGACGTAAGTCACGCCGCAAGACTCGGAGCCGGGTGGTCGTCTGAACTCCACCTAGACCGCGACAACTTTTGTCATCGCGATCCCCCCTGCGGGGATTCATGGCACAAAAAGAACTCACCAAACGGCCGATCGCCAAGCAAGGGATCGACACCAAAAACCAGTTAACTGAAATTCTTAATAAAGAATAACCTCACAACATTGAACTGCAACAAAATGCAAAATCCTGTATTGAGAGTGTGCCGAGACGCATTGAAGTTATAATTGCATCAAAGGGTGGTGTCACTAAATACTAGTATTAATTTTATCTAAAAATAGTTTTACCTAAATATCTTACTGTTTTTGTAATTTTAATAATACACCTTTAAAAATAAAAATACCTACGACATCCAAAACCAGTAATTTGTTTGAAAAAATGCAGTTAAACTACAAAATAAAAAATCTGAGTACTGTCCTGAATAATTTGGCCACCAACTGTAAACGAAACAGCTCTGAGATTTACGTACGTAAGTGTATATAGAGATCTCCGACATAGAGTATTGACAATCGAGCATTTTAATAGCGCATATGTTTGTTTTCAGAAAAGATTTCTGGCAATATTATTTCAATAAAGTAAAAGGTAGATACGACAGCATCGCAATGTCGGTGTGTATAGTATAACACGGATCTAATGTCATTAAATATTCACAAAATGCACATTTAAATCCCCTCTGCTTCTTTTCTAAGGATATTTTTAAGTGATGGCCGAAGAATATAATTAAAAGGATAAAAGGTACAATTTTATAATCTCAAGATATTGTTACAAATAACATGTTAAAGTACGCTGTAGCATGCACTTGTAGCAAACTAATTTAATCGGCTTGTAATAAAGTGAATTGTTTAACCATGATTTACATTGAAAGGTGCTGTACATCTACCTTTAAAGCTGATTGAACCATCGATTGTTAACTCTTTAACAAGACAGTGGCGCAGACAACACCTTGCAAAAAAAAACTTTCATTTCTTTCTGTCTTCAAAATTCAAGTAATTTATGGGCTTAGGGTAGGGATCACATAATTATGAAAACGTGCACAGAACCCACCTCCAAACTTTCACGCAACTTCTCCCACGCATGTCACGCACAGTTTTTAACTGTTTAAAATGTTAAAATGTTGCATTTCATCTATCTTTAACGCTTGCTAAACTTTCTTTGAAATTGAAGGTGATCTCAGCTCCGTTAGAAGCAGTTAGCGTCTGATTAGGCTGTGTATTGGTTGAAATTTGAACGTACAAGAAAATTGAGAAACCTGGATAACTTTGAAATTTTGAATAGGAACGTTTACGTTTCACTGCAATTTCAGAATTTGCAGCAAAATCCGACATTGTGTTCCGAAAGATGTTTGAATTGTATTAACTGGCGCGTAAATAAATCAGTAATATATATTTTTTCCGTTTTGTCAATTAGAAGCAGTCAAACATGTTAAATGTGATGAAAATTTGATTATTTCTGAAATACCCCTGCGATAGTACAAAGAAGCAGTATAGCGTTGTATTTATCTGACGTATATTGATTTACATACACTGTAACACATTTTAAGTATTAGATACCTATTAAAATTATTTATTTTGTGTTTTTACTCTTTTCCAAGAAATTAAAGCAAGTTTGTAAATTAGGTAAAACAATGTAGTCTTTCACGGCCGGTTTCCATAGTATTTGATGTTTCCGGACTGAAGATGCCTGCCGCAGTTCGTCCGGAGCAGTCTCCTTTGGACCACGGCCTATTGGCCCGGAAACATCAAATACTAAGTAAAACATGGTTGGATAAAACATCCAACTTCAATGAACACTGGAAAATGAAATGTTTTGTACAATACAATTTTGTTTTATTGATTTATGTTTCCGGACGCGTCAACTGCTAAGGGCATAGCACCATACGTTTACTGCATGTTTTTATCCCGGAGGGTGACGGTTATCGTCCCTCGTTCCCCCAAATCCGGCGCCAACCTACGCTTCGGATTGCGGGGTTTTGCCCATCCATCTCACGAGTGGGGAACTGACTACGCCGGAACAAGCTCTAAGCTTCCGGCCTACCTCTCAAAATGCTTGAGGATGTAATGTATGTAAGTGTACGTATGTGTAAGTAAGGAGCGAGGATATGACAAGGAAGGGGAAGGAAAGTTCGGGCACGGTCCAAGACTGCTCCGGCTTCCGCCTGATATTGATTGGAGAAACCATGGAAAACTAGCGATCAAAGCAGCCGGCCGCAAGAATTCTCCTCCAGGCAGCAGATGCATTCAACCTAGCTATGGATCTAATGTCAAAAATCCTGCCACCGTCGGGACACGAATCCTAGGACGTCTCAGTCAGAGGAAATGCAGTGACATTAATTGATAACCTGAATCACCTAGGCCGGTACAATCTCTTTTGATTCTTCAAAGAGTAAACATATGTTTACAGTGGAGTCGTCGATTCACTGACATTTGTTATTAAGAGTTATTAACGAAATATTACTTTTGTTATTACGAGTTAGTTCATTGACGAGTTTTTAAGGATTTTCTACATTCATTGCATTTAAAAAACAATTAACTAACCGAGGCTGAGGAAATGTTTGTTAAAAGGAACATACCTTAACAGAGACGTCACGTTTAACAACTCGTTTACTGACGTCTCGATAGGTGCAAGTTGGAAACAAGTTTTTGAAATATAACAGACATTGAAATGGCGGAATTCGGCGGAGCGCAAGTCTCAAGCATTGTTCAAGGACGTGGAGCATGGGACTGCGGGATTGAGTTCTACGCACGGCTTGAGAGTGTTCACAATGTGGTTGAGGCGTGCGTGGTTTCTCTTATCACGAAGTATGATATTTGAACACCTCTTTCATAGTAAGTCGTCTATCCTCATCATCGTTATCCCTTTAAAAAGCTTAATGTACAGTGGAAAAGAAAAAAAAACCACCACTGATCCATGTGCTAGGGATAATAATAATAATAATAATAATAATAATAATAATAATAATAATAATAATAATAATAAACAATTTCTTTACTTCTAGCGAGGCTCGGGACATAACGCCCTTATCTTCCGCCTAAATACATAAATATCTACATACCGAGAGAGCTGGCTCAGTGCATCAATTGATGTCAGTGCAGTGCCTGTGATCAGGAGGTCCTAGGTTCGAGTGCCGACGGGCAGCAGGATTTTCGACACTAGCTAGGTCGAACTCAGTCACTGTCTGCAGGGAAATTCTAGCGGCCGACTGCTCTGATCGGTAGTTTCCCGTGGTTTCTTGGATCAACACCAGGCGAATGCCGGCAGTATCCTAACACACGGGCCACGATCCGCATGCGATCTTTCCGTCCTCTTCCTTGTCATATCCTCACCCCTTACACCCATACTTACTCCAACATGCATTACAGTACCACACATGCCGGGAGACCGGTCGGGGGTTAGAGCCTATCCATTACTATATAGTACTCTTCAGAATTTGGAATGAGAGCATTAAATGAGTTGCTCACCCCTATCGAGCTTCCCTCGGGGAAGATGAGGTAGCGTTTGAAGCGGTGATGCGAAGTGGCGGCGCCGCCCGCTGCGTCCGCCCTGAGCGTCGCGCCGTGGAGGGCGGCAGCGCTGCCCCACGCCAGCCACGCACACACGCACACCAGCCTGGCCCTCATCGCGCGCGCTCAATGCGACGCCCCCCCGGGCCGGGGAAATTAAAAACCAAAATTTGAAGTTTAATTTCACAGAAAGGGGTAGCAAAAATCCATCTCCCCGATCAGGAAAAATTTGCCACTTGGCCCCCGCACTTCTTCGCTCCCCCTGTAAGAAGAGGTGTGTTTTTCGATGCAAATATTTTGCTCTCTCGGCTAGCAAAATCGTATGTTCTATACAAATGGAAATATGTATTTGAAATATGTATTTGAAATCTGTATTCCTAACAAATTTATTCCTTTAATAATAATTTAGTAATTTCATGTAGAAACTTCACATATCACGATGAAATGAAATTTTAAAATCCGGTTTTTCATATTGTCTTTTACTACCCTTTCGGGCGTTTCCGGACTATGATGTTAACTAAATCTGAATTAATCTATTAATTCAAACTATAACATCTGGAATTTATCTAGTTTTCAAAACATTAATCAAAATTGGCCCATGTTTGCCTAATTTTTGTTAAAAGTACCCTTTCTGGCCCCACTGTGCGCCGCGTCCGGAAGCACTTGCCGCTCGCATTTTTCACCCTGGCAGATCGCAATCTTCCTCTTGTACGGTCTTCCTCTCGTACTTGTGTGTCAAGAGTTTAGTACATTTCTTGCAACAAACACGACGTACTGATGTTCCACCGTTTGCTTCGTTTGCAACCTTCAGTCATGTAAATTGCCATGCAAAGAATTTTTGTCAAGTAGCAAACACTTGCTTGAAAAGTTTGAATTCTGTGAAGTTTGATGTGGTTTTGTTGACTGTAATTTCATGAAGAGTGAAGGTAATTACATGAAATAATGGAAGTCATCTGCGGCAATTTAATAGAATATTGTAACAATAATTTCCAAGAAATTATTGTTATAATAAATATTAAAACAATAAGTATATTAAGTTGACGGAGATAACTTCCATTATTTTTTCTTGTAAATGTTGCATATCAGTTTGTAATTTTCCTGTTTAACTACTTGTTATTTGATGTTGAAAATGGAGGTAATAAAAGCCTAGGTCTGTGTCGTCATCATCTCTCCTCAAATTGTAATTATTGCATGACAAGGGGTAGCAAAAAGATATGATTCTTGTGTCCCATTCTTAATGCCATAGCCAAATATCCAGTAGAATTCAGCTTATTGGATAGCAGGTTCATTGCCAAGACAAACCATAGCGGGCTCAGCGAGTCACCTTAAGATATACCTCGCTGAATAGCAATCTCGTCCGTTTCAATAGTTTCTTTTGGAATATTCAGAATCATTGTTGTGCACCAGGTTGACATGACGAGAGACACAAAGTTGACAATTTTTGTGCCTATTTTGTATGTATTGAGGACCTGCAGTAGCCAGCTGTATGGTACAGAGTCAATGGCCTTCTTATAATCAATGTAAGCCATACATATATTTCGATGGTTTGCATATGCTTGCCCACACACTAGTCAAATATTAACTGTACTTTACAGTCCGTAGACCCTCTGCTGCAGCCTTTTTGCTGAGGGGCAATAATGTGATTTTGTTCGCAATGAATACATATTCTCTTAGATAAACACGATGTTATAATTGTGTATAGCGTAGGCAGACAGGTTATTGGTCGATATTTTGTTGAGTCCTGTGTATTCACCATGTCTTTAAGTAACAAGTAAGTGACACTATGAGTTAGAAAACCAGGCATTTTTATTGGATCATCTAAGGCATCTTTAAAGAGTTGACTCAATTTTTCATGTATGCATGTATGCTCTTATACCAAAACATTTGAAGCCTAATCGGTTCTGACTTTCAATCGGTGACTTACAATTCATTAGTTTTCCAACAGTATCCTTAACGTCAATGGCTGTGAATGACACATTTTCCATCTGTGGTACTTGTTCTGACTTTTGTTGTTCTCCTTTCACCCAGCTTGCCTCTAAATTGGGGTTTTGGCATCTGCGAGCCCCGTTTCCCAAAAGTCTTGAACACTTTATAAGGTTGAATACTTGGGGCTTGTTGAATTTTCTTTCTGTCTCATTGTACGGTAAAAGGTCTTTTCCAACTTATTAAACAAGCAATTGTCGGTTTTACGCTTATTACTCAGTTTGTATCGTCTCAGACAGGACGAAAGTACCGATAGTTTCCGAAAATACCGATACAATGAAATATTGTATCGAGGCACTAACAAGGGGAGATGTTGGGTACTTCTCGTTGCGCCTGTGTACAATGCCTCTGCATTATTTTCTTCACTTGTTTTGTCAATTTCCTATATCATATTAGCATATTCCGCCAATTAAGCAATGTCCTGCCTCAAATATTTGATTTTATTATTTAGCCTTCTCTCCCACTTCGGGATGAAATTCAAGTTTTTCCTTGATGTCCGGCGTTCACAATTAAAGTCTATTCCAACAACTACCACGATTGTCACTGCACCACAGTATACAATGAAGTCAAGTTGCTCAATACTATGGCAATTACTAATGAATGCTCGGAAGATCTTAGTGTTCATTAAATCAATTATTTTTGCCATTTTTTGGATGTATTGACTTTTGGTATCTTTAGACGTCTGTTAGGATTTGTATCTTCAAATTGTGTAATAGCAGTGCTAATTAACATAATGAAAATATCTTCCGTTTGTTTTGCTTCCTTTCGACAAGCAATCTCTTTATATACTGCCTCCACAAATGGGCTCCTTCAATGTTGGTTTCATTACCTGCCACTTGGCTCTCTGGTTGCATCATCAAATCCTCTTCAGTAGTACTGATAGTTCTTTTTACTTCTTCCCTGATTGCATCAATTCTAGCTGCTGGAATGAAGTTGTTTTTTAAGATACTACGATATTTATCTGCGATATGTTGTTCATTCGTATTCATATTTGGATGGATAGATGTAAATTTTCTATACAATTTTGCCTGTATCCCATTCACGTGGTTTTTAGGCAGGTAACATTGAAGTAACAGCGCATCAAATCTTCATAGCTCACTACCATTGCAAGCGCTTCTTTGATTGTCCAGTAGCAATGGTTGCCCGTTGGGGTACCGGCAAAACATCAACTTCAGGTGTAGCTGAGAGCTGATATTCAGCAATAGCTTCTTGAGAGACCGGCGCTTGCTGATCCAACAACCGGCATTACCTATCTGCTTACTGTCATGCTCCAGACATGTCCTGGTGCTCCCCTGGCAGTGACACTTTTACCGAGGCCTTGTGAGTTCTTAGACGTCTCTTCATCTTTGGTTTTATATTCGGAGAATCCTTTAATCCAATATTTTAACCCTACTGCCAGGGACCCTTGGCATCCACCCTCCCCCGGGTCAGGTTAGGACAGGGAGAAGGTTTAAGGAAGATATAAAGGTCACAATTACTTAGGAACAACTCAGGGGTCTCGGAACTACTCAGTCCACCCGTTGTCTCCTTGGGGGAAAGAGAAGGGTTGTATGACATGAAAAGTTAAATTCGGGTAAGGAGTTAGTAGCCTTTTATGACAGGGGGATTGCCTGTGGTGCTATTGCACTTAAATTCTTGGACACCACACAGGTATTATTATTACTATTATTATTATTATTATTATTATTATTATTATTATTAGTATTAGTATTATTAGTATTATTATTAATATCATTATTAATATTCTTCCTGCCACATGGCTCAGTGGTGATATCCTTTTCTTTTTCACTGTACATGAAACTTTTTAAAGTGATAAAGACACATTTAAGCTGGTACCGTCAATCGTTTTTTCGTTATCAAGGACAGTCAATACATGGCTTGTGACAGAAGGACATGTTAGAGGAAGTATTTTAGCCTTTATAAGAATACGATTTATTCGTTTGTTTGTTCTTTACCAGAACAATACGAGTCTGTCGAAAAATTGTCGATTTTGCTGCATCATTGCAATGCTGTAATTATACTGATGCACAGATACTATTAGAAAAAAGGAAATTGTTACCATACAGAACTAGTCCAGAAATGAAGTCATAATATGCTTTATTAAACAAAAAAGTCAAACGAGCAATTAGAGATGACATAAGAATACAATTCAGATAAGGTTAAGCAAATAACAACTGAGTCAAAAAAGAAAGAAAATTAAAAAAAGAGCAACATAATTTTATAGAGAACTGTATGACAGCAAAAAAAATTTTTTTTATTTATAAAGAAAAAGTCGGAATTTGCCAAAGAACAGGCATATAGCCTCGCTAAGATGGCTTTCCTAACGAACGTTTGAAATACGGTTCACCAGAAATTGACAAGACAATCACAGACATCTTTAGTGAAATTCTGATACACGAAGAAATACCTTATCAATGGCTACTGAGCATAATATCACTTATCCATAAAAGGGTTCGAGAAATTAACTTAACGACTAACGCCCAATAAGTATGATGTTCAGTTTATACAAACTTTTTACTAAAATTGTCAACACGTACACTTGATGAACGGGTATCACCAGAACAGGCAGGTTTTAGAAACAGATATAGCACGATAGACCACCTTCAAGTTGTGATCTGGGCTGTCCGGGTGACGCCGCGTTGAAGGCTGAGGTGCCGACGTTTCGATCGACATATCGCAGTCCTCTTCAGGTCTGTACTGCTAATTTCTGTTGTACTTGGGCAGTACAGCCCTGAAGAGGACTGCAATATGTCTGTCAAAACGTCGGCACCTCAGCCTTTGACGCGGTGTCACCCGAACAGCTCAGATCATGACTCTGGTCGCGGAAGCTTACGATATCACTTTAAAGTTATGAATTAAATTTTGAAAAAATTTAAAAAATATAATCTAAATTTGTACATTGCTCTTGTCGGCTTTTATAAACTATTTGATACAGTAGAATACGAGTCAATACTCAACGTGCTACAAAATCATGGTGTCTCGATCAAATATTAACATATCATAAAGAATATATACAAGTGCAGCTCAGCTGCAGTGAATACAGATACAGTGAATACAGACAGAAGAAGTATTTAAAATAAAAAGAGGAATCAACCCAGGCCCACATCATCCAAAATATTTACCAGCTTATTGGAAGACGTTTTCAAAAAATTGAAGTGAGAGAAAATGTACATCAAAATAAATGGACACACATCAACATAAATGGATAAACAACCTCAGGTTTGTAGATGATACAGAACTACTTGCAGACTCCCACCATAAACTTCGAGTGTTAGATGAACTAAACGAAGAAAGCCAAAAGGTGGGACTTAAACGTAAATAAGACGAAACTCATGGCAAATTGCAATAAACTACCAATAAAGGTGGAAACAAACCATATAGAGTATGTCTCGGAATATATAAACCTAGGTCAGTTATTTTTTAACAACATTGAAATTAGTAGCCGTATCACTATTGCATGGAAAACGTTTTGGAGTCTGTCTTTTATACTATTGGACAAAAACTCGGTCAAAAAAGAGACAGAAAAGAGATATATTAGACTCTTGCATTTTATCAACATTAGTCTAAGGGAGTCAGACTTGGTTGCTAACAGAAACACAAGATATGCAATTTTCTAGATGCCAGAAAAAAATGGAGAGGAAAATTGTTAACATCTCTCTTAAAGATCACATTACATGTATAGATATAAGTAGAACAAATATAAAATATATAATCGAACAAGTCTTGACTCAAAAATGAAAATGGGGAGGTCATGTCATAAGACAATAGGATAACAGATGGGAACCTTGGGAACCAAGAATCGGAGGCGTATGCAGGAAGACAACAAAAAGTGAGGACAACTTTAAGGAGTCAGCTGGCGAAATTGGATGGACGCTGCATGCAGACGTCATGGGTCCCTTAAACAAGCTGAATCGTGGAAATGAAAAGTGAAACCAGTGAACTATTTTGGAAGCAATATCAATATTGAAAGATTGTATTAACAGCCAAATTCCATAACAATTATTTAAGTAGTAGTAATTAATACCAGCTTAATGTGTGAAATTTATTCATTTGCATAGTTGATGTCAACCAAACTGCACGGGCCGTGTAGAACTTCCCTGGGAAACCAGGAGACCCTAGCCCTTAAGGGGTTGTAACGGACTAATAATAATAATAATAATAATAATAATAATAATAATAATAAAATAAGTTCCTGTTGCGTAACGCGACATGTGAATAGTAAATATCTACTGGCAGAAGGCCTGTTCCTTGGAGTTCGGCTGACAATTGATGCCAGCTGGGTCGTAAATAGTGACGCACTGAGTTTGAGAATTCAGTCTGTACCGACTAAATGAGGGTCTAAATGGGGGACTAAATGAGGGGAATAAAATAATCAAAACTTGCATTTTCAGTCAAAATCTAAACTATTTTGTTCTTGTTTTTGACTTTTCTCCAGTTCGTGGGTCTCAAACGAAACCTTAGACATCTCTCACACGATTGAAGTCTGCATGAATGTCTGTTAATTTTTGCGCACATTGAAATTTAGTAATAATTTTACTTTAACGCACTTACTAACGTAAGAAGAGAAACAATTGTAACGGGGAATTTTCGACACAAAAACTTATTGCCGGGCTTTGGTAACGAGATAGTGCATAAATCCAGTTGTAAAATAGAAAAAAATTATAACACGCGGTGTATCCAGAATCCATGATTTATGTATCCTTCATACCGAAAAATCTATTGATGGTAAAACGTCTGTCTGACTGTCTGTGCACATCGCTAGTGCATAATCGTGTGTGCGTCCATAACCCAGTGATTCAGCCGATTTTCTGCAATATCGATATTCCGCAATCATTCTAGCTGATGTTGCGGCTCCTTAAGATTTGAAACCGATATTTTCACTTTTGGAGGACTTTACATAAAGCCTCTAGAACATTTTCAAAATTTTCAAAAAAAGGTTTCAAATGTTTTGAATTTAGTTGTTGATTGGATAAGGACGTTGAAGAGAATGGCTTAGGTCTCATATTCCTTTAAATCTTCGATTTTTGGAACATTAAAAAAAATTCAAAACTATAAATTTGAAGATAGAGATATTTATCTAAAAAGAGCCTGTTGTACAAAATTAGATCTTTAAAAATGGTCATGTGCAGGTTGTTGAAAAAAAAAGAGTAGTTTTTAGGCTCGTAACAACCAAGTTGTTTCTTATCGTCTTGAACAGAGATTTCACTTTCATTTAATGTATTTTAGGGGGAGAGGGTGTACTTCACATTGGTCGATCAAACGAAGATACTATCTTCAATTTTATTTTCCTGCGCTTCGTTTGGAGCAGTGTCAATATATGTGGTATGTCAATATATGAGTGGTAATAAATTAACATTAGAACGACTGAAGTCGTCATTTTGACGGCTATGACTGTTATGTATACTGGATAACACTACTGTTCCCCTATGCTCACAAGTTAAAAATCTCGGTCTGACCATCGACAAATTCCTAAATTGGGAACCTCATGTTCGGGAAACTTGCCGCAAAGTGTATGCTTCAATGTACTCACTCAAATGTGCTTACAAATGCCTTCCACCCAAAACCAAAGAACTACTAGTAAAATCCCTCTTACTCCCTCTGCTTGATTACGGTGACATTGTGTACGGTAACGTAAAGAAATCAACTGCTGACGCTCTCCAAAGAGTTTAAAATGCGTGTGTTAGGTTTCAATATAATATCAGAAAGTATGATCACATATCGCGATACTACAAAGCTAATAACATACTAAACTTGAAAGCCTGACGCATGTTTCATAGTTTGTGCCTATGCGTATTAAATACGGGTGTACCTACTTACCTCTCTCATAAAATTTCTTATCTTAAAACAAGAAGATTCGAGAAATCTTTGCTATGCAATATTCCTAAAAGCAACACTAACTTTTACAATAAATCTTACTTAGTAGCAACGACTAGAGAGTGGAATACCCTTCCAGTAAATGTTAGAAAATGTAAAACTCTGCGATCATTCAAAAAACATTTAAATACTATTTTTCTGAGCTGATATTGTATGATGTGAAAGTGTGTACTAAATGTTTTGTAGTCAAACTTCACAAAATGTAATTTTTTATATCGCTTTTTAACAGTTTTTCTCCATTTCTTGTATTTTCTTAAGTTAGTTCTTAAGTGAGTTCAAAATTGTAAGTTAAATGTAAATTTTATAGGGCTTTTTAACAGTTTTGTTCTTTTCTTTGTTTTCTTAAGTTAGTTCTTAATTTAATTAACAATAGTATAATTAGTCTAAATTAAGTATATTATAGGGTTAGAAGGTTTTTTTGTGTTATCTACCAGTATTTTTCTAACTCATTATTGTCTAAATTTGTCATGGCTCTGACTGAATGCGTCTTTTCCCTTGGTACATGATGTTGAAATCTAAAATCGGGCCTAAGCCGTCGTCCTGGCCGGGTGGTTGTGTGCATTCTCATATTGCTTTTTATGATTCATGAATGTATTTGAGATTTTTGTTAACATTTGATACGTATTGCAGAATTTAATTTTCGGGCAAACCTTTAGAGTTTTCCAGGTCAGTAATGTTTGTTTGTTTTTAAAATTATCTTAAATTTTTTTTTTGCTCAATGTTGAAGAGCATGCACACTTCTTTTGTTTTCCCTGGTTTTCCCGGTCGCTTAAGGCAAATGCTGGGACGTTGTATTCTTGTCGCGTTTGTGAGCCCAGGGGCATGACATCTGTAAGTTGTATTATTTACTTATTACTAAGTATTATTATTTACTTGTTTTTATTTACTAAATGTATCTTTTAATTCAATTCTTATTTATAAATTTATGTATTACGTGGTTAGGCGGAAGAGCGGGCCTAAAAAAATTATTTTTTTTTTTTTTAAAAAAAAGATTTCCATAAGTTGCACCAAAATCCAAGAGAGAGTAAACCTATATAACATACCCGAGTCACCAGATGTTCCGTAGATGTCCAAGTCCATAGCCGAGTTCACCACCGTTAATCAGAAGAAATCACCTAGTACACTGCCGGGTCGCAATCACAATTCTCAACACAATCAAAGCTCAAATTACACTCGGTACACTGTTCTGCCGCTACCCCGGCGGCTACCCATTATATCTTGCTGCGCGTCGAAGACTCGTGTCCTCGTAGAGGCTTCGCGCGCCGGCCGTTCCGTCCTCATTGGCCGGCTTCCTTGTTTGCTCGGCTGCCCAGTTCACGATCGCTGACGTCACGGCGTGCCGTCTCCGCGGCGCCCTTTTTGGTGTGGCGGACACCGCCGCAACAACGACATATTGAAATAATGTTGTCTTTATTAAAATGAGCTGTTGATCATTGAGATTACTTGACTTTAAATGTATTTATGATGTAAAGTATATGTGAAATGTTTGAAATTTCAATGAAAGGCAACTCACAAGTGTGCAACTGCAATTTTCGTAATTATTTTGATGTTAATTGCTTATATTCTAATTACTGTATTGATATTATTAGCCAAGAGACTGTACATAGTTTTGACAACACTGAGCTGGCAACAATGCCTTGCTCGCTTCATGGTTGAATTGGATGTTTTCAAATAAATGCTGAAAGTGTCAGTAGCGCAGAAAATGCAATATTACGTACCTGTTTCTAATATCGCGAGAAAGTATTTCTCCAATTTTTTTCTTTAATCTTTTCGTAAGGGTAGTGATAAATGTACTCTATAAGATGACATAAATGGTATATTGCTCTATTCTGTTGTTTTTTCAAAAATTACAAAAATTTTACTTTTTTAACTTGTCTCTCACTTCGTTAATGTTTACATTAGCGGCAATTTGTTCACATTATTGTATTTATGAGTAGATATGCTTTAAATTATACTTGATAAAGGTCAACAATTTTCTGTGAAAACGAACTCAAAATTCCGCATTTTCACAAACGCTCAATCCCCATTTCGGCAAAAATGGCTCCAAATTTTGTCTTTTGCACTCATTAAGATGACATAAAATAATTTTTGCTATGTTCTCTTTTTTTTTCATTACATAAATGTATTTTTTAAATATATCTCAAGCCGTTAATATGCACATTTCCATTAATTTGTTAGTACTATTGCATTTGTGAGTTAAAGTACTTCAAAATCTTTTAATGAAGACTTTCGAACACTCAAAACTTTTCTGTGACTTAACACTTAAACCCTTTTCCAAAAAACCTTTAAATTTTTGAATGAAAATATCCATTTATGACGAGGTTTTGTTGTTCTTTAATATTCTTAAAGTAATATTTCGGTTTTACAATGTGAAAACCGAAAAATTGATAACTTTTCAAAAGATTGAGGTACTTTGGGCGGCGATAGATGACAGCTCCTAAGAGTGTGTGGCAAGTCCGAATAGCTATCCCAGACCAAAGAAAATAGAAAACCTATACGAGAAAGTCCGTGCCATTCGTAGCACTACTTGGTTATTTTTCTCGTGTTTCTCATAATCTAAGTTCTAAACCTTAGATATCAAACACATGACCTGGGGCTGTATAGATTTCTTTCAATTTCCGGGCGCATTAAAAATTAGTAATTTATGTTTTTCCTTAGTTCTTGAATATGTAAAGAAACCAGAGACACCTCTCACAAGGCCGAAGTTTAAAAAAGGTTTTTTACATTTCTGCACGCTTTAAAAATCAATAATATTGATGATTTTGTTACAGAGTAAGACGCTTTTTTACCAAACAATCTCCCCAGTCGTGCCCAATTTAATGATTGGATGTAGTCTTTACTTTAAGGTCTACGTGGATAGAAGTGCATGTGTGATGTCGCACTTAACACGAGTATATTAGGAGCATTTAGGCTCTAACTTGGTACATGCATCACGCACGTGGAGAGATTTGCACGCAGATTTGCACCAGTGCAAGATGCAAAACTCACAAAACTTTCCATTTGAGCCTTACGTATGGGAGTTGCAAAAATAATGAGCAACATGAACAATAAGGAGCAAACATTCAAACGGTGACATGTGCATTCGGCAAAAATTAAGTTCTTCTGTTGTTTTTACCCAGACTGTTATTTCCAAAAAAAAATTAAGATGTCTTACAATAGATTAAATAATCCTCTATTTGTTGAGTTAAAGACAATGTTGAAATTTGTAATATTTGGGCTATATTTTTCATTTTTATTTTCAAAATGTGAAGTGGAAATGTCACGTTTTGAATGTTTGCGCCTTAAATATTAAGGCGTTATACTGGTTCTCCTGAAACTAGTGCCCGCGACATACATTCTACAGTTCATAAAATTTTGATACAATTAGTGAGGAAACAAGTACTTCGTTTTAAAAGTGACGAAATCAAGTTATTGCTTATCTAACCTACGGTAGCTGTTACCGATTATAGTTATTGTAGGTCATTAGGTCGATCACACTGGTCTTGCTCCCCATCGTGCATATGGAATAATTATCAACTGCATAATTAGATTTATGGTGGAGCGTCACTATGCATACTCGCCCCACGTTTCTCTAGACCTGCCATTTGTAAAACCCTTTTGTGAATTAATTAGCACTTAAATTGATTCACTCTTCCAAAAAATTACAGAACTCAAATTCTGCAAATTCTGCGTAAGACCAGAAAATGCTTCAAATCTCCGCGTATCCCATCGTTTTTTATTCGCGTGATCCTAGTTTTCACATTTTATCTAGAACTTTTTTCAATTTTTTAATTTTTTTTGTCTATAGTCGAATTAATTTTTCTAGTTTTTGACCCGTATTTAACTGCATTAGATCTAGACTCTTGCAGCTTTCTGAATCGTTTTTAGACGGTTGTAGAAGTGCCAAAATCTTTTCTTTTAGGTTTGGATTATGAACCCTTTAAGAGTCAAGAATGCTCACATTAGTACGGTTTGTTGCTCTTTAAAATTTGTTAGAAAGAACTGGTTTTGATTTCTAACCAATACCAGTAAATCTTTCTGATTGCATACTCATATAACAATATGATAAGCATTCAATTATTCAATTCAAGCGATCCTTCGTAAGGACCAAAGAAAAGAGCCTTTCTTCTGATGTTTTGGTGTTTCCAACACTTGCTTTTGTTGTATTGAACATTACGTAGCAATTTTTTTAAAGAAATTCGGTGCCCTCAATCAGTGGATTCCCCTTGTTAGTATTGCGCATTGTGGCCATTGGCGAAATGGTGTTAGTATGCTGATGCAGCAAACTAGTTGTCAGCGTTTCGTCACGAAGTGACAGAAGTACATGAAGTATAGTCATCGTCATAAATTTTAGTGCCCACACGATGTGGTAAATATCGATTTAAGAGAAACATTGATTGTGCCACACAAATATACAAATCTTACCTTATTGCAATTTGGAGTTCTGACAACACAACATTTTTAAACGTTTTCCCCACGTTCTCGCCGAGAGATATCATTCCAAGAATGTTTTATGAGACTTCACAAGTGTTGAGAATGTTCAATTTGTCAACAAAGTTTTTGTCTCGAGCTTCAACCGAATAAAGAACAAAGAAACTAAAACATTTTGTCTCGTTTCTGGTACATTTAATTCGCTCTTTACGGTGGTTTCTAAATATGCCTTAATGTCTTCCTCGATATATTATTATATTCTCAGTGTATTGGTAACTTTTATTCTAAATTAATTCCTTTTTCAATTTTGTCCCCAAACAAAAAATAGAAACGAATAAGACCTCATTAACGTTCCTGTTCCAAAAATACACTGATGTTCATTTTTGTGGTGTGTCTATGAATCTTCCAAAACCACTTTTCGGGACATAGTCTTCTCTTAGTCGCAATAAAAAGATTACGTAGTGTTGTTTATTTCATCCAAGGTACCTCATTAGTATTTCTAAGACACGCACAGTTTGTCTAGGTCTTAGTAATACTTAGTAAATATTCTCGAATACACATCCACGTAACTGATCTATTTAAATTTTTGATGAGAAATTGGTCAGTAATATTTTACTAATTAACTTAAATTAGTTTGTCAGCGTTTCCCAACTTTTGATCCCGTCGCCAGGGCTTTGTGTTATGTTTTAGAATAAACTATATCCATGTGCTTCATCACTTCTGTCTCCTACGGTGATTTTAAGACTTCTTAGTACAAATTAATTCAAGGAAGTCAATCACTAGAGATGGAAATTATGAATATACAAATGTACTACCCTTACCAGGATAATTATTCTTTGAAGAGGGTGCAAAAACTAATCACGTCCGTTCCAAGCAGCCTCAAATATCATTGACGGAACAGTTAGCATTTTCAATAGAAACCTCAGCGGTTTCCTTGCAATTGTTCGTGCTTGAAGCCTTTCTGCCGGGAATTCAAACGTTTGCATAACGTGCGCAGCTATACTATAATATTTTTATTATTTTTATTTTTAAAGACAAAACATTTTTCATATTAATATTTATTACATAATACATTGTGGTATTCTAAAATGACGAACCATTTTGTTTTTAAAATGTCATTTATATGAAGTAGAATATAGGGATGTCAATAGACGATCGCGGAGGGGTTGCAATGTGACAAGTAAACAACCGGCGTTAAAGGTCATTTTCGCTAGGTGAAGAGGATGTCGAAGACCGAGCGGAGGCGGTTTTGTTGTGCAAAAGAGAATGGTATAGAGTTCTGATGCTTTGGGTTTTTTAGGAAGAAGAGTGACACTCCCTCTAGCAACACGGTAATGAGCGGGTCGACTCCTGACATTTTATCAAGTCGAAGAAAGACTCTTGATGGACAATTAAATCTGATGCAAGAACTTGTAGTATAATTAAGTCTATCGTCTCTTATAATATGATAAAACGTTCTTGTGGGAAAAGATACGTGTATAGGCGTCCATCCGTGACGCGAGTAAGGGAAGAAACGGGTAATAATAGTATCGCTGGGAGAATTTGAACTTGATCGCGAACATTAGGCGGAGGACTTTATGAAGAAGGAAGATTCTGCTGCGACGACAGAGAAGATTCTACGGAGCGTAATTGAATGGAGAAGTGAAGCGCGCGCGAAGATCCGCGAATATATCAAGGTTGATTTATAATTATTACAAGATAGAGAGACCTGGTCATGAACATAGATAATTTCATTTTGGATTAACGATGTAGGAATTCATGTTTTATTAGAATCATATTTCACATTATAATAAATTCCAATTTGTTACTTTAAAAGAAAGCTAACTATCATTATTCGTTAGGTGCAATCCAGTAGTAGATATCTTGATAAGATTTTCAGATTTCTCGCCACTCCGTATGGATAGCAGATTGAGAAATTGGTTGAAGAGTAAGTAGCAACAATTTTGAACTTCGAACCCAATTAACTGAGCTGTCACGACATACTTTTAGATGAGAAACATTAAAATTACGTAGGAAACATCCGGATTACAGTCGTAATTATTTCCTGACGCTCAAATCAATAACTAAATTATTTGAAAAATAATAACGAGTGTCATTCAAACGAAACGAATCATGAATATAACTTAATTAAAAATTATTAAAATTACGAACTTTGCTGGTAGAGAAGAAGGGCTTGTTTCAACATATAGCGTAACGTTTCGGAAATTAGTTGTTTCCATCGTCAGGTTTAATTGAAAGAAACAAATATATTATTTTTAAAATGATAAGCTATAAACAGATGTTATTAATGTACACAATTCCCCCTAAATCCCATCTTGATAAATACTCTTGCGTACTTCATACTCTTGCGTATGAAGGGAAGTAGTCAAAAATTTAAATGCGCAGCTACCACTGTACTATCAATTTCAATAGTACGGTATCATTAAAGAACTATTACTTTCTCGCCTAACTACGTCAGTATTAAAGAGAAATTGTTATAGACGTGTGATCGAGAGAGTATTTTAATCAGCTATTTTTCGACAGAAAAACTTAATTTCCTGCTAACGAAAAAATTGATGAATCTTGTTCCAATAGGCAGTGAATTAATTTAACACGTTGTTAAGTAAGCATAAATGTTTTGTTGGACCTTCATTCCAAAAAATCTATTGAAGACCAAAAGTTTCAAGAAGACATTTGCAGCCGTTTCTAAGATAATTTTCTTTTTAATATTTTTAATATTGCCTCAATTTTACATAAAACTGCACTAAAACTAATATTTTTGGAAACTGTACATGACATCCATTTGATCTCACTGTTCCAAAAATGGAGCAGTCGAATTCAAAGTTATTTTTTATCTCAAATATTCGTTTACGAGTTTTATATCTTAACATCTTAACAAGCCAGTTTTTTTCATTCTTGAATGCCTGATGTCGATTTAGTCAAGATTGTTAAGTCTTTATACACTCGTGGCCAGGGTATATTAATGACTTGCGTCGGTTCGAATCTTCATCTACAACCGTGCTTAGCTGCTGTATGCCCGTAGTTAAGGCGGGAGAGGCAGGTGTAAAGCAAATGGTGGTTGGTCCGCCCCGTACATATGACATGCGTCAGTTCAAATCTTCATCTAAAACCTTGTTTAGCTGCTGTATGCGTGTGGTTAAGGAGGAAGAGGCCGGTGTAAAGCAAAGTTACGGGGCATGTGCAGCTTAATTCTGTTTTACTACTTTTTGTAGAAAAAATGCTCATGTACGGCAAATTTTATTTGAAGAAAAAATCTGTATCTTCAGTATCATAGTTTTAGGAAGATACCGAAAATTCAGAGCTATATTTTTAAGGAGTTCAGAGTTAACAGTGAAAATCGAAACTATGTCATCTTTATAAGTGTATTTCACTCTACTTTTACAAGAAATCCAAAAAGTCTATTCCCGGAGCGCCGTGCGTACACAGCGTCGCGAGTTGTATCAAAAATATTTTAAGTGTTTTATGTGTGCTAGTAATCCACTAACTTTTGATACATAAATATAACGTCTTTATTGTTTATCTATCAATATAACAGATAAGAGCTGCAATTGCAGTAACTAATCTGTTGATATGGCTTCTTCTAACAACCAGGAAAAACTAACCTCCAATCCATCCAACACCAGCCAAGAAAATACATCGGAGACGAACTCTAAAACAACAGCAGAGGAATCTTCATTCTACAAGACATTTACAACCTACAGTGGCACCAGTAATCAACAAGTAAGAAAATCTTATTTTAATGTAACTAAATCTGAAGTTTTCCCATCAAAAGAACAAGCCGCAATTATTGAGGCACAAGAAGGGCTGTCCATAAAAGACTATATTAGTAAAATTAAAACGATAGCAAAATGCCACAGACATTAGATTTATATCCAGGATATCAAACAACAGAAAATGTATATTTTTCGCTAACCAAGCTACCACTGACAGATTTGTACAACATAACCCAACAATAGAAATTAAGAACTACAAACTAGGAGTTAGAACGTTCATCAGCAAGCACAAAAAAGTAATAATCTCAAATGTGTGCCCAGTTATACCGCACGAAGTAATAGAAAAATAATTAAATGACAGAGGTATCACAATATCGACTAAAATATCCTTTATAAAATCTAGTATAAGTGAACTGGTTTCTCCCATATAATGAGTTTTAGAAGGCAAGTTTATATAGCACCTGAACTACCAACCTCCACTGTAGTATACTGGGATAACATTTCATACAGGATATTCTTCACTACAGATAACATTTCATGTTTTATGTGTAAAGCCAAAGGTCAGATTGCAAATCAATGCCCATTGAAGCCCCTAAATAATAATGAAACAGAAGAACATAACACTTCTTCTCCCACCAAGAATTCAACAGCTGACAACTTATCTTTATCACATCAATTAGAAAATCAATATGAAGCTCCTTTATTCAATAACCTACAGTTCCCTTCAGGAGAGAGCCTACCCTACTGATTCATCATCACAAGAGTCACACACTTTAATGAAAACACACAGGATTCAACACCAAAAAGCTCAACCAACAAAGAAGAAGAAACCAGAAAAAAATGAACCACTTAAAACTCAAGAAATTATACACAACAAAAAAGTAGAAGAACAAATTTCTCCAATCAAAAGCACTATAGATAATAACCAAGACAAATTTCCATTAAACTACCTACAATTTTCATTGTTCTTGGAAAATTGTTTTTGTGCCAAGGATTCCTCAATTGTAGCCAAAGAATTCACTGATGATCTACTCTTGTAGATATAGTATCAATGATGAAAGAAACTTACCCTTTCGTTACAGACAGCAATAAAAAATATATTCACTACAATAATAGGCAGACTCAACAAATCAATTCTTAAAACAGAAGACACAGGTACTGATACTACAGATGAACCAGTGTAAACACGATTAGTATATAGTAATGGAGGAATGGTAGATACTGTTCACGCAACAAATAATGTTGTTCAATGTCTGATACGCCTAGAAGCTTGGTGGCGACTATACAAATTATTTTATTATATGTAAGTCACACGTAAGTCAATCATAGCCATCCTTGTGGCTGTGTTTTGAACCAGTGCCGCCAAGAGATGCATTGAGTATCGGCTACGCCGAACACAGTTCTAATGTAGTTGTTAACGGAGAGGCATGGCGCCTTGTATGCCGCTGGTTTTTTCAGTGTTTTCTCGCGGCTAAAGTGCTTTGTGCTACCATAGGTCAGTGTCATGTGGCACATCTAATGTGTGAGTGGTGCCCTTGATTGTTAGGCGTTACGCGGCTGGGATTCCATGATCTACGGTTTCTAACACGCTTTCTCCTATGCCACGTGCGCAGGCACCGGATGAATGTATGTTTTCTTACTCTGTACTGCAGTTTCGTTTAATACTCTTAATTGGTTTGTGTGAATTGTCTAATTGTGTTTCTTATGAATTTGTTACCATATACCATATACCATTACCATTACCATATACCATATACCATATACCATGATGGAACATTATGTACGCACCTTTCCGACTCTTTGCCCGTTGCATGTGGAGTTCCTCAAGGATCGATTTTAGGCCCTATTCTGTTCCTACTTTACGTAAACGATATGCCCTCGACGATTCGAAACGGAAGAACGGTTCTCTTTGCGGATGATACGAACATCCTTTGCAATAAAGAAACAGTAAATAGTACAATATCAGATGTTTCAAATTGGTTCCGAAATAACAAATATTAATTTGTGATAAGTGAACGAATGTAAATAAGTGAACGAAAAGAAAACGGTTTTAATGCAGTTTTCCATTTCCAATAAACAATTCTGTGCCCCATTGAAAATGAACAGTGTACCATTGACTGATGTTAAGGCAACAAAATTTTTAGGTCCCTTAATTCAGTCAAACCTTAAACGGAACGTCCATTTAAATGAATTGAACACAAAATTAAGTTCATTATGCTACGCGTTCAGAATTCTTACAAATTCAGTCAGCCTTCATACTGCTCGTTGTGTATACTTCGCGAATGTTCACTCCCGCCTGAGATATGGCATAATATTCTGAGAAATACATCTTATAGATCACAGACTTTTAGATTACAAAAACGAATTGTACGAATAATAACCAAATCCCACCCACGCGATTCATGTAAGCTTCTCTTCATTAATCTAGGAATTCTACCATTACCGTGTCTTCTTATTTACGAATCAGTGGTTTTTGTAAAAAATGACTTGCTCAAGGGCGGGAATATATTTTCAGAAAATGCCGAAGTCTATTACTATAACACTCGACGTAGAAATCATATTCATCAGGTGACAGTATCAACAGCTCATTACAAAAAATTCACATACAATACATGCACATTATTTTACAACACTTTGCCAGATGACATTAAACGATTAAATTCAATAGAAAAGTTTAAATCCCAAGTGAAATCGTTTCTGCTGCATAACTGTTTCTATACAATTAGAGACTATACTGAGCATCACAAGAAAAGTAACATTAATTTTAACAATGATACATAATGCATTATTTACCATTTGAACTGTGTCAATGAGTATAAACAACCTGTAACAACTATTGTACTACAGCTTCCGGGTAAATGACCCCCATCTCGATCAGGTTTTTCGTCCAGTTTCCCTGATCCATTGAGCAAATGCTGAGATGGCCCTTGTTTTGCTTCTGGACATAAATGTAACTTCATTTTCTGTGCACGTCTTCTAGAATTCAGTGGGAAATACAATTATTCAAATTATCGTTTCCATGTTGTCGCGGCAGGAAGTAATAAGAGCCAAAATTTATTGCTTATTGCCTTGAAATTATAGTTTATTACATGGGAGTTTTTTGATTGTTTTTTTTTCTTTTTTCCTTTTCCAAATTCAAAATTTATTGCTTATTTTTTTTGAAAATAGATTTTACTACATGGGAGTTTTTGTTTTTTTTCTCCTTTTCCAAATTCAAAATTTATTGCTTATTTATTTTTTAAAATTTTACTACATGGGAGTTTTTGTTTTTTTTCTCCTTTTCCAAATTCAAAATTTATTGCTTATTTATTTTTGAAAATAGATTTTACTACATGGGAGTTTTTGTTTTTTTCTCCCTTTCAAAATTCAAAATTTAAGTAGTATATGGCTTAGTGTAGGCATCACAGAATTTTGAAAATGTGCACACAATTCACTTTTCCCCATAGCACGTCATACGCAGTTTTTAACTGTTTTTGACGTTATATAAATAAATAAAATAAATAAATAAATATAAACTCAAAGGTTTGAACAGTTTCTAAGATGCCATGCATTTTTCTATTGATAAGACCTTGGAAGTTAAAAAACGGAGTATCTTGGGAATGTATAGGGTTGTCTATTAGAGTCCACTGTTTCCCGACACCCTTACAGATACAGTAAGTTCTATTGAAGGCAGCGAAGATTAGGAAAATTAATTAACCCAAGCTATGGTTGACTGCATCCTGCAGTGGAACATAAACTGCTACAGACCACAAAAGGAGAGAACGTAACAATTTTAATTAACAAATATAACAGGTAATAATTTGTCTACAGGAAACAAACTTCAAAGGAGAACGAAAATACAACATAAATTATAACTCATATACAAAAAATAGGACTAATACAGAAGTAGCAAGTGGAAGTGTTGCTGTTTATTGCAAAAAATCTTTAACAACTCAAGAGGTTATCATCAACTCAACCCTAGCTGTCAAAATTTGTCTAGCAAATAAATCACTTAGTATCTGCAGTTTATATTTACCTAACAGCTGTGACACAATGTATACTTTTCAAAAAACCAGAGACACCCAATAATCAACTTAAATTGAGATTAGGATCACAAATAATTAAAACCTCAAACCAAATCAAAATTTTGGAAATGATTTATGATAGCAAACTAACATGGAGACCACACATAAAAAAATTAAAAATGGAATGTTTTCACAGACAAAATTCAATAAAGAGTATCGCAGCCTCTAATTGGGGAGCTGACAAAAATATAATTATTTCTTCGTACAAAGCTCTTATACGGTCTAAGCTTGATTACGGATCTGTAGTATATCAATCTGCCAATCCAACAATTTTAAACAGTCTCAATACAATTCAATCTACTTGTTTAAGATTGACAATTGGCGCTTATAGAACCAGTCCAATCTCAAGTATCCTTGCGGAAGCTAATGAAGAACCGCTGTACATCAGAAGAAGAAAAATTTGCTTCACATATGCATGCAAAATATCTCAGTTTCCACTTAACCCAACATACAAAAGCGTATTTTCCACTAGGTACAGTGAAAAATACTCCAAGAATTCAAGATCACCGAAACCAGTCTACTACCTACAAAACCAATTCTTCAAAGAAATACAGTTTCCATTAATTAAACAAAACATAACTCTTAAAAGACCTTCTTGGTTAACACCAAAAATAAAAGTTAATAAAGATCTATGCATATACTCCAAGAAATATACTAATCCACTAATATATCAATCTCTCTACAACGAAATTGAAAACAAGCACGATAACTATATAAATGTCTTCACAGATGGTTAAAAAACAAAGCATGGCTCAGGTTGTGCTTTAATGGTTAACAATATTATTGAATATATTCAACTCAAAGATATTTGTTCAATTTTTTATTGTGAAGCATATGCTATACTGAAAGCTTTAAAGAATATATCACTATTACCCAACAATAAATTTATTATATATACAGACTCCCAAAGTGTAATTGAATGCTTGGGACATAACAGATATGAACCTATAGTCAAAGAAATAGTAAATGTATACCATGCAGTAAACCAAAACGATAAAGAAGTAATTATTGTTTGGATTCCATGTCACATTGGCATAAAAGGAAATTCAATAGTTGACAATGCTGCTAGAGAATCCATTAACCTACCACTACAAGAACACTCAGTATCCCATGTAGACATCAAAAGAGAACTTCATCGTAGAAATAGAAAATACTGGAATGAAGAATGGATCAAATCACCTCCTACCAAGCTATTTGAAATAAGGTATTCAATCCTTGATTGTCATGCCCCTCCCCTTAAAAACAGAAAAGAACAAAGTATTCTTACTCGATTACGAATAGGTCATTCAAAATTAACGCACGAATACCTGATAACCAAAGAAGATCCTATTGTAAAATCCCACTAACTATACTACATATTCTTATACAGTGTCAGAAATATAATGAACTGAGAAGAAAGTATGCTCTGCCTAATGACATTAAAAGTTTACTGAATGACAATACTGAAATTATAGAAGTAATGAAGTTTTTAAAAGAAATAAACATGTACGACCTTATGTAAATTTGATATGTAAACTTGAGCTTGTATTATCCTAGTTGTTATGTAAATTTACTAATTGTATTATGTAAACTTAATTTCTTCTTCTAATTAAAAAATGTAAATAATAGTTTCTGAATATTTGACATAACAGATAGCTGGCAGTGCGACAGTATTTGGAATAAGCTAATCTGGACAGTATCTGGAATCAATTAATCTGGATAATTAAATTATCCATCAAATATTCCTGGTATATGAAGGCTATAGCAAGTGTCTCTTCCTTACTTATTAAGCCCAGGATTAAGTATATATTTATTGTTCCAGTATATCGTGATTATATATTGATGTAATAAGTATTGTTCATAAACACTGTACCATTTTATAATACTTGTCATTACTTCGTTTTTTTTAAAATAGTGTTAATATTTTGTACAAACCATGTGGTCGCTCATGACCTAGAAGTTTATGCGACCTTAATAAATAAAGTAAAAAAAAGAAATAGAAAGAAAAGTTTTTCAACCATTTTTGAGACAATTTTGAAATTATGCATCAAGCATGCAAAGTAGCCTCATAAGTTTAAGAATCTTTGTCAAAATTGCTGAGGTTTGGGTTCGGTTCAAATGGAACTAGGGCGGGGAATGCCAAAGGCGGTGCACCAAGACTAAAGAAATGGTCTTGTTGCTGGACCACCACAGAGAGAGCAGAGAAAGCTCTTAAGGCGTACACTATCAGAAATGTCTGCATTACTTTAATTATATAAAAATAATTATCATGAGCGCACGTTAAATTTAACGTGCACATATACTATAGGAAGCAATAGGCTCAACACAAAAGAAAGCAACAGAAAGCTTTATGGTTGTATCTGGAAGGGATAAATGATTTGTTGGATTGGAGATTGAGTATTTGATATGAATGATAAGATACTGGGAAATGGAAGACCCTCATTATCAAATCTACAAAGTATATTACGGGCTCTTTCTCATGTATAGGTCTATTAGGTTTATTGACCATTAATACATTAATCTACATTAATATATTACATGACATTTCTGACAATGTAGTGAACCTCGTCTCTCTAGAGGAAGTCAAATTTAGAACTACAGGTAAATTCCTGGGTCTCCAGAAGTGGGTGTTTTTCGGTAGACCGGAATGCTTTCCATGCAAAATGTTTCGTATTCTAAATTTTTCACAAAAGATAGAAACGGGTTTTGTGAATCTTACAAAGAAAAGTATGAACAATTTGGAATAACGTACATCTTGAAAGTCACTACCCAGAACATTAGAGCTCTAGCATACAAAGAAAACAAACTCCTCAGTTATTTAAGGGAGAAAAAAGTAAACATAACTGCAATAATAGAAATAAAAAGGAAACAAATGGTTTGGATTTTAGAACAATCTTGGATATTGGCCAAAATATCGTGATCCCTTGAAGTAGATATCATGATCCTTGGAGTAGATGAATATGAAAAAGGAAGGGCTAGAGTACGTAGCATAGTTGATTCAAATTTCAATTTAAAATAAATTTTAAAACAATTCAAATGTAAATCAAATCTTATGAAATACAGTTTTGTTATGTATTGTGTTAAGGATGGTGAACGAGGGTACTTAACTGTAATGCATACCCCCTTGTACAGAATATGGGTGATGCCCTGTGCGGCCAAATCTGGCTTTTCCACAGCTTGGACAACCATCGCTGGACCACCAGCTTGACAATCAGCTTGACCAATCGTCGCGTCTAGGCCTAGCCGCTCTTATCATTGGCTCTTGCTCCAAGTTTCAGACACGTCCCCCTTCCTCCCCTTGAAGATTTTCCTCCTAGTTATCTCAAAGGGGCGGAGCAATTTCTGAGGTCAGTGACGCTGCCTCGCTAACGTGAACAGGGGGTAACAGAAGAGGGAGGGGTGAGAGACAGTAAGAGGAGGTAACAGGAGACAGCACGGAAACGAAACGGATTGGTGCGCGCGGGCGCGAGGATCACCCCGCCAATTGCACTGGACGTTGGCAGTGAACCCCGTGGACGCTGACGAACCAAGAAGCAGCGAGTCACCAAGAAGGAGCTGTGACATTTTTATCGAGTTCTTTACCATGAAAATTAACTCTAATTTATGGTATCTAATATTGTGAGAATTTGGTGTCAGATTAAATTAATAGTATTTTAAGTTTTCTGTCTTACAAACTATTTTAAAATGCTATTGGTTCTATAGTAAGGAACACTAATTATTACATAATCATTTTCGGGAAACACACAATGTAATACATTTACATAATATAGACATTTCCTATCAAGCAAATTGAAATTCATGTTCACGTATTTAAAAATTTGTATTTTGACATTATTACTCCTTTATTAAGGAAATGCAAGCAATACACACATTTTCTTACGTATTATGAAAATGTAATCGCCCTTTTTTTTCTATATGAGCAGGGAAATGCAAACAGTGATTTCGTTAATCAATTAAAAATCACTGCCGGATGTTCCAAGTAGATTATCATTGCAAAATTGCTATTGTTTAGACTATTTGTAAATTTGATGCAATTTTATAGTGATAATCGGTGAAAAGGAACTAGGGAACCTCTCATTAGAAATATTGCGAAAATATAATTGTCTTATTCTTCATATATTTTTCAAAAGTTTCTATTTTTCTGTTACACTGCTGAGAAGATTATATCTATCCCTTCCAAAAAAAGAATAAATTTAAAAACCTGAAAATGTTACGAATCAATGTAATTTTCTCAAAAGCAGCTGTTAAGAAAGAAAGAAAAACTTGTTTGAATAAACTTCAAAGAGATTGAGTATTTAGTTAAAAAGTTTCAATTCCGGAACAATTTTCCAATTAAAATATTTAAGCGGAACACAGTGTCTCCGAATCGTATTATCTTTCCAATTTATGTTAGGTTTTTGTATGACCCCCAGAAACACTTTCTGAAGTGTTTAGTTCGATTGAAGAAGCTCTCTCGCAATTCAAACATCCGGAAACCTTGACACGGTTATCAATATTGAAGTAAGAAACCTTTTTTTATTCACGGGAAACATGCCGTCCTTGTTTTCTAATGATTAATTGTGAAATAAATTTAGCCATTGTAAGATATACGCATGACAAATATTTTGTGCTCATAAGATCTCAATACTTGAATGCATATCGAACCTGAAAATACATTTCGTTTTAGATCAATACGGAAAACACAAGAGTTGCAATGAGACCACAAGTCCTCAAATCGGAAAACTAAACTACTGTCTTTGTTATTTACACGAAATGAAACTTCATATGTTCTTTAATAATCAAAAAGAACTGTGCATTGTGCTCAAAAATCTTGACAATTACATAGTGCAATATTATTCGCAAAATTTTCTGAAAATTAGTATAGAAGTCAGGTAGAATAATTTTTATTAATTACACGATTAAAAGAATAAAAACATAATAAAAAAATAACTAATTTTAAAATGAAATAAATGACAAAGACAGTGTTACACCAACAACGCAAAATTAGTGTATGTAGCATGTTAAAAAACGTCCCCATCACGCATATTCGATTTATAAATTCATATACTCTAAGAAAGTTTAAAGAGTTTGCGGAGGACAGTACCCAGCATCTCCTCCATAGTCGACAAGCTATGCCTTCTTCGGCTCTTTCATTATCGCAGTGCACAGGAGCATGCTTTACAGTAAGGTCTGTTCTTCATTTCTGGGGAATAGGGGGTTGGTAACTGCGCGAGATGTCCGTGCGAGAAGTGGCAGAGCCCAAAGAGAATAACAATTTTCGCCTCGGGCTTAAAGCCACGGGATGACCACGACAAGGGTCTTATGATCCTTGTGAGTTTGAAAAGAGTTCTGCCACACTGTTGGCACTCAAAATGCAACGTTGGATAAAAATCTTGGAAATAAGAGCAGATATTGCCATAAAGATGTCTTTCTGGCTTCCTCGAGGCCAACTTTACTACCTAGTCAGCGGTTTCATTTCCACTTATCCCCACGTGGCCAGGGACACAGGAAAAAACGTAATTCAAATGATGGAGAATTAAGCGATTTTTTCTATGTATTTGATGTTGGATATATGATGTCAAAGGTTTACAAGGAGAGAAAGAGGAAATGGACGACCAGGCCGTAGCTGCCTTGGTTCGAAGGGCCGCGGGTTCCGCCTCGGACATAGATGTGTGTTCGTGAAGTCCTTACATATTCTCCCTACAGAAAACCCCAAAGATAAAAAATCACAGTGGTCGTTATATGACCTAGTAGTTAAAAAGAGACATTAAAATACATACAAAAAACAACTTCCAATTGTCAAAGAAAATTTGACATATTTGATTTCGGACTTTCAGTAATCGTTGCCTAATAAAACCTAAGGACTTTATTTCCCTGGGCAAAATAGTATTATAAAGCGGAAATTTATTTAATCCAAAATTAAATTTTCATATATTGTCAGTTAATTCGATTATTATTTATAACTTAATATTTTAACTCTCTCAGAGATTTCCTACAATATTGCAATGATATTCATTGTAGCCAATACCTATTTTATTCACACTTTCTCTATTTCGTTGGTGAAATGAACATATTTTTAAACCAATTTATGAATGTTCTTTCATTACAATATTTCCATAGTTTTTGAGCTGAGGAGAGACGGAAAATAATTGGCCTAATATTGAGTTACTTCATAGAATATTTTACTGTATTTTACATTCTTGAATGCGCAGCATACTACAGAAACAATGATATCAAAGTAAAAATGGTATTTAGGGGTTTTGAAGGAAAATTCGGCTTTTGAAATCATGAACTCCAAAAGTATTTTTCCAAAAAGACTCAGCGAACATGTATTTATTTTTAGACTGGTTGGAGGAAAAGGACATGTGTACAAATGGTACCGCAAAAAATTTACACATAACTGACTTCTAAATCTATGTATTCTTTTTCAAAATTGATATTATACTAGCAAGTTGATTGGGATTCTGAATTCAATGAGAATCCAATATTTCTGGAGGGTATGTTACATTACGATCATATTGCATTATTGAAACTTTCTGAAAACGAACTTAGTCTTTTTTACTTTACACTCCTCATTGGAATACACTATACCGTTATTACAAATACTGTGGAATTTTCAACTTACAATTATATGTAAATTATTCATTTAAATTTCTTTGCAGTGAAAGCATAAGAATTTTCCGTGAACGCATAACCTAAATTTTCTCATATATTGGTCAATTGCACTTTCGCCTTAAGGGAGACAAAGTTACGTAATGCTGCCCGAACAAAAACGGCGAATTTTCTGCAGAAAAACGCATGTTACAAGTCCCTTGTGCCGAAAAAATTGATAAATCCACTTGCTAAATTTAGAAAAAAAAATCCTCCAAATCGTCGTGTAGTCAGAATCCATGTTTTGTGGGTGGTTGATGGCGAAAAATCGAATGACGGCAAAATGTCTGTCCGTTCGTCCGTCCGTCCCTGAACAACGCTAGCGGCTAAAAGGTTCAGCCGATTTTCAGCAAAATTGATACTCCCCAATCGATCTGGTTGATGTCGAAGCCCCTTGAATTTGAAATCGATATTCAATAAGGAGGGAGTGTACTTTACATGAAGCCCCTGGGACTTTTTTCAAATGTTCAAACAAATGGCTCCATAATTTTTTATTACAAATAATTATTGGATAGTGGGAAGTGCGTTTAAGAGGTGCATGTCTCATCTTCGTTGAAAACTGGATTTTCGAAAGTCTTCCTACAATTAAAATACTGAAATTTGAGATTTTCTCCCTTAAAGAAACCTGTAGAAACTATAAAGAAAGATTATTAAATAAGATCATGTCAATTTTTCGAAAATTTTAGTATTTTCTGCATAAGTTTCCGTGAAAATACGGGTGAGAAAGTACGCGCTGTTTTAGCATCACTAGTATTCTTGAAAACTGCCCTACTTCTAGACATTGGGCTCTTCTCCAATCATTGCAAGTCCCTTTCCAATTTTATTATGACAATGTGGTACTGAAACTACGCATGAGGAAAAGTAAAAATATTGTACTTTCATTTTATAGAGAAAAGTTCGCATTCTATTAAAATATAATTATATTATATTAATATATTATATTATTCCCTATATTATACATTTTTATATTATATTATATATTACAATATATTTAAACTTAAAAAGGATCGACCTCTGAAAACGAAAAAAATATATTGAAACGATTATGTTCCATTTAGCATAGGTTTTATATTTAACTACTAAGCAGTAACTGATGCAAATTCTAAGCAGTAACTGAAGCAGAAACCGCTTTAGCCGAATGGTTAACGTCATAGGTACCCTGTCGGCATGATAACGTTGTGGGTTCGAATCCTGAAGGCGATTTTTTTCCCTCTGTTATGGTGTGATTTCAGTAGTAATATGTCCAATATTTTGTAATTAATATTAATTTTTGAAAAAACTTAGGGTTCCTAAATAGGGTCCGTTTTGTCGTCCATCAGTACGACGACCAGAAGCCTCCGTTCTGTGCTATCTGACCGAGGCGCTGGTGGTCCTATTTTCGACGAACTCTATATATTTTTGAAAATTGAAAAATGTTAACTTTTCAAAACTACCAAATTGAAAATAGAGATCTTACTGGTTGAAAACTCTTTTCCCAATTGATTTAATAGTATAATATTCCCGAGCAGTGACAAATTAGAGAAGAAATTATGTGCTGTTGTAGTACAACTACTTGGTTGTTTACAAAATAAGCATTATAATTTCTTTGGGAAGCCATCAATACTCTATTTGCAGGTAATTAAAATATGGTTAGCATTATATCATTCAATTTTAGGTTACAAGTTTTCATGAATAACGAATGCAAATTTCACCGGATATTCTCTTAGTTGTGTTAATTGGTTTTAAAAATCACATAGTTACTTGCTAAATACTACGCGGTTCTGTATTTCAGTCTGGTGTTTCACGACGAGTTACAGTTCAGTCTTATCGCGTAATGTGGAGATCACCTTGATCAAATGGGAGGGGGGCAAGATAAGCACTTCGCAGGATAGAAGCTACTTCGCAAGCCCTACACAATAGGTATTCGAATCGAAATATTTCTAACTAGAATCAACTATAGAATAGTATCGCGCTGATGATTCTGCATTCTTATCAAGAATGTGAGTTTGCTGTAACTTTAAGTAAATGTTGTAAATCATAAGAACAATAAATTTCAAGATTGAATTTATTCTACAATACCCCTCATCGGTGCTGTAAGGTACCGTCGCTTGCACAAAAAATTGGCGATGTCCTGAGCCGAACTTTACCAGAGTTTCCGACCCCTGCCCCGCCCTGCGGGATCGAGCAGACCATCCGCTTTAGCTTCATTTCAGGGAGGCGGGACTATTCATCTTGAACATTACAAAATGGCGGTGATGGCCTGTTATATTATAGTAAATATTTGAATATAAATATTAAATCAACCAACAGTTTTACATACATTTTTGTATATACATATACATAAATTACATAATAATTAACATTTATTACTATTATTATTAATTAATTAATTTAAAAATGTCATGCATTTTCTCAGTAAGAACATATTTTAAAACTGTTATAAAACGTTTTTTTTTGCAAAAAATAACATAGGACAACGGGTATTAAGCTCCATGTCTATATTTCGTCGTTTATTATTGTAATATTTAATATAAAATGCAAATAATTTGCATTGTATGCATTGTCTAACCTAGTTATTTTATTTTAAAAATTAATAACTTAAAGAAATACGTTTTAGAGTCAGTTGACAAACACGTCTCCTTTCAGTTGTGAAATACTTCATCATCAATTTCTGAGATGAACGAATTAAAAATACTATATGGTCACGGACATTAATATTGTAATAAAATACTTTTGATATGTAAAATACTAAATAACTTATAAGTGATTAAAGTTCATTTAGTGACAATGCAAGTTTTTTACTGCAGACATTATGATTGGTAAGTGCAGCTGAAAGCAAATGAATGATTTTTGATCTTTTGTTTTGGGAATCACAATTAATTACTTAAAAGTGATACCTAGTCTTTGAGGATTTTTGCGTGAGAATCAAAAAGGAGATATGACACTTATATTACATTTTTATATCTTAATGTTTGCAAAGGTAGAAACACCAGCTTTTTTCTATTGCGTGAACTTTGGAGGAACACACATACACACACACACACACACATCAATATATTACTTACATGTTATTTATGTATGATTTCCAATCCAACGCAATGAAATTCATTTTATATTATTATAGCAAGTATATTTTTACATTACGCTATTTTTATTTTCGAGACAAGCAATGCACACAAAGTTTTTTACACGTCATCGGAGTGTTACACTCACTTCTTCTAGATAAGCAGACCTATGCAAACACTGTTTTCGCTAATCCATTAAGAATCACAAGAGATTCTCCTGTCATAAATTATTTCAAAATTGTAATTGTTAATAATGTTTCAAAATTTTGTCAAAGTTCGTAAATCTATATCACGATAATCGTTAGAAAATGAATAGGGATCCTATTCTCTAAAATATTGCTGCAAAACGGAATTTTGTCTATTTTCATACATTTTTTACATTTCATACAAAAATTGCCAATTTATTGGATATGTATTCACTAACGCATCTTCAGTAATACTGCACTGCATATTTATCATTTTTAATGAATTGTTAACAAATATTGTAAACAAAATAAGCAATTAATTTTTTATTTAAGAAAAATTTCATTCAAGTTATAAATATTTTAAAAATAATTTAATTAAACTACTATAATATAAATTAAAGTTGAATTTTAAAAATTATAACTACAATATTTATTATTGTCGAAACGCATTGCTACTATATTACAATGTAACGTTTTAAAATGTACTGCCCATTGATTGATAGTTTGTGTTCGTATACAGTATATCTCACGTAGAGACGATTTTACAAAGAAAATCTAAATAATAACGAAATGACCTCAAATTCATAATTAATTCACATTTGGTCGCACTCTGCGGCGACCACTTTAATGCAAGTTCGGGAAGAAGGAGAAATTTTGGTTATCGCTTTTGGGGTTTAAACCACATTTTGGGGTCCCCAATTGGGTTCCCTTTTTTACTTAAGTCTTAAAATTCCAAAGTGATAAGATATTTAAACATTAACTTAAAAATACATGTTGCATACCATAAGAGAAAAAATGAAAAAATTTTTAAATTTAAACTTTTTTTAAAAATGTGCCAAAGGAAAGATTTAGGTTAAAGAGACCCACATCGGGAAGGGGGTAAAAAATAGTTTTTAATTGGGGAATTGAACTCATTTTATTTGAAAATATACAAGAAATGTTAATTTAAATTTTTTATAGTTTTCTTTTACTTCAGTCCTGAAATGTTTCGAAAACATAATTCAATCATCTTTTTACCTAAATACATAATTACTTTTCCACCTGAAAACCAAGAATAGTTGCCCCCAAAAAAAAGCGATATCCCGAAAAAGGGAAAAGTTTCGAAATATTATAAATACCAAATAGAGTAATATCTGATATTTTTTAAATCTAAAGGACTTCTAGAAAACAATAAAAAGTTTCTTTGTTTTCATTTAATATTTTCAAATAAGAACATTATTTTTGCTTTTTTGGTTTGGACCGGCAAGATCTGTTAGCGCCTTTCTTAGTACAAAATTCAAAGCTTCACCCCGGTACCCCATTTTGGGTTTATGAAATTATTATTAATTTTTGAGAAATTTTGGCAATTTAATGAAGTTTTAGAAATTTCCAACACCAATGTTTTTATTTCCGTAGGATCTTCCTCATTTTTTGTCATTGTCGAATCGATGACGTATTAAAGACCCCTTGGCCTTCCTTTGTTTTTTTTTCGAAAGGGTTTCACCAAACATAATTTTGATATTCTGTCAGCATGCATTCTCGGGAAATTCCCTTGGGAGTTGTTTGATTTTTAACTTTTTCGATCATTTGCCCCTCAATCATTATTATCTGTCTCATCTCTTCGTTTGGTATTCTATAAAACAGTATACTGACATCTTTCCCCAAAAAATCATTTTAAAGATTAAACCCGAGAGTTTATTGAAAATTTTTTAATCCAAATTTTTTGATCCATACGTATCAAAAGCCTCCACCATTGTTTTTGTATATTGTTTTTAGTTTTTTTTTCAAAAATTTTTTTGTTTTTTTAAAAATTTAGATGTCTCCCAAAATTCCTTTCCCTTTTTTTTTTAAAAAATTTAATTTTTATTAGACCCCCTTTTTTTCCAAATAATACCTGAGATTTTTAAAATTTTTTAATCCCAAAAATATATCTATTTCGTTCTAGATCATTGAGATTTCCCTACTATGTGTTCTTGATTTTCATTATATATTTTGAGTATCTTTTTTTTATATGTTTTTATTAATTTCGGGTTTAAAATTTTAAAATTACAAAAATATTATTTTTCTAC
Organism: Teleogryllus oceanicus; assembly: GCA_964035755.1. NCBI lineage: Eukaryota > Metazoa > Arthropoda > Insecta > Orthoptera > Gryllidae > Teleogryllus > Teleogryllus oceanicus. The sequence continues at coordinate 66,911,007 of CAXIVR010000004.1, forward strand.
CTTTTTTTCAAGGGATTTTGGGATAAAAAAGGGGAAAATTTCGTTTATGAAAATGAATTAAAAGTTTTTCCCAACCCGTTCTCGAAGTATTAAAGATATCCACTTTTTTTTAGTTAATTAATTATAAACAAACCCCTTAAACATTTTTTTTTTACCAGTCTTGCATGATTTATTGGGTGTCCCCTAAAAAAATTTAAAAAATATTTCAACGTAAATTTAAAGGATTAAAGAACTTTTTTGATGAAATAATATTATATAAATAAAGATCTTCTTTTTTATCCCATTACTAGTTTACCACTAGTTAAATTTGAGAGAGAAATGAATATTTTCTAGATGAAGAGAGGGGGCCCCTTGCCCCCTTTTTTTTGGACCCCGGGTTGGGAGGGTTTAAAAATAGTTGTAGCATACTTTGAAGGGAAGGGGTTGAGGGAATATTTAATAATGGACTTGTTTATTAATCAAACATTCAAAAAATGTACCCTTTTCAGAATGTTAGAAAGGGGCATGATAAAATTTTTTTTTTCCCAACTAATAATCGAATATTTATTAAAAACAGGGTTTTTAAAAACCAAGAAAAATTTTTTTTCAATTTCACCAAACTTTTCCCTTTAAAATTTATCTGCGTGACGACAAACAAACATTTACATATTACATTCCATACTTTACGTATATACAGGGGTAATATACGTGTATAGAGAATGTTTTTAACGCTGGGGAAAAACCCCCATTTTCTGCAAAAAATACCGCGCTCTGGACAAAAAACCGAACCCAAAAAAAATTGCTAAATTAAGAGAAAAAGCCCTTTAACACGCGGTTTTAATAATTCCAGTTTTGTGGATCCGGGGCCAAAAACCCAATTGAAGCAAACGTCCGTCTGTCCGTCTGATACAACTCTAGCGCCCAAACCATGCATACGTTTTTTTCCCAAATTGAAGAAACCCCCGTTTTCGCCTGAGCTGGTTTATCCCATTTTGAAAAATTTCTTTAAATTTTGGGGGGGGACTATTTCTCCCTTTCCCGGGACTTTTTAAAATTTTTTTTCAAAAACGGCCCAAATTGTTTCTGTAAATTTCTTGAAAGGACTTTTTACTTAAAAGAAAAATCCCTTATGGTAGAATATGCCCAAATTTTCACGGTTTAAACCCTTAAATTTTTTAAAAATCGCTAAAATTTGAATTTTTAAGGGTTTTTGCACAATATATGTGCAATTTTTGAATTTTAAAATTTACAAAAAAAGTTTTTCCCAAAAACGGCTCCAAATTTTTCTTTTTTTGGGTTGGGGTAATGCCAAATGCAGCCTATCCGATGACATAAACGAAAATTTGTCATTCTTTTTTTTTTTTTTAAATTAACAAATGTAATTTTTGAAATAATTTCACGCTGTTTATGAGCATTTGAATAGATTTGTATAGATTATTTAACTTGAGTAGAAGTTTTAAAATGACTTTAGGGGGGAAGAAAAAACTCAATACATTCCTGTGAAAAAGAGCTTTTTTAAACCCAAAAATTTGGGGAAAAAAATGTCAAAAATGTATTTTGTGAAGGGAAGATGTCAGCGGGCAAGAGAACGGAAAGAACCTTATGGGAGCTGGCAAAAACCCTTTAAAAACCACCCCACAAAAGGAAATTAAAACATTTACAAAGAGAAAGTCTGCCCCATTCTGTAGCACTTTTCTTCATATTTTGGTAGAGGACATGAAAGATTTTAATTTTTTAAAAAAAAAAAAATTTCAAAAAAAACTTGACAAAAAAAAAGGTAGACACAAATAAAAAAGAATTTACAAAGGACGTTAAAATTGTATTAGGTTTGGGGAAGGAAACGAACTTTACCAATGAAAAAAACTAAAAGGGCCCTTAAAAAAGGAAAATATGGAGTAGGGGAAGATTTTGGAAACGACCAGTAATCAAAAGGACATCAAATTTTTTTCCGCAGTTTTAAATGGTATCTTTTTGAAAAAAAAAAAAAATTTGGGAACATTCTCGACATAAAGGATTAGGAATTTATTTTCATTGTTCGTCAAGTAAAAACCGCTGATATCAGGGGATTTGAACACGCTTTCTTTTGGAAAACCCAAGCACCTAAGCAAAGGCTACCAAACAGTCGTACGTAAGATTTCCGGAACTTACCAATTAAAAAAATTACAAATTTTTGTTTTCAAATTTCATTGTTTTTCCGCACTTGCAATTTAAAAAATTAAATAAATTATCTCTAAGAGACAATAAGAAAGCAAAAAAAACCCAGCGGCACTATAAAAAAAGTTAATTTATTTAAAGAATGTTTCAGTTCATACTATGAAATTTTTTTGCACTCGCTTTGGTTTCTAGCCTGATGCTAAACCCCTTTATCCCCTCTGCCAAAGGTGAGATTATTAGACGATAACTTTGGGTTAGGACAAGTTTTTGACACTTTCCGACATTCAGAATTCATTTCAAAGAATTTAAATAGAATCTAAAAAAACTTTTTTTATCAAAAAAAAAATCACCTATCATTACGCAGTTATTTTTTTTTGTTTCATTTTACTCCACAAAAAAAATAAACTTTATTTTCTGTGTTTTTTGGGTAATGTTTTTTTAAATTATATAACAAATGTTAACTATTCCCAATTTCATCTTTTTTTTAAAAACCCTCAAACGACAATCGTAAATGCATCCCTTTAAAATTTTTGGGAAAAGGAAAAGTTTAATTAAAATCTACATTGTCAAAAATAAAAAGTTGATGAACGGGCCAGACGTAAACTCGAATCTTTCCAGTTCTTCAAACAAGCCCCTTTGAACTACATGACGCCTTTCCCCCGCAGTCACTTTATCCCCCTTTTAATATTAGAATGTTTGACGAGTGATATTTTGTTGATTTTTGCTAGTCAAGACAAGAATGTTTTGGGAAAGAAAGAAACAGAAAAAGGCATGATTTCGAAAAAGGGTTTTTGAAACTTTTTAATTAGTAAGAATAGAAAAACGGTTTCATTGCAGTTTTGCATTTAAAACCCATTTTTTAAAATTAGAAATTTTAAATTTTTTGAAAGAAAATGCCATCATTTAAAAAGCCACATGATTGTTTGCAAGAACGAATTAGGGACAAAAAATTTCTTTTTGAAAGACAAATCTTTTTTTAATTTTGAGTTGAGGAAGACCCCCCAAAATGTTCAAATTTTTAAAATTTTCGAAAATTCGGGTTAAAACTATAAAAAATTGAACTATGTCACCCTTTTCTAATTTATTTTACCTATTCTCCCAAATTATTGGGGCCTTTTTTTGAGAAAATTTTAAAAACCGGGTTTTCATGTAAAGTCCCCCAAATTTCAAAGTTTTTTCAAAACAAGCTTAAACCCACAGCCAGAAAAACGGGGGTTTCCCAATTTGGAAAGGATCGCCGTGGTTTAGGGAAAGTAAATTTACAGAATGGAGGAGGTTTTTGGAAAAAACCACTTTTCGACTCCAAAACGTGAATTCCCGTTTAATCGCAAAAATCGATTTTCCGCTGTATTACATAAATTTTTTATACTACGTATACGCACAAAAAATTACGTATATACTTTCACATACGAATATACTACTTATACTACGAAAATTTCCCGGGTATATGGGGAAAGAAAAACGAGAAGATGTTTTTTTTTAAAATGGGATAACAAAATTACCCGGGGTTCAAAATCCATCAAAACGAAATTAAGAATTCCAAGAGGTGATACAAAAACAGTCCCAAAATTTTTCCCTTTTTGATTGTCATTTAAATGAGTTTTTTTTTACATAAATGATTCAAAAGGGAAAATATGAATGTATTTATCTAATCAAGAAAACGAGTAATTTGTCACAATCATCACGACGTTGTGAAAAATACAACTTTAATATCACTTTTTTAAAAGGCCCAAAACCCTTTCTCATATTGACTAGTAAATGATGAAAGCGGTGACAAAATCGCGGGGGGAAACAGGTTTCGGAACCCAACTGAAAAACGCTTTTTTTGGGGAAGCTCAGGGTCGGGGAGCAACGGGTCGTAAATCGAACGATGCTGGTTTGATTCCTGCCAAAGGGGGAATTACATTTTTAGTACTCAAAATATGGTTAATAAAAAATGGATATCACAACGAACGGAAAATTTTTTCATATTTCTTTTCCCCATTAAAAGTGACAGAGTTGTGACAAACTTTTTAAAGGAATGCAAAAATGTCAAAATTTTTACTTTTTTAATTTCCAAGGAGGTTGGGTTAAATTTTACTAACTAAATATAAAAAAATTAATTTGTATAAATATTTGTAATGGGTATCAAACTAATTAAAATTATATAGTATAAAAGTTCAAAAAAACTTAAAACAATAAATAAATACACGTTTTTTTCCCAAACAATCTTATTTTTTTTAATTCTGGGGACTTGGAAAAACAAAACGGGAAACAGAAAAAAAGGTTTCGGCAGAACTCGATCCTCAATACCTGATTTAAAACCCGGGTAAACCAGATTTAAAGTTTAAGAGGGGTTATTTCTTTCAGTAATCTGCAAGCCTTAATGTATCTACAAATGAAATTTTTGTTTTGTAATTTCTCCATTTTCTGAGAGTAACATTTAAGCTAATAAAAACTATATTCTCTAAACATATTGTTTCAAGCAGTACAATTTCGGGAAATTGCAAAATTGGGGGCAACTGATGTTTTAAAATACATGATAATATATTTATTATCTAACTCGTTATCATATTTATGAATTTTATAATAAATTTAATATTTAGATTTAAAAGAATAAATACCCCAGACATTTTGAGATCCAAAATTGAAACCTCCTTTTTTTTTCCTATATTGAGACAAAAAGGACAGGTGTTTTGGGTGCATTGATCTTTTTAAAAAGCTTTGGGAAAATTCATTGATAAAATTTCAAAAATTAAAATTCCTTATTTTTTTTGTAAAAATTTGGGAACTGATTGAATGCCCCCCACTTAGTCTCGGTCTACCCAGCACTAAAGATAAGCTTTTAATAAAACATTGTTTTTTTAAAAAAGGGAGATAAAATAAAAATATTGATTTTTTTCCCACATGACCACGTAAAATGAAATATTTTAATTTTTGGGGAGTTCATACATTTTGAAATGGGCCCCCCTCACGGGAAATTTACTTTAAAAAATTTTAAGAAGACCATAAAAGAAAAAAATTAATAATTGTTACAAAAAATTAAGGGATGCGTTCTGTTAGCATTTATCACAAAGGGCCAAACAAAATGGAATTTTTAAATGAGTTGAATAGTCTCAAAAGGAACTTTTTTAAAACCGTAAAAAGAAAATTTTCCCTTTCAATTAATAAAAGAACGAAAGAAATTATCTTTATTGCAAAATTTATAATAAACCCAGACTTGTTAATGATTCTGATTATCTCTAGAACTGTTAAATATGTAAATTACTAGTAATTATACAATTGGGCCAGACTTTTTCATTTATTTCTAAGATTACAAAAAAATATGAAAAATGATATTGCAATTGAGACACGTTAATATTTTATTATCTTTTCCCAAAATTTTCCCGTTTCGTCACATTGTTTGGGGAAATACAAGATACCAGCACACAATCTTAAAAATAAATCACATTATTTTTTTAAAAAAAACAAGTTTTTCCCCCTTTGCAAAAATTTTTAAAGTTTTCTCGTGATGATAGTGATTAATGTTCCAGGAAATCAGGAAAAAAATATTCGGCAAGATTTGATCTAATGTCCATTCCTCATCTACTAGGGTTTAATCCAGGAAGAACACAGGGGAAAATTTTGGAAACTGATGAGGGGTGTTGTAGAATGAATTCTATCTTGAAATTTATTGTTTTTAAGGATGAAAAATTTTTACTTCAGGTTACAGCAAACCAAAATTTCTTGATAAGAATGTGGAATCATAGGGATATTTATTTTTATAAGTTGTTTCCCCAAGGGGGGAAATTTATTTCGATTGGAATGTTTTTTGGAATGGCCCCGGGGGCTTCTCATCCCAAACTGCTATTTTCCCCCCCCCAAATCTTCAAGGTGTTTCCCCAAATTACGAAAACTGCTGTAACCCCTTAAAAAACACCAGCCCAAAAATGCAGAACCGCGTAGATTAAGGAAGAAATTATGTTTTTTAAAAACCCAAAACCACAACTAAGAAAATTTTGGACAAATTTGTATCTTTATTCATGAAAATTTAAAAAACCAAACTTTGAACGATATAATGCTAACAATTTTTTAAAATTATCTGCAAAGTTGATTGATTGTTTTAAAGAAATTATAATGCTTATAATGTAAAGAACGAAGTAGTTGTATACAACAGCACATATTTTTTAATGTCATTTCTCCGCAATATTATACTATTAAAATTTGGGAAAAAAGTTTTTAACCCGTAAGATCTCTATTTTTCAATTTTGTAGTTTTTAAAAAATTAACTTTTTTCAATTTTCAAAAAAATATAGAGTTCCCCCAAAAAAAGGACGACCAACCCCCGGGCAGATAGGGGAAAGAAGGAGGGGTTCTGGTTGTCGTAATTTATGGAGACAACCTGGTCCTTTTTCCCCCTAAGTTTTTAGAAAATTTAAAAAATTACAAAAATTAGAAAATTTCTACTGAAATCACACCATAAAAAGAAGAAAAAAAATCACCCCCTTTTGGGTTCGAACCAAACGTTAGCAAGCTGACAGCGTACCCAAGGGGTTTAAAATTCTAAAAGGGTTTTGTTTTAATTGCCACTTTGAAAAGTAGTTAACATAATAAAACCTATGTTTAAAAAGAGCAAAAAGTTTCAATATTTTTTTCGTTTCATTTTTTCCCAACCCCCTTTTAAATTTAAATTATTGGGTATAATATAAATAAATATGTATAATATAGGAATATTAAATATATTAAATATTATAAATTTTATTTTAATAGAAAAGCGAACTTTTTCTATAGGGAAAAAAAGTAAAATTTTTTTTTTTCCTCATGCGTACTTGTACCACATTTCAATAATAAAATGGAAAGGACTTGCAAAATTCGAGAAGAGCCAATGTCTAGGGGAAAAGGAAGTTTTTAAAAAATACTAGTGATGCTAAAAAAGGGGTACTTTTCACCCGTAGTTTCACAAACTTAAACGAAAATACTAAAAGTTTCAAAAAATTTCACATGATCTTTTTTAAAAAACTTATCTTTAAGGAAAAAATTTTTATCAAGGGAAAAAACTCAAAAATTTAGTATTTTTCTTGTAGGAATACTTAGAAAAAACAAGGTTTTTAAAAGAACATGGGCCTGCAAATTCTCTTAAATGCACTTTCCCCCTATCCAATTAAAATGTAAAAAAATTATAGATTTGTTTGAACATTTTTAAAACCCCGGGTTTTCAAAGTACCCCTTTTTAATTTTAAATATTTTTTTTAAAATTTAAGGGCCAAGGGCATCAGCCAGATCGATTGGGAGTAAAAATTTTGGTGAAAATCGGTTTACGAAGCCCAAAAAGGGTTTTTCAGGGAGGGCGGACAGACATTTTACCGTCAGTTTGATTTTTCCCCATCAACCACCCAAAAAACATGGATTCTGGCTACACCACGATTTGGGGATTTTTTTTTAAATTTAGCGGGATTTTTTCCATTTTTTTGTCACAAGGGTTTTGGGAAAACGTTTTTCAGAAAATTCGCCGTTTTTTCATTTGCAAGTAACTTTCTACTCCTTAAAAAGAAAGTAAACAATATAATAGAAAATTTAGATTTTTGGTTAAGGAAAAAATTTTTATGCTTTCACTGAAAGCAATTTTTTTAAATTTGGAAAAAATTTTTAAATTTTTATAACTTTATTTGTAGAATTAGTTATACTGAGAAGAAGAAAGTAAAGAGTTCAAAGAGAAATTTTAAAAAGATTTTTAAATTTAATGTTGAAAATCCCAAAATATTAATGGGAATTTAATACAGTATTTGTAATAACGGCAAATGTATTTTAAAAGAGTGTAAAGTAAAAAAAAAATTTTTTTCAGGGAAAGTTTCAAAACGCAACATAATCAAAAAATACCCCCACAAATATTGGAATATCATTGGGTTCAGAATCCCAATGAACTTGGTAGTATAATATCAATTTTGGGAAAAAAAATAAACGATTTGAAGTTGAAAGTTTTTAAATTTTTTTGGGGAAACCCTGTGTACACAGGTCCTTTTTCCCCCAAAAGAGTCTAAAAAAAATAAAATGTACGCAGAGTCTTTTTTAAATATTTTTTTGGAGTTTTGGATTTTAAAAACCGAATTTTTCCCTTTAAAACCCCCAAATACCATTTTTTTTGATATCATTGTTTCTGTAGGGCTGCGATCTGAGGGAAAGTAAAAATAGTAAAAAAATTTATAAATTTTAACTCAATATTGCCAATTATTTTGGGCACTGTTCCCCGCTTAAAAAACTAGGGAAAAATTGTAAAAGGGAAAAAACATTATTTAAAATTTAGTGGTACTCAGTTTAATAAATATGTTTATTTTACCCAACGAAATAGAGAAAGGGGGAAAAAGATATGTATTATCTACAATGAATATCATTTCAATATTGTAGGGAAACTTTTGAGAGAGTTGAATATTGGGTTTTAAATAAAATCGAATTAGTTTATATATATGAAAAAATTTTAATTTTTTATTAAATAAATTTCCCTTTTATAATACTATTTTTCCCAGGGAAAAAAAGTCCCCAGGGTTTTTAAAGGAACGATTATTGAAAGTCCGAATTCAAATATGTGAAAATTCTTTTTGACAATTAAAATCGTTGTTTTTTTTATATATTTTTAAAGTTTTTTTTAACTACTAGGTCAAAAACGACCACGGATTTTTTTTGTTTGGGGTTTTTTGTAGGGGGAATACGTAAGGGCATCACGAACACACATCTATGTCCGAGGCGGGAACCTTCCCTTTTGAACCCAGGAAGCCATGGCCTTGTCGTCCATTTCCTTTTCTCCTAGTAAAACCCTTTTAACATCATATATCCAACATCAAATACATCAAAATATCGCTTAATTTCCATCATTTGAATTACGTTTTTTTCCTTTCCCCCCACGGGGGGTAAAGGGGAAAAGAAACCTCTGACTAGGTAGTGTCTCCCCGAGGAAAGGGGAAAAACATCTTTTTGGTAATATTTTACTACCAAGATTTTTTCCAATTTTAATTTTAGGCAAAAAAGATAAAAACTTTTTTTTCAAAAATCACAAGGATCATAAGACCCCCTTTTTCGGGGATCCTGTGGCTCTAAGCCCGAGGCAAGAATTGTTATTCACTTCGGATCGGGCACTCCCCTTTCGCACGGACATCTCGTGCAGTTACCCACCCCATTCCCCAGGGAAAAGTAGAAAGGGCCTTTTCTTTAAAAATGCTCCTGTGCAATTTCGATAAGAAAGAGCCGAAGAAATAGTTTTTCGATTATAGAGGAGATGCTGGCTAATGTCCCTGCAAACCCTTTAAACTTTCTTAGCTATGGATTTATAAATCTAATACCCTGGGGGAAAAATTTAAATGCCTTTATAACTAATTTTTGGTTTTTATGTAAAACTGTCTTTGCATTTATTTTATTTTAAAAATTTGTCAATTTTTCTGTTTTTTCTTTAATCTTGTAATTAATAAAAAAAATTTTAACTGACTTTTTTTACTAATTTTCAGAAAAAATTTTTGGGAAAAATATTGAACTATGTAATTGAAAGATATTTTAGACAATAAAAGTTCTTTTTTATTATTTAAAAAAGGGGGATGAAGTTTCATTTCGTGAAAAAAATAAAGACTGTAGTTTAGTTTTTTAGATTTGAGAACTTTGGGAAATCATTGAATCTCTTGTGTTTTCCGTGTTGATTAAAAAAAAATGTATTTTCAGGTCTGATATTTCATTCGCATTGGGATCTTAAGGGAAAACAAATTTTTTTAAGGGTATATCTTAAATGGCTAAAATTATTTTAGAATTAATCATTAGAAAACAAGGAGGGGTTTTCCGTGAATAAAAACCGTTTCTTTGTTCAATATCGATAACCCAAAAAATTTCCGGATGTTTGCTTTGGGGAGCTTTTGAATCAAATTAAACACCCAGAAACTGTTTCTGGAGGTCAACAAAAAACCCCCTTTTAAAAATTTAAAGATAATACGATTCGGAAACACTGTGTTCCGCTTAAAAATTTTAATTGGGAAAAATTTTCCCCAATTGAAATTTTTTTAAATAAAACCCCAAAAATCTTAAAGTTTATTTAAACAAGTTTTTTTTTCTTTCTTTAAAAGCCGTTTTAAGAAAATTACTTATTGTAACATTTTAAGGTTTTCAAAACTTTTTAATACGTGGGTTTTTCAAAAATATTTAACTTCAGTGTGATTTACAAATTAAAAAATTTAAAAATTTTTTGTTTTATTTTTAGCTATTTATTAAAGATATCAATTAACCCAATTTTTTTATTAAAAATTTTAAAGTGATATGTTGAAAATAATTAATTTTGTTAGGTTTTTTCAGGGCCCTATCAGGGTTTGTACTTTGCCTGTATATTACCTTAAAAAAAATAAAAAAATAAAAAAATCATAAAGGGGTAAAATAATCTTTTTCAGCAGTGTAACAGAAAAAAAGCAACTTTTTAAAAAAATATGAAGAATAAGACAATTTTATTTTTTAAAAATTTCCCAATGAGGGTTCCCCTTTTGTTCCTTTTTACCGATTATCACTAGAAAATTTCATCAGTTTTACAAATATCTAAACAAATTTAAAAATAAATTTTTTAATGATAATCTACTTGGGACACCCGGCAGGATTTTTTAAATTTATTGAATTTTACTGTTTGCATCCTGCTCATATAGAAAAAAAGGGCGATTAAAATTTTTTTAATGCGTAATAAATGTTGGTTTTATTTTCCAATAAAGGGGGTAAAATGTCAAAATAAAAATTTTTAAAACGTGAACATGAATTTCAATTTTTGATAGGAAATGATATTAGTAAAAAGCATTATATTGTGTTTCCCGAAAATTATTATTTAAAAGAGGTTTTTTGCTCTAGAACCATTAGATTTTAAAAAAGTTTGTAAGAAAAAAATTTTAATACTATTAATTTTTTCCCGAACAAATTTCAACAAATTGGCATAAATTAGACTTCATTTTCATGGTAAAAAACCCCCTTTAAAAAGTCACAAAAACTTTCCCCCCACCCGCCCCCTTGGGCTGTCAGTCCACGGGGGTTTAGGGGCCCAAAGTTAGTGAATTGGCGGATGGGTCCCGCCCGCGCGCACCAACCCTTTTTTTCAAATTCCCCCCTGTTACCTCCTTTTTTCCCCCTCACCCCTCCCTCCTGTTACCCCCTGCTTTACTTTTGCGAGGCAGCGTCACTGACCTTAGAAATTGCCCCCCCTTTAGAAACTAGGAGGAAAACTTGAGGGGGAAGGGGGACGGGGCTGAAACTTGGGGCAAAACCCAAGATAAAGAGCGGATACGCCTTTGACGCCAGGATTGGCCGCCGTCCAGCGATGGTTGTCCAAGCTGTGGAAAAGCCCGATTTGGCCGCACAAGGCATCGCCCATATTCTGTGAGAGGGGAAATAATGCGGCACCACCAGGGATGTTTCCCCAGACCCACAAGATTTGCGCTGGTTCACAACTTTTTGTAAGTCGCACGGTTTTCACTGTTCACACCGACAAGAACGATCCTTGGTTCGGCAGTCGAGGGGGAATGCGACATAACCGATTACCCAGTCAACGGCAGAACTGACCCAGCTTAAAAAAGTGACGAAAATCCGCCACCCCGGGGCCGAAACCCCAGGGCCTTTCCCGGTTGGGGAAAACCCGCCGGGGTAGTTGTTTCCTTTTGAAATGAAAATACCGGATTTTGAGGGGAAACCGGTATAATACCTTTAAAAAAGGGGGTATTTTTCCGGTATAGACGCCGGGTAAGGGAAATATTTCTAAAAAAACCGGTATTTGACGTCTTATACCGGATTTTTAAAGGTATTTTTAATAAAGGAAAAGAGGTAAAGGTATTTGTATACCGGATAAATAATTTTACCGCTATTATTTCGGGATTCGGTCCCTGCTCGTGGGTTTCGTACAGAACGCAAGAGAAATGGATTTTTGGTGTTTGGGTTTACATCACTTATGTTTAGAATATTGCTAACGTTCAATTTTGGGGGGCCCCCCCCTTTAACTATAAATTGATGATATATTTTTTTCCTTACTGAAATCTGTTCTTTACAGACTGGGAAAAAAAGATCGTTTTAATTTTGAAACATTTTAGAGTTTTCAGCAATTTAAAGGGAAACAAGGAATTAAAACAATTGGGAACCTTTTTTTTCAAAAAGAGCTCCAATTTTTTTTTTAAAGACGATACAAAAAAATGATGGTGGTTTTCCCTTTTCCCCATCCCGCCCATTTTAAGATTGCAAAATCATTTAAATTTTTTAAAACCGCGTAGTTTTTTAATTTAAAAAGAAATTGATTTTATATTAAAAATTCAAAATCACAAAAAATTTTTTTCCCTGAATAGAAGGGGGGCTTTTAAAAAAGTACAACTTTTTTTGAACTCTATCAATTTTCGAAAAAATTTTAAATTTAAAAAAATGCCAGAACGTGTGTGATGTCATCATCGCTAGCTTTTATTTGAAATTGTATTGTAAGGATACTTTAAATTTTGTAATTGTACTAAATTACTTTAAAAGAAATTTGATGTTTTAAAATTGCAGGTAAATCTGATTTTGCTTTCGTTTATTTATTTTTTATTATAACTTTGAATTTATTTTAAAATTTTTTATTTTACTTGGGAAAATGTAATTTGTACTTAAGCCGCTTTGGGGAAATGAGATTAGTACACTTTATCGCAATACTAGTTTATAGAGAGGGGAAAAAAATTTAAATTTTGTCTTGAAATATATATTTTTTTATTTAAAACTCTATTTTTTAGTTTTTTTAGAATTTTCTTTTTAAGATATATTTTTAAAAACATAAAATATGTGTTTTTAAAAAAAAAAATACTTAAAATACTGTAAATACAAATGAAAGGAAGATAAAGGATAGTTTGTTTTTTTAAATTTTGTTTGTGAACAGCGACCGGGGGAAAGGATTTGATTAATTAAAATACCGGGATTTTTTTTTTACCTTTTTTAAATACCTTTATTGTTATATACTAGTAAATAATTTATTGTTGTCTTTACTGGTATGGAGCAATAAACGTTATACCGGTATTTTCAAAAACCAAAACTTCCCATTCTACATCTTGACAAAAAAAGTTACTTTAGTTAATAATATCTCACAAAATTTTTTAATCAAATATACTTTCATAATTTTATTAAAATTTTTTAATTTTAAATTTTTTTTATATATATACATACATACACACACACAAGGGCCAATAATTGGGAAACCCAAAGATTCCACTAATTTTTTGAGAAAAATAATTCCCCTTGTCATTGCACAAAAGTTCCGCCCACTGAAAACTACTTTACCGCCCTTTTTTCCTACGCTTGGGCATATCGGCCCCGGGAAAGCAGCCCGCCAAGAACGGGCGAGAGTCTGGAGAGGTCAGAAAAATTGTTTTTTCAGGGGAAAGAGGGGGGCCAGAGGTGCGGGCCCGTTCCCCCAAAAGGGGGATTTGGGGCGGGCCGGTGGCACTGGGTTTGGAAAAAAGGAGCAAAAGAAGCAAACATTAAAAAGTAAATGTCCACTTTCTTTGAGAAAAGCAAAATTTATGTCATCAAAATTGTTTGATGGTATTTTAAAGGAAAGGAAAATATTTTGAACAAGTTTATAGTTTTATCACTATTACAGATGATACGGGCCGTTTGGTTGTGGTTTTCAGCATCACTAGTTTGAAATGGGAAAAGAAAATATATTGAGACTGAAAGGGACTGACTGCCCAGCTTGCCTGTCTGGAAGTTCGGCCTCCCGTGCCGCAGGCGGTTTGGCCGTTCGGCGGCGTCGATGGAGGGCCCAGGCGGGTCGGGTGACGCAGGGGGAAGGGGGAGGAAAATCAGGTATGTTTTCCGAAATTTCACTTTACGCCGCTCCTATTCATCCGATTTGCATGATTGACACGGCGTTGGATTCAGGAAGCACGTCGCCATCGCGCTATAAGCCGACATTTTTTAATTTCTTCCCGGAACTATGAGAAAACGGTTTCAAATGTTTTTTGGAAATATTTTTTGAAAAAATGGTATCGTAGCGTGAATTCTATTTTAAAAAGTAGTCCAATGTCATTTACAGATCGAAAATCGGACAATTTGTTCAGACGTTATCGATCTAGTAAATTCCGTATGACAGTGCTGCGATCTATTGATTTTTCCTATAAGTATTTTTCGGTGCATTTAGCCTTAAGAATGTTTCAGTTCAGTACTATGTAATTTGTGCTAGCAGGCGCTTCGGTTCTAGCCTGATGCTCAACACTTATCGCCTCTGTCCAAGGTGAGAGTATTAGACGTGATAACGTTGGGCTACAAGACAAATTTCGGTGCGGTCCGACATTCAGAATTCATTTACTGCAAGTACTTACTAGAAGCTAATAAACATTTATTGACTTCAAGAAAAATCACCAATCATTAAGCAGTTATCTTTTTGTTCATCTACTCACATTTAAATAAAAATAAGCTCTTAGTTTCTCGTGTTATTAGTAATATTAATACATAAATGTTACACTATTACCACTTCATTAGTTTTGTTAACTCTCACACGACAACCGCAAATTCATACCATAAATTATTGAAAAAGAAAAGTATTAATCAAAATCTCACACATTGTCAAAAATAAAAAAAATGCATGAAAAGGCCCACTTTCAAATTTCATTTGAATGAAAAATCTGTTTTCAATTTTGTAGTTGTAGAAAGAGCCCCAAAAATTTCAAACTTTTGCAATTTTTGAAAATTCAGAGTTAACCGTGAAAATTGGAACTATGTCATCTTTCTAAGTGTATTTTACTCTATTCTTACAAGAAAATTAGGAGCCGTTTTTAAGAAAATTTTAAAAATGTCCGAAAGGCTTCATGTAAAGTATCCCCAAATTTCAAAGATTTTTCAAAATTTCCAAGCTTCAACTACAGCCAGAAAAACAGGGATTTCTTCAATTTGGTAAGGATCGTACTTGTGGTTTAGGCGTTAGTAGTGATCGCGGACGGATGGACGGACAGTCCGGATAAAACCACTTTTTCGACTCCAAAACGTGTATTACCGTTGAAATCGCCAAATCGATTTTCCGCTGTATTATATAACGTTCTCTATACTACGTATACGCACGAATATACTACGTATATACGTCACATACGAATATACTACATGTATTCGTGCGTATACGAGAAAGTAAAAACGAGGAGTACAAGTTTTGTTTTGTGCTGAGATGTCGAATTATCATAGTTATTGCAGCAGTTCCAAAAAGTGAGATACAAAAAAACAGTAATGAAAATTTTCTGCATTACTGACTGTCATTTCAAGGTGAGTTTATTTTTTATATAAATAATTCATATTGCAAAATATGAATGTGTTTATCTAATCAAGAAAAAACGAGTAATTTGTCACAATCTGAGCACAACGTTGTGTAAAGGTCACAACTTTGATATCAAATACTTAAAGGTTCAAACCTTCCCTCATATTTGACTTTCGTAAATGATGACAGTGGTGACAAATAGCAAATGCGTGGGGAATACACGAGCCCAAGAACCCAACTGTAAAACGCATTTTCTCGGAAGCTCAGTGGTCAGAGCAACTGGTCGTAAATCGAACGATGCGTGTTTGATTCCTGTCGGAAGGGAATTACATCTATAGTACACAATTAATACGATTTTCAGGTCACAATATGGATATCACTGACGAACGGGATAAACATTTCATATTTCATTTCCCATAAACAGTGACATAGTGGTGACAAACTTTTTTGGAAGTGAATGCAAAATGTATGTCAAAAGTTCACTATTATAATTGCATGCGAGGTTAGGTGAAAAACTAAATATAAATAAATACACATTTGTATAAATATTTGGAATAAAGCGGGATAAAACTCCTGAAAACTAATTACACATTATATAGTATAAAAGTTCAGCACAGATCTTATAAGCAAGAAATATATACATGCATTTTCCGCCAAACATTCTTATCTTTTAATTCTCAGACTTAGTTAAAACAGAACGCGGAACAGAAGACAAAAAGGCATCGCGCAGAACTCGATCCTCCGTACCTCCGATCTAAAACCCGACGTTAAACGATTTCACCTACAGAGAGAGTTATTGGGCTTTCAGTAATCTGCAATCCTTAATGTATCTATGAATACGAAATATTTTTTTTTGTAATTTCTCAATTTCCTCTGAGAGTAATATTTAAGACGTAATAAAAATTATATTCTCTAAACATATTTGTTCTCAAGCAGTACAATTTCTGCAAAATGGAATATTAGGTAATCTGATGTTTTAACAATACATGATGTTATATTTATTTATCTAACTCTATTTTATTTATCAATTTTATCATAAGTTAAACTTTAGATTTCAAAGACCGACTTTATCCCGGAAAATTTGAGATCCCAAATTCGCACCTCCTTGTTTTTTCCTATATTGAGACTAAATGACAGGTGATTTGTGCATTGGATCACCTACACAAACATGGCGAATAATCATTGGATATAACTTAATTAAAATTACTTATTTTCTTTGTGAAAATTGGGACTGAATGAATGCTCACCACTTAGTCGCAGTCTACCCCGCACTAAACTTATGCCGTATGAAAACATTGTTTATTTAAAAATGGAGATAATAATAAAAAATATTGATTTCTTTTACATGACCACGTCAAATCGTACTTTATTATGTTTTGGAGTTCATACATTTTGATATGTTGCTCCACCTACCGAAGACTTACATTAAACATTTTAAGACCATAAAAGAAATACAATTATCAATTTTTACAAACAATTAGGGGATGCGTTCTGTTAGCATTTATCACAAAAGCCCAAACACAAAATGGTAATTTAAATAAGTTCGTAATAGCCTCTAAGGAACTTTGTGAATCGTGTAAAAGAGACATATTCCTTCCTCAATTGTTAAAAGGACGAAGGAATTAACTTTATTACAGAATTTTATAATAAACCCAGAGACTTGTTAAGGATTCTGATTATCTCTAGAAGTTTTAAATAGGTAAATTACTAGTGATAATGATATTGCAATTGAGACACTGTTAATATTTTAGCTATCTCTTTCAAATTTCGTTCCGTGACATTGCTTGGAATACAAGATACCAGCACACAATCTTAATATAATCACATTTGCGTTTACAAAAACAAGTTTGTTCGTCCTTGCAAGAATATTGGAATGTCTCTCTCGTGATGACAGTGATTAATGTGTTCCAGGCATCAGGTAAAAAAAACCTATTCGGCAGGATTTGATCTGGCGTCCATTCCTCTATCGACAACGCGTTTAATCCACGGAGCTATTACAGAGGTACCTCACAGCACCGATGAGGGGTATTGTAGAATGAATTCTATCTTGAATTTTATTGTTCTTATGATTTCCTACATTTACTCAAAGTTACAGCAAACTCATATTCTTGATAAGAACGCATAATCATCAGCGCGATACTATTCTATAGTTGATTCTAGTTAGAAATATTTCGATTCGTATGCCTATTGTGTAGGGCTTGCGAACTAGCTTCTATCCTACGAAGTGCTTATCTTGCCCCCTCCCCTATCTTCAAGGTGATCTCCACATTACGCGATAAGACTGAACTGTAACTCGTCGTGAAACACCAGACTGAAATACAGAACTACGTAGTATTAAGCAAGTAACTATGTGGTTTTTAAAAGAAATTAACTCAGCTAAGGGAATTGCTGGTCAAATTTTTATTCGTTATTCATGAAAACTTGTAACCAAAATTGAATGATGCTAAAAGAGTATTGATGGCTTCCCAAAGAAATTATAATGCTTATTTTGTAAACAACGAAGTAGTTGTACTAAAACAGCACATAATTTCTTCTCTAATTTGTCACTGCTCGAGAATATTATACTATTACATGAATTGGGAAAAGAGTTTTCAACCAGTAAGATCTCTATTTTTAATTTTGTAGTTGTGAAAAGGTACCTTTTTTAGTTTTCAAAAATATAGAGAGTTCGTCGAAAATCCACCAGCGCCTCGGTCAGATAGTAGAGAACGGAGGCTTCTGGTCGTCGTACTGATGGACGACAAAACGGATCCTTTTTAGGACCTCTAAGTCTTTTCAAAAATTAATATTAATTACAAAATATTGGACATACTACTACTGAAATCACATTATAACAGAAGAAAAAAAATCACCTTCTGGATTCGAACTCACGACGTTAGCAAGCCGACAGGGTACCTTTGACGTTAACCATTCGGCTAAAGGGGTTGCTGATTCAGATACCGCTTAGAATAGTAGTTAAATATAATAAAACCTATGCTAAATGGAACATAATCGTTTCAATATATTTTTTTCGTTTTCACAGGTCTATCCTTTTTAAGTTTAAATATATTGCAATATATAATATAATATAAAATGTATAATATAGGGAATAATATAATATAATTATATTTTTAAAAAATGCGTACTTTTTTCTATAGAAAGTAAGTACAATATTTTTACTTTTCCTCATGCGTAGTTTTAGTACCACATTGTCATAATAAAATTGGAAAGGGACTTGCAATTATTCGAGAAGAGCCTAATATCTAGAAGTAGGACAGTTTTAAAGAATACTAGTGATGCTAAAACAGCGCGTACTTTCTCACACCTACTTTCACGGAAACGTATGCAGAAAATACTAAAATTTTCGAAAAATTGCACATGATCTTATTTAATAATCTTTCCTATAAGGAATAGGTTTCATCAAGGGAAAAAATCTCAAATTTCAATATGTTACTTGTAGGAAGACTTTCGAAAACTCAGTTTTCAACGAACATGAGACCTGCACTATTCCCTTAAACGCACTTCCCACTATCCAACAATAAAATGTAATAAAAAATTTTGAAGCCATTTGTTTGAAGATTTGAAAAATGTTCCAGAGGCTTCATGTAAAGTACCCTCCCCTCTAATTGAATATCGGTTTCAAATTTAAGGGGCTACGACATCAGCCAGATCGATTGGGGAGTATCAATTTTGGTGAAAATCGGCTGAACCCTTTAGCCGCTAGCCTTGTTCAGGGACGGACGGACGGACGGACGGACAAACATTTTGCTGTCAGTCGATTTTTGGCTGTCATTCACCCACAAAACATGGATTCTGGCTGCACCACGATTTGGAGGATTTCTTTTTCTAAATTTAGAAAGTGGATTTATCCATTTTTTCGTCACAAGCGCCTTGTAAAATGCGTTTTTCTGCAGAAAATTCGCCGTTTTTTTGCGCAGCATTACGTAACTTTCTCTACTCCTTAAGGCGAAAATACAATTGATCAATATATGAGAAAATTTAGATTATGCCTTCACGAAAAATTTTTATGCTTTCACTGCAAAGCAATTTTCCAAATTTGGAAAACATTTATACAATTTTTTATAACTTTATTTGCTGAATTAGTTCCGAGAAGAAGAGTCAAGAGTTCATGAAAACTTTAAAACAGATTAGTAATTGTAATATTGAAAATTCCCAGAGATATTAATAAAATTTGACATTTACTACAGTATTTGTAATAACAGTATTGTTCGGGCCCACACGCAAATGCAGAAAGGGACGTATAAAAATAAAGCACTTCCTACGCCCTAGGCGGCAATACCGGAAGCGCGGCATAGAAGGTTCCATAAGCCGAGCGGCACCAACGCGCCGCGTGACCCAAACCTTCTAAAACGTTCTAGAACATATTCGAATTCTAGCAGTTGCCTATTGGACTGTTCAAATTCACCCCACCTCGCCATACTGCAACCGCTGGAAAAGCAGTCGCTAATTGGCCAGTTCAAATCCTCTCTTCGCGTGCCCGATAGAACTCGCAAACCGAAGAAAAAATCAGTCGCTGATTAGCACCCTTGCTATAAGCATGTTCGGGCTCCGTGTTAAAAGATCACGTAAATTCTTATGCAGAAAGTAATATTCTGCGCTTATGTGGTGGCCAAGTGAAAATCCAAATTGTTTCAATTTGTTGTAGTTCAGCATTGTGTATAAATCAGTCGCTGAGAAGAAGCCAGTGCGAGAAGTATATCTCGGGCTCCGTGTTTAAAACATCACGTAAATTCTTATGTAGAAAGTAATATTCTGTGCTTAAGTTGTGGTCAAGTGAAAGTCACATTGTTTCAATTTGTTGTAGTTCAGCATTGTGTATGTATTGAACTAATTAATGTATTTCACGCGACGTTGCAAGTAAGTTGCCAGGTGAGCACATGTTCTCGCGCTTCGTGATTCAAGATGGAAAATTCCTGTATTCTCACATTGAGAACAATAACTTAAGTGTATTTTTATTGTAAAGAACAATTGTGATAACTCTAAGGTAATTAAACATCATTCTGCAAGGTGAGAAGTGTGTTTCCATGATAATCCACATTATTACAAAATTCCTAACGAGCGTCGAAAGGGACTGAGTGGATTGCCTACCTACTTTCAACAACCAATAATACAGTCCACTACAAGCAAAGGTAACCCGCCACGTCCATGGTCCTTCGAGCTTCGGATATCGAACCAGTGACCTGTGGAAAGCAACCCGCTCCGTCCAGGTATAGTGTATTCGAATGAAGAGTGTAAAGTAAAAAAGAAAGAGTTCGTTTTCAGAAAGTTTCAATAATGCAATATGAGCATAATGGAACATACCCTCCAGAAATATTGGATTCTCATTGAATTCAGAATTCCCATCAACTTCCTAGTATAATATCGATTTTGAAAAGAATACATAGATTAAAAGTCAGTAATCTTTTAATTTTTTGC
The DNA here is from genome assembly GCA_964035755.1 of Teleogryllus oceanicus. Classification (NCBI taxonomy): domain Eukaryota; kingdom Metazoa; phylum Arthropoda; class Insecta; order Orthoptera; family Gryllidae; genus Teleogryllus; species Teleogryllus oceanicus. The sequence continues at coordinate 66,931,765 of CAXIVR010000004.1, forward strand.
AGTACCATGCGTACACAAGTCCTTTTCCTACAACCAGTCTAAAAATAAATACATGTTCGCTGAGTCTTTCTGGAAAAATATTTTTTGGAGTTCATGATTTCAAAAGCCGAATTTTCCTTCAAAACCCCTAAATACCATTTTTACTTGATATCATTGTTTCTGTAGTATGCTGCGCATTTGAGAATGAAAATACAGTAAAATATTTAATGAAGTCTTAACTTGAGTTAAGAATATGAAACACAGAATATGAAGTTTCATTTCGTGTAAATAATAAAGACAGTAGTTTAGTTTTCCGATTTGAGGAGTTGTGATCTCATTAAAACTTTCGTGTTTTCCGTATTGATATAAAACCAATTGTATTTTCAGGTTCGTTATGCATTCAAGTATTGGGATCTTATGAGCACAACATATTTGTCATGCGTATATCCTACAATGGCTAAAATTATTTCACAATTAATCATTAGAAATCAAGGACGGTGTATTTTCTATTAATAAAAACCGTTTCTTACTTCAATATCGATAACCGTGTCAAGGTTTCCGGATGTTTGAATTGCGACAGAGCTTCTTCAATCGAACTAAACACTCCAGAAACTGTTTCTGGGGGTCATACAAAAATCTAACATGAATTGGAAAGATAATACGATTCGGAGACACTGTGTTCCGCTTAAATATTTTAATTGGAAAATTGTCCCGGAATTGAAATTTTTTACCTAAATACTCTATCTCTTTAAAGTTTACTTAAGCAAGTTTTTGTTTCTCTCTAACAGCTCATTTTAAGAAAATTACATTGATTCGTAATATATCAAGGTTTTCAAATTGATTCTTTTTTTACTATGTGTTTATTCAAAAATATTTAAGAAAATATTTAACTTCAGTGTAGATTTCCACAAATTAAAAGAATTAAAAATTTGCTGTTTATATTATTAGCTGTTTATAAACGATATAAATTACTACAATTTTGCTATTAATATCACTGGGAAGGGATAGATATAATCTTCTCAGCAGCGTAACAGAAAAATAGAAACTTTTGAAAAATATATGAATAAGACAATTATATTTTCCCAATATTTCTAATGAGAGGTTCCCTAGTTCCTTTTCACTGATTATCACTATAAAATTGCATCAATTTTACAAATAGTCTAAACAATAACAATGTTGCAATGATAATTTACTTGGAACATCGGTAGTGATTTTTAATTGTTTAACGAAATCACTGTTTGCACGCACCTGCTCATATAGACAAAATGGGCGATTACATTGTCATAATACGTAAGAAAATGCTTGCATTTGCTTGCATTTCCTTAATAAATGAGTAAATTTTTAAATACGTGAACATGAATTTCAATTTGCTTGATAGGAAATGTCTGTATTATGTAAATGAATTATATTGTGTGTGTCCCGAAAATGATTATGTAATAATTAGTGTTCTTTACTTTAGAACCATTCGAATTTTAAAATAGTTTGTAAGAAATAAAACTTACAATACTATTAATTTAATCTGACACAAATTTCTCACAATATTAGATACCATAAATTAGAGTTAATTTTCATGGTAAAGAACTCGATAAAAAATTTCACAGCCCCTTCCTGTGACCCGCTGCCCCTTGGTTCGTCAGCGTCCTCGGGGTTCAGGGCCAACGTCCAGTGGAATTGGTGGGGTGATCCTCGCACCCGCGCGCACCAATCCGTTTCGTTTCCGTGCCCTCTCCTGTTACCTCCTCTTACTTTCTTTCACCCATCCCTCTCCTGTTATCCCCTGCTCACGTTAGCGAGGCGTAGTGACGGTCACTGACCTCAGAAATTGCTCCGCCCCTTTGAGATAACTAGGAGGAAAATTTTCGAGGGGAGGAAGGGGGACGTGTCATAAACTTGGAGCAAGAGCAATGATAAGGCAGCTAGGCCTAGACGCCAGGATTGATCAAGTGTCCTTGATGGTTGTCAAGCTGTGGAAAAGTAACCAATTTTGGCCGCACAAGGCATCACCTATATTCTGTGCAAGTGGGTATACCTCTGTGATAGCTTCGTGGATTAAACGCGTTGTAGATAGACGAATTAACGCCAGATCAAATCCTTCCGAATAGTTTTTTTTACCTGATGCCTGGAAGACATTAATCACTGTCACCATGAGAGAGACATTCCAATATTCTTGCAAGGAGGAACAAACTTGTTTTTGTAAACGCTAATGTGATTGTATTAAGATTGTGTGCTGGTATCTTGTATTCCAAACAATGTGACGAAACAGAAATTTGGAAGGGTAGATGAAATATTAATAGTGTCTCAATTGCAATATCATTATCATAATTTTATGTAATCGTTAGAAATAATATGAAAAGTCAGTACCAAGTTGTATAATCACTAGTAATTTACCTATTTAACAGTTATAGAGATAATCAGAACCCTTGAAAAGTCTCTGGGGTTATTATAAAGTTTTGTAATAAAGGTAATTTCTTCGTCCTTTTAACAATTGAGAAAGGAATATGTCTCTTTTACACGATTCACAAAGTTCCTTAGAGGCTATTACGAACTCATTAAAATTACCATTTTGTGTTTGGGCTTTTGTGATCAATGCTAACATCCCCCAATTGTTTGTAACAATTGATAATTGAATTTCTTTTATGGTCTTCTTAAAATGTTTAATGTTAGTCTTCGAGTAGGTGGAGCAACATATTAAAGTATGAACTCCCAAAACGCGTAAGAGTACGATTTGACGTGGTCATGTAAAGAAATCAATATTTTATTTTTGTTATTACCCCTTTTTTAAATAACAATATTTTGATACGGCATATCTTTGGTGCAGGGTAGACTGAGACTAAGTGGTGAGCATTCATTCAGTCCCAATTTTCACAAAGAAAATAAGTAATTTTAATTAAGTTATATCCAATGATTATTCGCCATGTTTGTGTAGGTGATCCAATGCACAAATCACCTGTCATTTAGTCTCAATATAGGAAAAAACAAGGAGGTGCTAATTTGGGATCTCAAAATTTCCAGGATAAAGTCGGTCTTTGAAATCTAAATTTTGAACTTATGATAGAATTCATAAATGAGATAACAGAGTTAGATAAATAAATATAATATCATGTATTGTTAAAACATCAGATGCCCTAATATTGCATTTTCTAGAAATTGTACTGCTTGAGAACAAATATGTTTAGAGAATATGATTTTTATTTCGACTTAAATGTTACTGTCAGAGAAAATGGAGAAATTACAGAAAAAATATTTCGTATTCATAGATACATTAAGGCTTGCAGATTACTGAAAGACCAGTAACTCTCTCTGTCGCTGAAATCGTTTAACATCGGGTTTTAGATCGGAGGTACGGAGGATCCAGTTCTGCGCGATGCCTTTTTTTTCTTCTGTTCCGCGTTCTGTTTTAACTAGATCTAAGATACATACAAATTTGAGAACGTGATGCTAAATGGCTAGGCCGAAGGCCTTTAAGCCATTACAATACCTACATTCTACCGCGTTCTAATCTTTCGTATTCTGGTATTCACCCCAAATGGTCTTTTCATCGCATCAATGCGCGGAAAAGAGACCATAAGGTACGGGTGAGGAAAAAAACCCTAAAGAGGGAAAAACCTGCAGTCAGAAGCCGAGTACATGCTAACCTATCCGGTTTTTAAACCATTTATTTATTTGGCGCGGACGTCAGGCATTCTCCTTTCAGTGTTTGGCCTCCTCCGCACCTGAAAACAAACAGCACCACAAACAATCGTCCGCACCAACGCCTCTGCCCTAACATTTCCGTCTCCCACTTCCCTTCGCCCCCTAATGTGTTTTATTTTAACCGTTTCCTTTTATTTTAATTTAATTTAATTTTAATTTATTTAACTTATTTTAATTATTTTAAGTTAATTTATTTTTAGTGACTTATTTATCTACTTATTTCACATTCATTTTTTCAATTCTTTCATGAAGTTAGATCTTTTATCACTTAAAATGTTTTGGGCGAGCGTTACGTTCCTATGTTGGAAGTAGTAATTTCCCATTCCCATCCATTTTCCTCTCAAGTTTCGGTCGCACTGCAAATTAAAGGATGTGGATCAGTCTTCCTATCACCGCAAAGCACACAGATGCCATTACCATTAGAGTCCTTTAATCTACGTTGCATCCACCCCGCCCCTGAATTAGCGTATCCCCTCTTGCGTCCTTTCGCAGTGTGATTCATGACGTTCGCAACCCATAACGGACTCGCGAATTTGCGCAACTAGCGAGCGTTTTTCGGCCGTTGCTGCCAGGATCTCTTGCCTTTTTATATCCGCAAGTTTATCCGAAATTAGCCGTTCTATCTCACGTGTTCCCCTATTTACCACCATCTCCGGAGAAACGTCTCCCAGACCTGCACGTTCCAGTAGCAGTTTAATTTTATACGACCAGTGGCGTTGGTTGCTTTCCTGTAACTGCACTCAAAAACATCTAGGTATAAGTGTGTCAGCCTGTTCACCTGCTAATTTAATCCAAAGTTTCATTTTAAAATCTTTCCCAAGTCCTACACTACCGACCTCTCTTAGGACTCCGGCATTTGCTGCGAATCTAGGGGACTCCGAGAATTAATTTGAAATAATCTGTTTCGACGTTTTCTAGTCAATCTGTCCTATCCACTCCCCAAATTTCTGCCCCATAATTCATTGCTGGGAGAACTAGCAATTTAAACATTGTATCGCACTTCTTTAAAGGCTATTCCGGTACCCTGCGCACTGCGCAAACGATTTCTTTGAGCGCAATTCTTTCTTTACTGTGCGCCGCCACTATGTAATTATTCCATCCCCCATTCATGGAACATTTTGCCCCAAGATATGTAAATGTTTTGACCCGGTCGATCGCCTCCTGAGCGTAAAACCATTTCTCTTTGTTACCCCAGATAAATCCATTCTTGAAGACAATTACTTTGGTTTCTTGAATATTTAGTTTTAATCCCCATGTTTCACTATACGTTTCTAGGATATTTAAACTTTTCTGTAAGATGTCAATAGTCTCCGAACTAAGTCATCAGCACATAGTAGTCCGGGAATGTTCTGGCCCTCAACTTCCGGCGCAGATGTATCTGCTTCCTGTAACCACGTCAATAAATCGTTTATAAACAAGATAAACAATAGCGGTGAGAGAGGACAGCCCTGTCTTACTTCTACTGCCGATTTTATTTTTCGCGTTGTACTTCCATCACCGCACCTGACACAGAAATTTACGTCTTCGTACATGCTCTGCAACACTTTTAAAACTTTATGTGAGACGCCTAGATCATTAAGTTTTTGCCATAAAGCTTCCCTATTGATAGAGTTAAAAGCCTTTTCGAAATTACAAAACTGAAATTAAAGTGGCCCCGTTTACGCGCAAGCGCCTGTTTTACTAGGGTATCTAACACATCTTGTCGGTGTATCTTGTCGGTAGTCGCAAAGCCTCTCCTAAATCCTGCTTGCAATTCTGATATTTTACTGTACTTTTCCGCCCATTCACTCAGTCGCCCGTTGAGTATTTTACAAAATAGTTTACTCAGCGCTGGTAAAAGACTAATTCCGCGATAATTTTGTGGGAAATTCGTATCACCTTTATTCTTAAAGACCAGTTGGAAAATCGCTGTACTCCACGTTTCTGGGTAGGATCCGGAATCAACTATTGCATTAAATAAATTCAGAATACTCTCTGGGTGTATGTGCCACAATTCCGAAATAAATTTTGTCGGAATGCCGTCCGCGCCGCCTGCCTTCTTATTATTCATGGCTAGCATAGCCCTGTTTACTTCATTCCAGGTTATAGGTTGATCTAATTCAGAGACACCCCGGTCCGTGATACTATCAATCCCTGTTTCAATATTCGCTTATGTGAGCGCCCGTGAAAAGTACTGCTCCCACGCGTCTGATGAAATTGCATTACATTTCTTTTATTACGCAGAGATCTTATAACGTCCCAAATTGATTTATTATGATCGTTTCTTAAAATTGCCTCTATTCTTGCTGTCTCACTCTCCTGCCAAGATTTTTTGATTTCTTAATTGTGGCTTCGTATTGACTACGTAGTAACAAGTAACTATTTCTCGCTTCCGCAGTTCCCTTGTTTCTGAACATCCCTAAGGCTACTATTGCTTCACGCCTGTTCTCCCGACACTCCTCGCTAAACCATCCATGGGTCAGTACGCTTCCTCCTCTCCCCCACATTCGCATGCCCTTCCCTGCACGATAGAGCCGCCTTTCTAAATTCTTTGTTTGCCTCTCCGGTGACCGCTCCTCTCGTACCCACCCTGCCAAGTTAAGAATAGACTCTGCAAATTCCTGTCGCTTTTCCTCTTTCCGTACAAACCGTCGTCTTGCTTTTGTGAAGTTCGTTGCTCCCGCCCGCTCCACTGCCGGTGGCAGTTCAGTAGCATTTACTGCTAAAGAACGCACACAGGCAAATGGTCGGATTCTGCCCGTAATTCGATTCCAAAATCTAATAAATTGTTTATTCTTTCATGAGACAACAGAGCATAATCTATTACACTACCTCCATTCCCACTAATAAAAGTTAGTTCCCCTTCAGTATCTTTTCCATAGTTGCCATTTAAGATTTCGAGATTAAATCTCTCGCATAATTCTAACAATTCCTGACCATCATTATTGATGACTGAGTCTTTGCTTAGTCTAGAATTAGCTCTCGCTTCTAGGCGATCGAACTGCGAAAATACTTCCTGCTCATGGCCAATTCGAGTATTCATGTCCCCTAAGTCTAGTAAATCAGTACTCGGATACCTTTGCTTCAACGAGTCTAAGAAATTATTGATTTCGCCAAAAGCTACTGGAGAATAATAACGGGAGCCCTGTGGGTAACGGTATATAAATATAATGGCGATGTCTGTATTTTGCATTACTAGTCTAATACAAAGGAAATTATCTGAGTTCGTAGTAATTTCGTAAATAATTGCATTAACCTATCCCGAAATATGCACGCAACACCCCCCGGGTACCTACCCCTTTCCCCCCTACGTTTTTCAGTTGTGCATATAGCTGTAAAAGCAGTTACATTTAACGTTTTACCCTCCTTCCACCAAGTTTCTACGAGACCGATTTCAAATGTATTTATGTACCCATGGTAGTCTTGATTTCCGAGCTTAGAGCCTAGACCTTTGATGTTCCAACACCCTATTCTTAAAGTCTATTCATGCCTTTTGGCGACCTGCTGGGTCCCGACTCACGCAGCTTCCTGCTGCTGCATGTTTGCTGCAGCCATCGCCCTCCTAAGAGGTCCTCGCGCCAGGCTGTCAGCCGCGAAGCGCCCGGGACTCGCCGAGTGCCGTGAGCTCCGGCGGGAACGCGAGCGCGACCGCCGACGCGAACGAGACCGCCTCCGCCGCGATGCCGCGGGGTCAGAGGTCGTTCTCACCGCCCCAGCACGAGGCGCAGCCGCAGGCGCGGCCGCGGCCACGGCCGAAGGCGCGGATGAGGGCGGCCGCGAAGAGGCGCCCGATTGCCCGGAGGGGGTGTCCGCCCTTCTGGGGTTCTGCCCCCTCGCCGAGTTCACGGACCCGTCGCCCCGCCCCTTCCCACGCCCGCGGACGGGCCGCCAGCTCAGCCAACACGTAGCTGCGCCCTGCAACGACAAGCTTGTCGAAACGAATCGACGCCTGCCTTCCGCTCGCTTTCGCCTCCTGCAAATGCGGAATTAACGCCTAATGCGTTTGCCGCACTGCCCAGCTGAAGTCCTAACGGACGCGCACCCTGCCATTCCGGGAGAGATACTCCCGGGCTGCAGCAGCAGCTCCTCCCGCTTCCTGAATGAGGCCAGCTTGGCCACAATCATACGCGGCTGTCCCTCGCGCCGCCGCCCGGTCCGGTGCGCGCGCTCGATATCATGGAGCTCCAGCCTGACCTCCAGCTGCTCCGCTAGATCCAGGATACATCTCTCCGAGTCCGCCCAAGACTCGTTCCGCTGCTCTGAGATGCCAGTAACAATGATATTGTTACGCCGCGACTGGTTATCAAGGTAATCCACCTTGCGAGCCAGCCGCTCGTTGGCTGTCTGCAGCGACTGCACAGAAGCCTCTGCCGACGTAACCCTACCCTGCAACACATCGATTCTATCAATAAGTTCCTTATGGTTCCTATTGATCGTTTCGATGATATCGACGTTAGTAGGGGGGCCGGGATTCAGCTCCACCCCACCGATCGCCAATAGCACCGCCATCACCGCCGCGCCCAACACGCTCGCAAGGAGCCCCAGCCCCTGCGCTGTCCCCCGGGCACCGCCACAGCGCGGCAGGTAGCCCCTCACCCAGCGGCCGATAGCCGCGCGCCACTGCTCGGTCGACACCATCCTGCAGCAGGTAGAGCGCTTTGCAAAACACGTCCGCTCGGCTCTGCGTCTGGCGAGAAACTGCATATAATGAATATTCTGAAACAGCATGTAGCTAGATATAATATATTAGAATTTAACATTAAAATATTTATTTAGTAAAGTCAAATGTGTAAAATATAACATAATTAACAATAGAATGGAATATATTGCCATAAACTTGATAGATAACAAATGATAATGAAACATTGATGTACCACTTAATCATTTATGTGATGAAGTGGATTAAATACACAAGGAGATTAAGATCATGTTCACAGTAATCAGTAATTATTTCAAAAATATTTTATAACTGTTTCAAAATTGGCTTAAATTATGGCTAAATATGTAGCTGAAAATTATTTTCGAAAGTATTTGTTGTTTATTTCTTTTAACCTTTCATTTTACAAATTTAATATTCTTGTTTTATGTTTATATAATTTTGGTTACAAAAGGTTCAATCCTATTAGTCCCTTCATTATACTTAGGGCTCTTGCATTCACTAGCACAAAATTCATCTACATAAAATTAACACTTCACAATTACAATGAATTCATAAATAGTTTACATACTGTTAAAATCAAAAAAGTATATGGAAGAAATCACCAACATAAATCATATTTATATTCTTTACTTTGTTATTTCAATTTCTGTAATAAATACAAACATACTATAAAAATCAAATCAAATATTAAATTAATTTAAAAACTGGAATTAAAATGTATTGCCCAGCATTGATTTACCTGCTGGGTCTGCAATTTGAATCAATCTCATTGCTTAGAAACCCTTTGCCCATTTGACAATGAATAAGCTCATTGGCCTGCATTTACAAATCCTACACTCCCAACAAGTTAATGTCATAACTATTGTTATTATCACCTGAATGCAACAATAAAAAATTGTAGAGAAGATGTGCACTCAATAACAGCGAATAAATATAGTGAGAGGTCGGGATAAATCATAATTTTAGTATTGGTAAGGTGGGAAAGACTCATCACTTTAGCGTGTGACGAAATGATTGGCCTTCATTTTATTGGATGAGTCAAATAATAAGTTTTCTTAGCAAATAACCTTTTAAATTTGGCAGTTATTTTGTTAAATGCATACTTTTCTGGATTGCTTCAAATTTTAGGATTATTTCTTCGAATACTATTATTAATTTCCACATGTGTGAAATTACTCAGTATCACTGTAATCATTACTCAGTATCACTGGTACACAGTATCACTCAGTATCACTGGTGACAGTGATACAAGGGAGAGGAAAATAATTAGGTGCAGACTCTTAGTCTGCTTGCATGCAAAAAAAATAAAATGAAAAAGCATATTTAATTAAATTTTGTAAAATTGCCTATACCAATTCAGAAATTGAAAACTGCAGGATTACCTCTATTGAAATCATTAAATATTGTAGAATATATTACAATGTGTTTGAAAATAGTGTTTGGACATGCAAGTGTGACTGCTAAGGAAAAATTATATAAACGAATAAATTCAAATTCGATTTTAAAACGTCTATGAAATTTAAAGAAAAAAATGTGATTCAAGAGCAGAAAATGCAGAGTTTGACCTCACATTGGCTCAGATTTCATCTTACAAATATGCTCCAATTACATCTTGCGATGTAGTAGAATGTTCAAAAAGATTCATTTCTCACAATAGAATGAATTTGACTGAGTAATATTTTAAAAAATGGTTTAGTGTTCCTGTTTCAAAAAACAATGAAAAAAATACCAAGCTAAAATTTGATTGTGCATGTTTTGTCAAATTTTATCTGTCATTTATATGCAGGTTTTAGCATTTTAAAGGACACGAGAATCATGTCTAGTAATATTGAATTGTTTTATTTCAAGAGGAAATTATTTTGTTCACTTGGGAAGGGACATGTTTCAGAAAATTACCAAGGTCAACACTATTACAACAGTAATGACATTTCTTTGCCCAAGAATCATTAATACAATCTGAGATATTTTTCTCTGGTAATTTTGAAGATGAATAATAGCCAAAATCATTGCAGGTTTGAGAATGCAGTGTTATCCATACTATATGGCACAAACAGCACACTGTGGAGAATCTTAAATTATGAAAAACTTGAAACCTTTTTTCCTTGAAAACCAAGCTAATAATCTTTCAAAAGAAAGTTACAAATTGTCACACTCCATGAACCTGATTCAGAACTCTAATTGTAAAACAATGTTCGAAAAACCAGCATTTTGGAGTTAATGACACTTTTCTAGTGGGAATGTGAATTTTTTATATTACTCATACTCATTTGTAGTCGTTCTAAGAGCACTTTGAAACTATAACAGAATTATAACACAAGTATATTACCTCATGATAATTTTAAAATAACTTGCATGGTCAAAAATGATACACACTAAAAAAATTGAACCATTAATGTATACCCATTTTGTGAATGTTAAATACGAATGAAATCACAAAAGTCCATGATGCTTGCAAAATTAGCAAAATGCATATAGGCATCACCCTCAAATACATGTTCATGATTGACAGAATATATTCACATACATGGTAATGAGTCACAGAAGCATCAATGCACCATCACCTGTTTCAATGACCAATTTCCATCACCTGTTCCAAAAACTACCTGAAAAATAAAATTATAACAATAGTATTTGAAAATATATTTAAAGTGATAATTATTGAAAAATAAAAAAATAGAAAGTGTTTTACAGCAGTTTTTTTTAGGAATGCATTGTTATTTTGTTCAATTATTTACAGTACCTGATAGGCTTTAGTCTCAATTTAAATACAGTAATCAAAATTCTGTACACTTATAACATATGGGAATATTACACAACATATTATTCTATAATTTCTAATTGCCATTAATGACATTTCCATACTATATTAAAATTATTTCAATGAATTGGCAACATTATAAATATTTTTTTTTTAAATTTTAATACGAATTTGCAATGCCTAATTGAGTATTAAGAACTAATCAAATAACTTAAAACTTTTTCTAAAAGTTACTTTTTTGACTATTGAAAAAGCACAAATGAATGCAAAATAATGAGTTTGGAAGCCAAGCACTCTATATCCACTTAACAACTTAGAATTGAATTGAATTGAAAGGATTCAAACCGATGATGTAAAACGAAATAATTGTTGTTTTTTTAGTTATTTTATCTTGTTCGACATTCCTCTTTTAGAGGAATTTTTACAATTTACATTAAAATAACTTGAACTGGATTAAAGGCCAAATTTTGTACTTTATGTCCACTAGAAATGCACATAAACTAATATATGCCTTTCTATTATTGCAACTCATGATAGAAATATATACGTACCTAAAAGTTGCAATTCCATTCCACCATTCTCTTTTAATCTTGTTTGACAATTCTGGTTTGATTTCAAATAGGCGGTGGAAATGAAGGTATCATTTTCTTTCGAACTTCATTCGCCCGTTTACTCCCAATGAAATAAGATTTTCACTTCAAAGAGGTATTTTAGACTCTGTAGTCTGGCGCCTATTAAACGATATCCACCAATATTCTTTAGATTATAATTCTCACTGATGCAGCACGATAAGTTTCAATACGGTACTTACCAGTGAACTCTCAGTAAGTTCAGCTATTTGCTTCTCCAACGATGTATTCCTGTAAAATAACAAATTGAAAACTTTCAGAACGATGCGCTTTTTGCCACTTCGAAGAAATTTTCCTGAAGGGCTCTCTTAGCCCTTCCAAAAAGAACTGAATAGTATGTCCTCGCAGGTCAATCGGCGGCGCGACACCGCGGTCCAACGAGCCGTGTCCCACGCTGCTGACCCCCGTCAATCCTCGGCTGATATTAGGTCTGTATCGCCCAGCAACACGCATGCAGTTCGCACTGGTCTCCTTTTTCGTTTGCAGTAGTTTTGATGCAAGATTTTAACAACCGATGGCTCAAATTAGTTCTTATGTAGTGAACCTACACTTGTACTTCTTTAAATCAGGATTTTTCTTAGGATGAACGGATAATAGTGCGTTGCGGTCAGGTTTCAGCAAGCTTTGGCGCGCGCACGCAACTTCCTGTCACCCCCCCCGGCACTTCCAAGAGCCCGCCGAAGGCCTTGGGACTGGTAGCTGATAATAACGCTATTAAATATATAACGTAATTAGTCTGTCTTTCGACATTTATATTTACATGTGGAACAACGAAGACGGAAAATAATATAATTACTAAAGTTTGTCTCAAACTTCGTTCCCGTTTTGAGTAAGAACGACAGATGTTTTCTTTGCTTGATCAAGTCATAATTATCGCATCGTGCTCCTATGCTTGTATTATGTAACTGAAATAATGTGACACGCATGTGTATATATATATATATATATATATATATATATATATATATATATATATATATATTGCGAGCCACAGTTCCGTCCGGTACAAGCCGTAAGGCCAGCACCCGTCCTGAGACGTCTTTGGGGGTGGCGAACACAATTCACCAGATGGTCGACTAGCTCAGTGTAGACGTCCCAGTGTGGACACAATAAATAAAAAAAATAGGGGGGCAGGGTCGTGAAGATCGTTTTGGAATTGGATGCAAAATTACACAAAACTCGAGTGAGAATCACTTTTCACTTAATTCAGAATATATTCTAGAAATATTTGCTGCTATGACAGATACATAAAATGGCACCCAGAAAAAATCAAATACAGAATACTCTTGACTGTCTGTAAGAAAAAACCCCACACACACTAATAACTCGATACACAATTTCGTACTCTTCTTTACAACCCAATTTTTTAACACACACACACACACTTTCAGAAATTCTAAGAATCGTTGTATTACTTTATACAAAAATGAAAGAAAAAACACATTGAAAATCGAAAATAGTACTTCTGACTTAACATTACTTTCACAAAAAAAAGAAACTCTCTCTCTCTCTCTCTCTCTCTCTCTCTCTCTCTCTCTCTCTCTAAAATCCAGAGAATGATTACTATTATAATTCGTCTCTTACACAGGCTCTTAATCACTAAATTATCACTTAATCAGATCTTCAAATCCTGTTTTTAAAAGAAAAGATTGATTCTGTTCTCACGAATTAGAAGTCGGAAACAAATGTACTTTTACTTTTCTTATCTTTTAAGCATGGTAAATATGTTACCCTCCCTTTCTTTCTACGTGACGGATACAGAATAAGCTTTCTGATTAAAATGAATTACTCCTATACCTACAAAAACAGTTTACTTAGTACAACCTTACTGTATTCTCTTCTCGGCCGCGTCGAGCAGTCAGCTGTGCTTTCTTCTACCCCTTTCCACAGAGCAGTTTCGGCCTTGAAGTGTCGGAGCCTCGGGTTGAGAACGCAGTTGCCCTCCAGAAACGCGTTCTTCTTCTCGCTCAAGTTTTATATTCTTGCGTAATTTCCAATTACGATTAATGACCAACTGGATATTCAGAGTTAAAATGGATCCAGAGATCACCCCCTTTTATACGAGCACAAACTTTAAGAGAGTATATATATATAAGAAAAACTCTTCTTGTCTTCCTGAAGAGTTTTCCTAAAAGTTGCAAATCTGAAGTCCACTGCAATATCAATTCCTGGCGTGCCGTTTTCAATACGTCAGCCCAGTTCAGCTGCTACCCTCAGAAAAAACTTTTTCTTTCATCTGACTACCGGTCTCGCCCTCGGTCTATGGTGGCGGTCTCTCTTGTTCTAATTTCTAGTTAGCATTCCTAATATTCATCCGCGTTGGCGCGCGTTCAAAATACTCCTTTCCCCCGCTCTCTTAGGTCGCATGTGACACGTTTTCGAAGTCTAAGAAAACGGACGGTCACAATATATATATATACACACACTTATGTATGTGCTTAACAGATGTTGAATGTGTTTCAATGTATATTTTCTTCAATATGTAATTAATCTGACAAGGTACCTGGCTGCTGTGGCCAGCTAGTGCTCTGCAACATGATTAGGCTTGATGACGCCGACAGGTCCCTTTATGAAGCAACATCAACCTCTCAGGAATCACAGGCCGGTTCGTCCATCAAGGCCAGCAATCTTAAATGCTGTTGTAACCAAGAAAGGGAGTAAAGCAACAAGGTCTCTGTTTCGCATACTAAGGTTTTGTGTAACTATTGAAACCTTGTTGGGATTTATGGTATCCTCTTTCTCAGTGTCTGTATACTAACTTGTTGTAATGTAAATATTGTATACTAATGAATGCTACCAACATAGTAGTGACCCGTTGTGCGCGATAATCACTAGTTAACTATTAATTCTATTTCTTTTCGAAATAGTTATTGATATTTTGATTTCATTCCACAACTGAAGAAGCCGATGTGATGGCAATGATGGCATGTTATGTATAAGTAATCGCGCATTGACAACACCAATTGAAAAATAAAAGAAGTCATCTTAATATGTTATAATATGTTTTATTACAGAGCCGGCTTTCCATCACTCTCCCTGTGTGTATCAAAAGTCGGGAGACTGTGCCAAAGATGTGACGACGTTGCAGTAATCACAGTCTCCCGACTTTTGTGTTGCAAGCCGTCACAGTCGTGGCACATTCTCTTGACTTTTGCTTCACACCGCAAGACTGATGATGACGGCAAAGCCGTCGAAATTCGACTCTCTACATAAATATCTTAAAATGATAGGGAGAAATTCTTTTATTTCTTCATGTAATTACGTCAACAACCGCATCAGAATTCCCACAACAAGGTATACAATAAGAAATATAACTATTAATAGATGCTTTAAAACTTTCTTTTAATATTAAAATACTAAGACCCGGCTCTGTTGTCAGCTGTTTATAATGTTCTTGTTGATATTTTACTTAAATAATAATTCTCACGGCAATGTATCCCTTCATTGCCCTATTAATACAATTGCTGTTGTACCAACTTCAATTTCGTGGTAACATTCTACATCTCACTCGCGAATCCCTAAATCGCACGTCGTACCATTACTGCTTCTTTGGAATAACATATAAAATGATTCTTACATAAAAATATCTGGATAGCCGTAAACAGGTTTCAGTTACGAGAGTACCTTTATTTAATAATACCATTTACAATTTTCTGACTTTCTTCAATTTAGTATTATTATTAAGGGTGCTATTAAAATTTTATTTTCTAGTATTTTTAAAATAATTTATTCAATTCTGGCCTTCAATCTCTGGATCCAGGAAAGAAATACTACAAGACTCTTTAGCAACTTTGCACATTATAGGTGTTTCTTCGTTCGATTCTTCCGTGTGAGGCATCCTGAAAGTAAACAAGACTGTAAATATTATTATTCATTAACTCCCAATCATAGGGCAAAATTGTGCTCTAGATTTTGTTTTGTTAGATGATAACAGCAAGACTTTGGATCAGTGCCAATCAATTCGTACCGCCTCGTCACTTTGTTTGATTCCGCTAATTCTTGTTTCCAACCATTTCATTGTATATTTGTTAAACTTTTTACCATACTTTGCTGATAAGAACATTATTGTCTTTATACCTATCTTCTGTCATAGTTTTTTAGGGTTGTTATTATTATTATTATTATTATTATTATTATTATTATTATTATTATTTTAATGTGCCTTTGGAAATTCTTATTTTACCAAGTTACTTCATCATATGATAAAACTAGAAATCTAATAACATTACATTTGTCTGAAGGGGAAAGAACGTCAATAAAAAGATAGGTTGCATTTGCAAATGGCAAAACTATTTCTAAAATTAAGGAGTTAATAAATTATTATAATATTATAAAAATATAATATGTATTGTAATATATATAATATATAAAAATATAATGTAAAATAAAGAAAGTTATGCCTAGGATAATCGCAAACAAAATGTTACGTAATCACGAGCTGGCGCCTTTTGCGTCTTTTCTGAGCCATCGGGTGGCTCATTCGTTCAGCGCGATGCTCGCCGCGACACCTCGGCGCCGGGCAGGCGAGGGGGGCTGTGTTTGTTTACGCCAGCGCCGACGCGGGTCTATCCCTAGGGATCTAGCTGGGAAGGGGGGCTGCGCAGTTTGGAAACTCCGGGAGGGACCACCTGCGTTTGTTTGCCAAAAGTGTGCGAGTGAGAGCGCATCACGGAAAATTCCGCTCGACACACCGGCGAAACGTAAGAGATTATTGGACCAAATTTAAGTAAGACGTAGGAACCTTTCGCCAATAGAAGCACGTTTTAGTAAAATTTCGGAAAACTTCTAGAACATTTGGGAAACTGGGGGGGGGGAAGGCTTGTGAGCGCTGGCATGCGCCGGAGAGGCAGGACAGAACGGTGGGAGAGATCATTGTAGGCGGGTCAGAGGTACGAGGAGAGGTGAGCGCTGACGTGCGCTCAGCTCACAGAACAGCAGAGCGGGAGAAGGGCGGTGTCCCTCCCTGTCGAGGACGAGTGGCTCCTCCGGTTACTCATTAGTCGAGTAAATCTTTTTTGATCTCTGTCGATCACGCCCTCGTCGTACGTCACAATTTACGTGACGATTATTATCGCGCTATCGGACGCCTGAGTCTTGAGTTGTCGTCGCCATTGCCGCCACCATCACTGCATCACCGCAGTCACCGCTGCCGCCGTCGTCACCCTGCGCCACCGCCACCGCCGCCGCCGCCGCGGGACTCAAGGGCTCCCCCTGCACCCGCGGGACACACCGTCTGGCGTGAAGTTCAGCGACCTGTAGAGGTTGCTCACCCCAAGCGGACCTGCCCTTTTGATTGTCGAGCTGCGGCAAAATCTTCAGTACGCCCTTCAGGCGCAACGCTTGTTTATGAAAGAAACTCTTATCCAGGAAGTGCTCGCCGCGCATTGGCGACTTCCTTTCAATATCAAGTTCCCTGTAATGTGTTAGTTTTATAGCATAAAAATAGAAGAAGTAATTACTCACGAGCTCAGATCGTGATTTTTTTGTAAATTAAAAATCTTAACTCTTTCATTAAAGTTCATTTGTGTTCTAAGTACTTTTTTAATTCATCACGTAACTAAATCCGTCCACCATCCATTCTTCTGAAATCTACATGCTTCCTGAGCTAGCCGGCCACACGAGCCCAGGTAAGCACAGGTAGGTTCTGGGAGAGCGGGTTCGGTGCAATATCTAAGTATATTATAAGTTAATAAAGAAGTATATTATCGGATATTGAAGAATGAATA
This sequence comes from Teleogryllus oceanicus, assembly GCA_964035755.1. NCBI lineage: Eukaryota > Metazoa > Arthropoda > Insecta > Orthoptera > Gryllidae > Teleogryllus > Teleogryllus oceanicus. The sequence continues at coordinate 66,949,189 of CAXIVR010000004.1, forward strand.
TTATATATATATATATATATATATATATATATATATATATATATATATTGTAACCACCCGTATGTCGGTTCCATTGACTTTTGAGAAGCACCCGAGAACATCAAGACACGACAAGTTGCAATTATAGTGTTCCCGAATTGCAAGAGATCGCGCCAGCAGTAAATGGTATACCTTGCGAGAATTCATTGAAGTTTCTGAACGCACGCGCGTAGAATGGAGAAACAACCAATCAAAAGTCAGCCTTGAAAATATCAGCACTAGCGCAAAGCACCGCTACGAAAAGCTCTCTCTTTTGCTGCCGACCGCCGATCTGGACACATCGGAATTGTTCGTGCATGACGGAGAGGAGAATTCACCGTATTTCGACGATAAGAAGCTTGAGAAAGGTAATTCGTCTCATCAAGTTAAAATAACGATACCATGCATGAAAGAATTGAGAATTTTAAATCACGAAATAAATTCACGTGAACGCATTACGCAGAAATATGCTATTTTTCTCTCAACGAGGAAATAATATATTTCAACGTTCAAGAACGAATATTGAAGTGGAAAGCATGCGCTATAGGAAATGTTTCTTTCTATTTCCAGTTTTTTTGTCTTTCGTCTTGGCTTACCACAAGAAATTCGTTACGCGGAGATATTGCAGTCAGATTGTATAAAATTCGAAGGACTGTGGTAGCGATTCACCAGAGCACGTGTTCGCCGAAGCAAAGGGGTTGCCACGATCTTGAAGGGATCTGGGTCGCCGTCGCCGCTGTGAGTTAGAAAACTTCACTAGAAATTCTAAAAAAAAAAGATCTGTTTAAAGAAGCGAGAATTATTATACAGAGATAGAATTCACCTCACTTCCAGACGTAGATAGTCGTGTAATTATATTAATATCATTTAAACGTAATCTTTTACAATATTGCAGTCGTAAAAGGAAGCTAGATAGCTAATTCCTGGAAAGAATTGTAAAAACTTATTTATTTCATTATTCTACTATCGATAATATTTGTTCTTTTAGTGTGTGTTTTCAATTTATTGTTTAATCGTTTTCAAATAGTTGAAAACCAATAATTAGTAAAAGAGTTATTACTAATTGTACGTTCATTGCATAAAAACATTTTCTTTCTTTGCTGGTAAAATTGTATAAAGTAATAATGTACGTGAAAGTGAAATAACGTCTTGTATATATTTCATTCACTATTTAAGAGACAATTTCTTTGAAAGTGTATGTAAAGGGTATTTTCGTATGTGATTCTTTTTCATTATTTTGTGTTTCCATCTATTATTGTCTGGTGTACAGGTATTTTATTGTGTTTTTTGTGTAGTGAAGGGTAATATAATTTTATGTAAAGTGTTTATGCAAGTGTTACAACGCAACTGCAGTTGTTAGGTAATCACGTAATTGCTAAATGTAGAGCAAGTAATAGAATTTTTCAATGCAATGTGTAAATGCTAGATAAAATTGTATTCAAGTATTTAACGGAATATATTCAGAACGCTGTTCATAGTTATAAGATTAAGTTGCAAATAGAAGTATCCAATTAGGGAACTGTTATCCCATTGAATTACCTCTGCAGTAGAACAATCGAGGAAACATTACGGAAACAACTCACACTCTCTACAGGTGATATCAGATACTTAACAGTTGACGACACACACTACAATGTTAAGGAATTAATTTCAGCATTAATTAACAGCATTATTAGCAGTTACAGCATCATTAAGCACCTGATGATGTAACAAAACTAGTTACGAAACGTTGTGCAATTGCTGAAATAAATGATTGTCATAAAACTTTGGATACTTTTATTTTCAAACAAATATTGACAATCAAGAAGAAATATTGATTTAAAAGATTAACTTGCCTGTTTCTTTTATTACAAAAAAGCAGGTTAAAAGACGAACCCACTTATGTAGGGCAGTTAGAACAAATAAAAATCATTCCTAATTTTTGGTGTGATTTTGTCCATAACAAGTCACAGGTCAAGTAATACTACTAGGTTACATGAGTAACCCTCTGTTTGCGTTTTAAAGAATAGTGAAAAGGTCGAGCGTATTTGGCTCCCAACTGGTTGGCACGAAATTATAGCAATTTCGCTTGCTTATGTTAATATTAAAATCAAAGAACATTGTTATCTAATTTCCATATACCTTTGCTAGGTTTAGGTTACGGAGTAAAGTATTATATTAGATAGTATTCTAATTCTTTTTGTATATCTGACTTCTAATTACGACTGGAAAAAATGGCAGATAAGTTTGATAGGGCAAGAAACCTTGAACAAATCTCGTGAGGTAGTGAGAATTAAATGCATATAACTGGAAAACCGTTAGAACAGCCAAAAATGTAAGCAAAGAGAGCTATTGAGGTAACTGCCACGCCGAAACCTTCACAAACGGAATCTGCGTCTACTTCGCGAGATCAAGCCGCCACTGATTCTCACCTCGACCGCGTGAACCAAATTATGGCTAGGTTAATGTCTCAGTTTATGACTCAAATCGAACATAAATTCGATATTGCCAACGCACAAACAGCTAGTTTGAACCAACAGCTTTCGGAGAAAATCGAGATTCAAAATGCACAAACAGCAAGTTTGCGTGAACAGCTTTCAGAGAAAATTGAAAATCAAAATCAACAGCTTTAGGATAAAATAGAAAATCAGCGGAGCAGTCAACAAGATTAAAGGAGCAGTTGTCTAATAAAATTGAGCAACAAAATGAACGAATTACACCCGTAAGGTTAGATGAGCAAAGTCATCAACTGTCGAAACTTGCCAAAGAATTAGTAGAAACAACCCAAGCGTTAGAATTAAAATTAACGGAAGCTACTGTTCAAATGAAAGCAGAATTAAAAGAGGATTTCAATACTCAGATACAACAGGTAAAATCTAATTTTGAAGAAAAAACCGAAGTAATAGAGGAGAAAATGACAGAAGATAAAGTGGATAGATTGCTTGAAGAACATAGCAAATCCATCCAAATTGTTCAAAACTCTCAAACAGAAATTAGTAAAATTATTTTGGAATTAAAAACTCAAGTCAAAGGTAACGAGCAGAAAATCCAGTTACTTAGTCAGAGTAAACAGGAAGTTACAGCGAAGGTAGCTGATATTCAGGAGAAAATCGAGAATATGCCTTCGACCTCTTTTCCATCGCATCCGACTACAATAACTATTCCGCCGAGATTAACATTCAGTGCTCATAGTATAGAAAATCCTTGCATATTTATTAAGGCTGTCGAAAACTTCTTCATCTTATATAATTTCCCTGAAATTAAAAAGGTGAGAATTGTTTATCAGATGCTCTTATCAAGCGCAAAAGAGTGGCCAGACACACTGGATCCTTTACCTGCTACTATGAATGAATTCAAAGAAAAAATGTTCAATCGTTATTAGAACCATGAAACGCAGATTAATTTTAGGTTGAGTCTGATGGACAGTACCTTGAAGAAGGGCTCTATTCCAATGCAGGACTACCAGACAGAAAAATTAGCTGGTCTGAAATTATGCTCACTACCAATTTCAGAGCATAAAACGGTATGCTTGCTTATTCGACATTTTCCAACGGGCATACAAAATCTCCTAAAAAGTCAATTGCCCATGTCAGCAGAAAAACTGGTGAGTCAACTGGGATTGTACGATGCCACGTTTGAAATGACCGAAAAATTCAAGCCTAAGACAACACCAACTTCATCCGCCATGGTAGTAACAGCAATGGAAAGATACAATGAAACCAACAGTAATAAGCAGAAGAGTAAAAGAACAGAACATGGAAGAGATGAAAATAATTGTTCGTCGGCACCTAAACAATGCAAGTCATCGAATAAATCAACAATGGTCGCATCAAAAACGTATTATTCATCTACAAATTCACAAGAAATGACAAGATTGATCAACGACCGTCAACGTCACGTGTTTCCTGACCTTTAATTGTGGAATTAAACTAACAAGGTTTGTTCCGAACGGTCGCCCCGGTACAAACCAACTGGTTAACCATGTTGATGAGGTGGCTATTCAGTCCATGGTATTTCCACACGACAGCGAGGACCAAAAGAAAATTTCATTGATGAATAAAAATGTCACTAGGCGCAAATGTCCGTCAGTTGAAGTGCAATGTGAAGGGAAAAAAATTCTAGCATTGGTCGACACGGGATGCACCTGGTCCATCATCGTGGAAGGTTTGTTAGAAGAACTCACAAAGATAAAAACGGCAATACCCCAGTTCCCTATGCGCAAGTCATTCATAGTGGGCGCGAATAAGAAAAAGTCACGACCCATATACCGCCAAGTTCTGTGTTGCAGTTTTCAATTGAACGACGGGACTGTGTGTGTATAGTAGCAAAGGAACTGCTGTATCCACTAATCTTAGGAGTTGACTTTCTGCAAGATTATGAAGTGATTATTGATATTGCAAGAAATACTCTACAGTTCCCGCTAAACGATCCTATAAACTGTCATACAGAATAGGATAAAGATTTTGATTACCATGTGCACTGCGTTATCTACCTGTGTTAATAAAACAAACTGTGCAAAGTAACGAAAATTTAGACAGTCATCAAAACGAAATTTTAATGAAATTACTATTAGAGTACAGGCAAGTGTTTGTAAAATGTACGCAAGCAATCGCAAATTGTGAATTCAACATAGAATTAACAGATGAGCAGCCTTTTGTGTCGAATAATTATCATATTCCAGGCGCTTACAGAGAAGAAGTGGACCAATTAATTCAGACTATGTTAGACGACCACATCATTAGGAAGGAAAGGACGCCTTACCTAAACCCGATAGTGATCGTTAAGAAAAAAATCTGAGGATCTACGCCTTTGTTTGGATGCCAGAAAGATCAACGCTAAAACAATCGCGTATCGAGACCGGCCTCCAAAGTTGGAAGAGATTTGGCCAAGGTAAATGATATTAAGTGGATGACTAGCACTGACTTCACGGCGACTTATTGGCAAATCCCTATTGCAAAGAACTCTCAAAAATACACTGGGTTCATGTATAGAGGAATAAGTTACGTATACCAAATAGTACCGTTTGGCTTAACAAATGCAGCAGTAGCTCTAATTCAATGTCTCGATAACGTGGTAAATAAACGATTATATAGGTCTTCCTTAGTGTATGTTGACGATGTTGTTCTATTCGCTCAGTTATTCGAAGAACATACAGATGATTTAAGAACTCTCTTTAAACTATTGATTGACCATCACTTGCAACTTAATTGGGAGAAATCGAGTTTTTGCAAGAAAGAAGTAAATTTCTTAGGATATGTTTTGACGACTAAAGGCCTTCAAATGAATCCGCAGAAACTACAAGCAATTGATTCCATACATCCTAATGTCGCAGAGCTAGAAGATGACAACAGTAGAAATATTGGAAGATAAAACTTTTATAATTTGAAACCTTTTCGAGAATAAATTGTAACTCGAATTCTTTTCAAGATTGTTTTTTTCGTTATCTTCATTACCGAAAAAAGTCTTTGTAGGGGAGGCTTATGTAACCGCCCATATGTCGGTTCCATTAATTTCTGAGAAGCACCCGAAAACGTCAAGACACGACAAGTTGCAATTACAGTGTTCCCGAATTGCAAGAGATCGCGTCAGCAGTAAATGCGAGAATTTATGAAAGTTTCTGAACGCACTCGCAACGCAAAGTGTTCATGCACGTGTTAAAACGCAACTGCAGTTGTTAGGTAATCACGTAATTGCTAAAGGTAGAGTAAGTGATAGAATTTTTCATTGCAATGTGTAAATGCTAGATAAAATTGTATTCAAATATTTAGCAGAATATATCCAGTACGCTGTTCATAGTTAAAGATTAACTTGCCTATGTTTCTTTTATTACAAAAAAGCAGGTTAAAAGACGAATCCACTCCTGTAGAGCAGTTACGACAAATAAAAAACATTCCTAATTTTTGGTGTGATATTTTCATAACAAGTCACAGGTCAAGTAATGTTAAATTTGAAAATTTAAGTAATCACAGTTACTGCACTTCGGCGTGTGAACACCTAAAAGAAGCCAACAATCATCCAAGAAGACCTGCTGAGAAGATTCTACATCAATAGTTTGTAAGGTTTCCTTATGTAATTAGGTTTACTATGGTAATATATGGATAACTTTTCATCTTTAATTTTCTCTAAAAAGGTAATCTTGAACAGTCAAACTGTGATCTCATGGCCATGAGAAGGTTCCAAAAACCTAAGAAATTGTTACTGAGAGCTAATTTTTTGCTTTGGTAAGATCTGAGAAAAAATTTGTATTGTGTGCAACAATTTTTTCAAGTTTCAAAACAGGTTTTTATTTATTATAAGAGAACCACTGAATGTAGCGGGTTCTTATATCAAAATCCGCAATCTACATCAAATTTAGGATCATTTGGACACCTCATTTGCCTTTGTAGCCTCAAAATTAATGTTTTTTCATCAATTTTAAAATTATTTCTGTATCTTTAATACAGTGTCTGCAGTGCCTTGTTTCACTACAAGAGGCCGCCACCTCCTCCGGGGTGGCTGGCGGGCTGCCTATATCGGCAGGCGTTAACTTCTACGCTCTTAGGCAAAGAGGTTCCTAATAATGGATCGATACCTCCCCGCTACTGTACCCCCCTCATGCCACACTGTTACCCCTTCAGGGGATAGTATATAAGACGTGCGCTCCCCGCGCACGGAGCCTTTCGCCCTTTTGCCATTTGTGATGTAGCCTATTCTTGTTCTGATGTAGTTTCACGTATTTATATGAGCCATTTGTTGTGTTTTAGTAGAAAGGCCCGGTTCCTTCTGAACCGTATATGTGTGTACGAGTGCATAATGGTATAATTTCTTGGAAATGTGTGTTTTTTGGGTTTGGAAATGGATCTCTTGAGTTGAAATGTTTGTAAATTGTATAATTGCTTAAATTCTAAATTGTTTGCAGCAGGTTTACTCTGTACGTTATGTTGTTTGTTTAAAGGTTGCTGATCTCCGATTGTTGTGGAGGCTCAGCTTTTGATACTGCGCATTTCTCATGTGTCTGTTAATGTTGCAGTTTATGTTCCTGTCGTGAGTAAGACGGCACTTGGCCGCATTCGGCAGTACTTGGATTGTTGCTCCTGTTGAGAGTAAGACGGCCTTCGGCCGCATTCGGCAGCTGAAGCTTTGGAAAGAGGCCCGTGCGGTAGCTCTGGACCGCGGTCATTGGAAAGCAGCGTCATATATCCGGTCCCGTAGCCGGCAGATACGTCGGCTGGGCAACAGCGCGTCACCGGCGCGAATTGGTGCGGTCACATGCGGGCGTTGTCATGGCCGCATGGTGGTCGCCGTTCGTGTCCGGTCACGGCTCTGTTGAACGAGATGCGGGCGGGCGTTTTTGGGCCGCTCCTTCTCGTTCCGGAGTAACCCTGCTCCATTCTCATGTTTGTAAAGTTTCGTAAGTTATGGTAAGAGGTCCATTTCCAAGAATTTTGGTATTATGCACTCCTACGAAAATTTGTTTAATGGCTCATTCGGTAATGCAGTTTTTCCATGTTCTATTTGTACTGAAAGAAGACCGAGGTCGGCTTCTTTTTCAATTTTGTTTATGTGTGTATTCAACTTCCTCGTCCTAAATTGGACATCTCAGAGGTCGCTTGTAATACAGTAATTCTGTATATGTAAGCGCATTAGACGCGCTAATATTAGTGTTTCTATTTATCACAAGTTTGTATTTTTGTGTATTCAACTTCCTCGCCCTAAAGTGGGTTTTTTATAGAGGTCGATTGAAATACTGTAATTCTGCATGTCGGCGCATTCTTGACGCGCCAATTATTAATGTTCACCTAAGACGGCACTGCCGTCCTTCACTTTTGCTTTGAATTTACGTAGTTCTGTATTGTTTTTCCCGCAGCTGCTTGTGATCCTGCGCATCAGGAAAAACTTCTGTCGTATAATATTTGTGTGAATAAATTGTAATGTTTGAGTTATTTGATTGTTATATCTCCAGTATTGAGATCCTTTAAAATTAAGATCCTGTTTATTTTAGAACCTGGAGCGTCCATTTGAAAGGTTTCGAATGTGACGACAGTCTTTCCGAGTTCGATGGCTTAGAAGCTTTTGTGTTAGCTTTGCATAATCATTCATTAGGTGCAAGCATGGTCACCTCGTTATTTACTTCGTAGCGAGGCCTATTTAAAATTTGTGCTGTCTTGTACAGCTGGCGAACGTATTCAATTATTTTTTCGTAAATTAAGCAGTCAGCCAAGTTTGAAATTTAACAAGTAATACTACTAGGTAACGTGAATGACCCACTGTAGGCTTTTTAGAGAATAGTGAAAAGGTCGAGCGGTCACAAAATATATATATATATATATATATATATATATATATATATAATTGTGACGTCACGGGATTAGACAACCCCATAACGCCACCATCAGCTATGTAAAGAAGCCCACGAACAGAGAGGACTAGGGTACGCGGCGGAGCGATGGCCGGTAAACGCGCCATCTGCCCACAGCTTTTCGAACTATAACGCCCCAACTAGTGATTAATGTTTTTTTCGGGAGGTCACGAAAGGAGAAGATGCACCTCTCCAAAATTTCCCCAGGCGCGAGTACCATAAGTATCGCGGAGCGCCTCGGTGGAACTCTCTTTTACGGCAGCAGCGACGGCGACCAGAAGAAACACTCTTTGACTACAGCAGGGGCGGCGAGTACAAATTGATAGCATAGGAGTTTATTTTAACTGGGTAGTTAAAAGTTAGCGTGGAAAGCGTATCTTAGAAAGTGAAGGAACTAAGAAATTGAGTGCACAATCATTCGTCGCAATCACAAAAATTGAGAGAGCAAGCGAAATAACTGTCGAAATAACTTCAAAGTTCGCGCAGAAGGACATTAATTAAATCCAGCATCTCACATTGCACGCTGAGATCACACATGCGTAAAGTGTGGTAGGTCGGCCGAGTATTTGTGCATAACTTCAGCAACATTAATAATTTCGAGGCTGGAAGCGCGAACAAACGTGTACGAGGCGGTGGAAGGAGGACGACCCCAGGAAGAGCGAAGCGTAGGCGAGAAGGACTTGGTCTGGAGCGAGGATAGTACGGGTTCGGAACGAGAGAAGGGTGTGGAAATTGGAGGCTTGGCGGTGTTCGAGTGAAGGAAACTGCTTTCGTCGCGGCACAGCACGCGAAGACAAAGCGGCAACGCGGGGCGAGCGGCAGAAAATCTCCAAGGTTACCTACAGGCGAGCGACGTGGAGCTGTTGAGGCAAAGGAACTGGCAACGTTTATGCAGCGATCAGCTGGGGAAAGACGATAGTGGTAAATACACGACAATCAGTGTTAAAAAGTGGGTGAAACGTCTAGAATAGGTGGGAGAAGTATTTCGAACTGTGTGAGTGGCAGTTTCCAGGTCATTTACTGCACGTGTCAATAGATTCATTTAAAGAGGCCATACCTTGTACAATTTTACATAAATGACTCAGGATTTTCATGTTGTACAGTTAATATTATCTGGAAAGATCAATTTGTTGTATTGTGTAATGTAATGTGTAATGTACAAAAGTAATTACTTTTGTGACATGTAAAAGGGTCTGATTTAAGTAACGTGAATGCCATGTATTTTTTTGTTCCGTGTTATAGTGAGTGCAAAGCCCAAGGCTAGCACCTGTGAAAGGGTTTCTTTGAAACAAGTATCAAATTCATTAAAAAAAAGCCGTGCACGGAAAACTAGAGGCCAAAATTTAGTTGTGGAAAAACTCAGAAAGGAGTGATCAAATCGTAAATTGTAGTTGATGAATGTGTGTTCAGGCAGTCGAGGTGACGCCTATATATTTTTGGTTTTTTTGTCTTGTTTCATTTTTTTTCAGTGACCAGCTACTTAAAGTGTAATATCCTGTTATGAAATTGCGTCACTGTAAATTTTCTCATTGAATATATGTTCATATTATTCGTATTTTATTTGATTCATTGTGTTAAGGGTTCAGACCTTTCTCATACCCGAAAGATCCTGCTTCCTGAGAATTTTAAGCTCGCTTCACGAGCATTCATGCTATCACGACCCACCACGTGTGGTAAAGTAGGTAGGTTGGTGTTTTACAATATATATATGACATTTTTCAAAAGTCTTATAGCATTTCTGTTATTTTTTTTAATAAGTACTCAATTCCTTTAAATGAAACTATTAATAAATGATATTTTAAGAAATACAGAACACATCATTACAGAACATTAAGAATATATTTCAGAAAACTTGTAAAAAATTCTTACTGTTGAAGGCAATAATTAAATACAATATACTTGTATTTGTTTTAAAAAAAAATTTACTTCACAACTATTCTTTCCAGGATATCAATGACGTTTCTTTAAACCGTGTTTCTAATTGAGTGCTAAATGCCATAAGGTTTCGACAATATAATTTGGATATATAAAATCAAATTTAACGTCAATTTGTGCTACCCATAAATTTAAAAGCCCTCAATTTACACAATTGACTGCATTTTTATTTCTGGGTTAATTTTTCTTTCGGAACAAATATATTCATTTCTTTTGTAAATAACAAATAATTTACGATTCTGGAGTGTTTATATAATTCTGCAAAGCAAATTTTTACGTAGAAATTATTTTTTCAAACCACCTTGAGGCTCAGTCATTCGGAATATCCAAGGAGTTTATTGGACAAAATAAAAAGTTAATTAAAATTCTCTTAGAGAAAGAGAGAAGAGAAATAGCTTATTTTCGAAATTTTGACGTTACCTCTCTGAACACCTGTATATATGTTAAAAGTGTATGTTGTTACTTGAAAAATATGATTAGTGTCGACCTGGCCCCGAGGCTTGGGCGCCCAAATACACTCTGCACTACTGCCGTGGGTTCAAATCCCATGTAGGACAGGTATTTTCATTGTGTTCCTAACATGGGTACCTTTTCACAACGAATGTGCCACATTCTCCAACATTCATTATTACATAATTTTTTCCTTTCCCGTATTCAGAGCGCTAAAATGGCCATACAGGATACCTCGAGATATAGGAAATATAAGGCTAGATGAGATTAGAATATGGGCTTCTTCAGGTAGCTGAATCAGGGGGAAGGGGAGGGATTTCATTATTCATCGAGCAAGGAATAAAAGGCAATGGGGAGCATATTTCAAATACTTCGAGGACGGATGGCTCGGATATGGGTCGCTTAGGCTTGGAGAGATGAAACCAACAACAATTATTTTAAAAATGGTTATGAATGCATTTCATGGATTACCTGTCCCAGTCAAACAATTTACTTGGCATTCAGATGTACTCATACACACATTTGCCAAAGTCAAAACATCTCAAGAAAATGCATTAATACTTAGGGGTCTGGGATCAAAATGTAAGAATCTAGCTGTATATCAAAGATGAGACATCATTGAAAGTATTGTCAGTTGTCGTTATCACTACTTTCTTTGTATGAATGAAAATGTGAAAAAGAAAATTACTTACGTGAAAAAGAGTTGCAGTAGCAAGTGCACGAATGATGCTTTTGGTACCATTAGATTCCTGGCTTCGCAGCGAGCTCTGGTTAGACAAGCAGTGGGGTCAAATCCTTGTCTGTCAAAAAAATATCTATAACTAATCTGTACATATATAATTTTAATTGTTTTGATTTTATTGATGAGGCAAAATGATACTTTGATCTAAATTAATTCAGAAAATATCTCAAAGTCATAATCTATACTTTGTGATTTATTGAAAATCAATAAATGATTTTTGAAAACATAATTATAGGAATAATAAAACCTAGCATTTGGATTTAATAAAAAGTATTTATATTTTATGAAGTAAATTTTAAAGAATTTGTAAACTTACTTTGTGCCATACGAGTATACTTGTTCTTACTACTGAGTTAGAAATGAGAAACAATATTCTGTACGTAAAATTATTTCTGAATACATAGAAATAAAAGTTACCTTACACATTTCTGGTAGGAGACAGCGTTAATTTTGAAATGAAATTAGATTAATCAAGCAGAATGGTAATATCACGATGAATGCAATGCTCTCTCGTCACGATGCTACATTGAATGCCGATGACACATAATATTGTCTTTGTGTGTATATCGGAAAGAGTGCCCAATGATGATATTTAAACAAAATAAAATGTGATTTCACGTCTTGAAAACTAGTAACATGGCCGACGGAGATGAACAAATTCTTTTCCCCATTGTTCTCTTGAAATACGTATTTTTTCTCCCTTGATTTGAAACATTCGTTTGCATTTACAGATTGTAGAGCCAAAAGGCATTGCCTTTCATAAGATGTGAAACAAATAACGCAAGCACTCTCTTCAAAACACCGTCTTATCAATTCGATTCCATTCTCTTTCATTGGACGTTGAGGAAACACAGGTAATCAGACAGTTCTATTTAATACTAAAAAGTTTGTTATATATTTTATAGTGTAATATTATGTAATACAGATCCCCATTTAAATGTTAATTTTGAACAAATTTCTCTCTTTGCAGAGATTTTTTAAAGAAAACTCAAAATGATTTTCTCTCAGTGAATTACTAAGTCAATGAATATCGTGTAAATACCTTCCCCATATATGACTATAAAAAAGTTGACGACTGTTTGTTGATAATATTTATTCCAGTTTTATATTTTATTTTGTCATGAATACAAATTCATAACTGGCCTAAACGTTTTTGTAAAATTAGTAGCACATGCTATTACTTGCTAGAAATTGTGAAGTTTTCTTAAAAAAAAAAAAACCCCCTTTTTCCTTTATAATTAAGCCTCTAATATATATTTTTCTTCAAGACCCTGTTATTCCCCGTTACTTAGTCTTCTTGAAAATTCATAACAATACAATACACCACAAACTATGTTTATTTAACGTTATTACCGAGCAGAGAGGTACACCTGTGTAATTCAGTCATGTAGAATATTAAGTTAGTTTAATTTCACATGTATTTGCAGATTCTATAGACTGAACAGATGCGGAGAATAGAGAAGCGTGGAATCAGCAAAAATGTATTAGAATATTCAAGAAGATCTCATACTGTTGATTACGGTGTGAGGAACGTGTGTTCGAGGCCATTTGTTTCAAAATTGTAGATTTTAAAGCCATAAAACGCTTTGTTTGAAAGTTATGTAACGGCATAATTTTAAAAAAAAGTACAGCTGAGTGTTGAGAGTTGCATTTGTGAGATTACTATTTTGATGCGTTTTGTTTTACAAATCCTTGGTATTTTCAAAGTCAAAGTCACGTCTCCGTGAAATCCTCTTTCGTTAGAGACTTATATAAAGATAGGTTACATGTGAGAGCCGCAAAAGACAACTACTGAAATAATATAGAAGACGATAGTAGAAAAATGAATAAAATTACTCACTCTTTCAGTAGAGCCTGTAATTGATTTTGATTTTTCAAGCTCTGTAAAGTGCCTCTGATAATGATGCCTGCTCTATATTTCTCTTGGGATTTGCTTCAGTGCTCCACAAAATGGGGAGTTTCGTATTTCGAGAATACCGGTAATCAAAATTATTGCCTTCTGGATGATCTCAGATGGATGTAGGTAAGAGAAACATAGAATTTGTAGTGTTTGAATCTGTAATGAAAATTTAGTGATGTGAAGAGGTCAAATGTGAAGTCTGAATGATGATGAACTGCTGGTGCTACCGTTGTGGGCTCATATTTTAGGTAGAACCTGTTTTTATGTGTGTGGTTTGTTACGTGCAAGTCATGAGCCACTACTATCTCCCTGTATATCCCAAACTCCTGGTATCTGCAGATCTTAATTCATTGCCCACGACTGATGCATAAATTTGAAACACAAAGTTGGAACTGTGTTTTTACAATAATGTTAATGATTTGAATATATTTATTCCAATGTTAATGATGGTAAATGCAGTGATGATGGTGGCTTAATATGATTTATTGTGTATTGTTTGGCTACTCTGATTTGTGCTATCTCTTGAAAATTTCCAAAAGGTATCAAAAAAATGAAAATCATAGATCGCTATCTCTAGCATGAAACTTTTTATAAGTAGAATTCTGCAGTGTGTTAGAAATTTGGTCTTACTAAAGCGACTCTTCCAACTCGTGAAATAGAAACCGATAGTAAATTTTGCTTAGTGGTATGAGATTTTGAGGTAATTCACAAAATATCCGGGATATAGGAGATATCAAACCACAATAGTTTACTTATTTACCACAATTTACTTATCAGAAAATTGAGCCATGCACGTGTTTCGAGAATGCGCAGAAGTCGGCCTTCGTATACCCACTCTCACAGAATATGGGCGATGCCTTGTGCGTAAATCAGGCTTTCACAGCTTGGACAGCCGTCGCTGGACATGACGTAATCCTGGCGTCGGGGCGTATGTCTTATCGTGGCTTTAGCTCAGGACAGACACGTCGCCTCCCCTCGAAGGTTTTCCTCCTAGTTATCTCAAAGGGCGGAGCAATTTCCCCGAGGTCGGTGACGCTGCCTCGCTAGCGAGCGGGGAGTTTACAGGAGGGTGAGAGAAGTAGAGGTAACAGGAGTGGGTACAGAGCAGGAAACGGATTAGTGCGCGGGCGCGGATCACCCGCCAATTGCATGGACGTTGGCCTGAACCCCGTGGACGCTGACAGACCAGGGACGGCAGGTCACGGGAAGGGTCTGTGACATTTTTGTCGAGTTCTTACCATGAAAATGAAGTCTAATTTATAATTATCTAATATTGTGAGACATTTGGCAGATTAAATTAATAGTGTTAGAAAGTTTTGTTTCTTACAAACTGTTTAAAATGCTAATGGATCTAAAGCAGAACCTGGGTATTACATAATAATTTTCAGGAAACACACAATATAGTATTTATAATATAGACTATTTCCTATCAAGCCAAATTGAAATTCATGTTAACGTTTTAAAAATTTGTATTTTGACATTACACACCTTTATTAAGGAAATGCAAGCAATGCACATTTGTACGCATTGTGGTATAATCATGATTTTTCAATATGAGCAGGTGCTGTGGTGATTCATTCATCAGTTCAAATCACTGCGGATATGCAGAAGTAAATTATCATTGCAAAATTGCTATTATTAATATTATTTGACTATTTGTAAAATTGATTACAATTTATAGTGACAATCAGTGAAAAGAACTAGGAACCTCATTCGAAATATTGCGAAAACATAATTGTCTTTATTCTACATGTTCTTTCAAAACTGCTATTTTCTATTTACACTGCCGAAAAATTACATATCCCTTCCAGTGATATTGTAGCAAATTTGTAATAATTGATATCGTCAATAAACAGCTAATAATATAAACAGCAAAGTTTCATTTTACTTTGTAGAAATCTACACCAAGTTAAATATTTTCTTAAAATTTTGAATAACACATACTAAAAAAAAGGCCAATTTAGAAAACCGTCTTGCGAATCAATGTAAATTATAAAACGAGCTGTTAAGAAAAAATAAAAGTTATTTGAATAAACTTTAAAAATTAGTATTTAGTTAAGAATTTCCATACCAGGACAATTTTCCAATTAAAATTTTAAGCGGAACACAGAAGTCTCTAGATCATGTACCTTTTCAATTTGTTAGGATTTCTACCTTCAGAAATAGTTTACAGGTGTTTGGATTTCGATTCGAAGCTCTCTGCAATTCAAACCTCAAACCTTATTTTGATTATACTGTGAAATGAAAGTATTTTCTGGGAAACACACCGTCTTGTTTTCTAATTGTGGTGTGAAATAATTTTATCCATTATGCAAGATATACGCATGACCAAATATTTTGTACTCATAAGATCCCAGTACATGAATGTGTATTAAACCTGAAAAATACACATTTGGTTTTCAGATCAACACGGAAAACACTAGAGTTTCAGTAGGATCACAGGATTCTCAAATCTAGAAAACTAAACTAGTCTTTATTATTTACACGAAATGAAACTTCATAACTTCTTTAATAATAAAAAATAAATGTGGTTTCTGCTCAAATATCTTGACAATTACATAGTGCAATATTATTCGCAAAATTTTCTGAAAATTTGTGACAGGTGGATAATTTGATTTTAAGTCATATAGTTATCATGATTAAAGTTTAAAGGCACTTCAACATTTAAGGTCACTGGAACAAGTGTCTGTTTTTATTAAGAATATGAATCACTGTGATAAAAGTCAGTTAAAATAATTTTTATTAATTACAAGATTAAAGAGTAGAAACATAGTAAAAATGACTAATTTTAAAACGAAATAAATGACAAAGGCAGTGTCACATGAACAATGCAAAATTAGTGTATAAAAGGCATGTTAAAACTCATCTCCCTTCCGTAGATTAGATTCATAAATCCATATTCCCCTAAGAAAGTTTAAAGAGTTTGCGGAGGACAGTAGCCAGCATCTCCTCCATAGTCGACAAGCTATGCCTTCTTCAGCTCTTTCATTATCGCAGTGCACAGGAGCATGCTTTGCAGTAAGGTCTGTTCTTCATTTCTGAGGATGGGGTGGGTAACTACTTGAGATGTCACACGTGCGAGAAGTGGCGATGCCCGATTGAAGGTGAATAACAATTCTCGCCTCGAACGAAACCACGTGATGACCACGACATGATTCTTATGATCCTTGTGAGTTTGAAAAGAGTTCTGCCACTCTGTTTGCACTCAAAATGCAACGTTGGATAAACATCTTGGTAGTAACGCGAGAAGAAAGGATATTACCATAAAGATGTATTTCTGGCTCCCTCGTGACCAACTTTACTACCTAGTCAGCGGTCTCATTTCCTCTTATCCCCACGTGGCCAGGGACACAGGAAAAAACGTAATTCATACGATGGAAATTAGGCATTATCTTCGATGTATTTGAGTGTTGAATATTGATGTCAAAGGTTTAAAGGAGAGAAAGAGGAAATGGACGACCAGGCTGTAGCTACCTGGAGTTCGAAGGGCCGCTGGTTCGAATTCTGCCTCGGACATTAATGTGTGTTCGTGTTGTCCATATTCTCCTACAGAAAACCCAAGATAAACAATCACAGTGGTCATTATATGACCTAGTAATGCATAAGGACATTAAAAATATACACAAAAAAGTACCTTTAAATTGTCAAAGAAAATTTCACATTTTTTTAGTTCAAACTTCCAATAATCGTTGGTTAATAAAACCTAAGGACTCTATTACCTGCGCAAAATAGTATTATAAAACGGAAATTTATTTAATCCCAAATTAAATTTTCATATATGTTGTCCAATAATTCGATTATCATTTATAATAATGTTTTAACTCTCGAGATTTCTACAATGTACAGTAATGTTCATTGTAGTCTATACCTATTTTATTCGCAATTTCTCTATTTCGTAGGTGACCTGATCTCCAAAAAATATTTTTTCAAAAAGACTCTGCGAACATGTATTTATTTTTAGACTGGTTGTAGGAAAAAGACATGTGGGCGCATGGTACCCCCAAAAAATTGAAGCATTACTGACTTCTAAATCTATGTATTCTTTTTCAAAATTGATATCATACTAGCAAGTTCGACTGAGACTCTACAGATTCAATGTGAATCAATATTTTTGAATTTTTTGTTACATTATGCTCATATTGCATTATTGAAACTTTCTGAAAAGAAACTTTTTCTTTTTTAGTTTACACTCTTCTTCGAATACACTATACTATTTTTACAAATACTGTAGTAAATATCACATATTATTAATATCTCTGGGATTAACATTACAATTATTAATCTCTTTCAAATTTCTCATGAACTCTTGACTCTTCTTCTCAGTATAACTAATTTGACAAATGAAGTTATAAAAAATTGTATAAATATTTTCCAAATTTGGAGTCTTTTTGCAGTAGAAAGCTTATAAAAATTTTCTGTGAACAATATAATGTAAATTTTTCTCAAATATTGATCAATTCTCTTTCTCCTACAGATAGAAAAAATTACGTAATGCTGCGCAGAAAAGCAGCAACTTTCTACAGATAACTCATATTACAAGGCACTTGCTGACAGCGAAAAATGGATAAATCCACTAACTAAATTTAGAAAAAATATCCTCAAACCGTGGTACTGGCCAAAATCCATGTTTCGTGGGTCGTTGATGGCGAAAATCGACCGACGCCGAAGCGATCTGTCAATCCGTCCGTCCCTGAACAACGCTATATGTGAAACGGTGCGGTCCATTTATCATAGGTTTGTTGTATTTAACTGCGCTCTAAGTGGTAACTGTAGGAACCCTTTAGCCAGATAGTTAGCGTGTAGAGACCCTGTCGTGTTGTCACTTTGTGAGTTCGAATCCAGGAGGTGAGTTTTTTCTCCCGTTAACAGATTGTGATTTCAGTAGTAAGTTGTCAATATTTTGTATTTAACTAATAATTTTTGAAAAGTTTTGGGGCCCTGAAAGAGTCCCAGTTTGTCGATCCTTCAGTACGACGACCAGAAGCCATTCTCTGCTGACCAAGGCGCCGGGGTAGAGAACGGACAGGACAGGCAGCAAAGCCCTCACTACTCTTCCTCGTCCCAGGCGTCGAAACGAGTTTCCCATAGATTGTCGAGTTAGTTGGCTGTGGGCTGGGCCAAATATCGGTCATAGGTACTCTGGGTCTCCGCCCACATTCTCAATGAGGTTCATGTCGGCTGCAAAGTGCCAATCGAAGCTCAGCTTGGTCACAACGAAACATTCTTGAACCAGTGAGGCGCTTGTGAATGGGAGACTGGTCGTGCTGAAAATTAATGAATTCCATCAGGATAAAGCACCCGGAAGGGACCATGATGTTCTCCAAAATCTGCACATACCCTTACCGATCCAGACCCGTCCATTTGGACACGCAACGGATACGACCAGAACGCCAGGCTCCGGCCATATTCATTGTAACCGAGTGCCGGGTGGCCCTGAGAATTTTGCCTTTTTTAGCTGCGATAACATAATTCACAGGAAAGTGTACAGCATTTTATCGACGAATGACAGAAAATATAATTACAATAGCCAGTAGGACTTCTAATGCAGAATTCCAAAGGCAGATTTTTTTTAAAACTCCAGACATTTGTTCATAATTTCTCTCTCATGGTATGCAACATGTATTCTCAAGTTAATGGTGAAATATTTAGTACCACTTTCGGAATCCTAAGACTTAAGTAAAAGGAACGCAATGGTGACCCTGAAGATTTGGTTACGAACCCAACAGCGATAGCGGAGATTTTTCCTTCTTCCCGACCTTGCATTAAAGTGGCCGCAAAAGTGGTCGCAAGTGGTCGAAGAGTGCGACCAAATGTGAATGAATTATGAATTTGAGGTCATTGTGTTATTATTTAGATTTTCTTTGTAAAATCGTCTTTGCGTGAGATATACTATATACGAACACAAACTATCATTCAATAGGCAGTACATATTAAAGCGTTACATTAAATAAATAGATTGTATCAATAAAATTTTATAAACAATTCATTAAAAATTATAAATATGCAGTGCAATATTACAGAAGAGGCGTTAGTGAATACATATCCAATAAATTGGCAATTTTGTATTATATGTAAAAAAGTATTAAAATAGACAAAATTCTATTTTGCAACAATATTTTACAGAAGAGGATATCTATTCATTTTTTAACGATTATCGTGATACATATTTCCGAAGTTTGACAAAATTTTGAAACATTATTAACAATTACAATTTTGAAATAATTTATGACATGAGAATCTCTAGTGATTCTTAATGGATTAGCGAAACAGTGTTTGCATAGGTCTGCTTATCTAGAAGAAGTGGGTGTAACATTCCGATGACGTGTAAAAAACTTTGTGTGCATTGCTCGTCTCTCGAAAATAAAAATAGCGAAACGTAAAAATATACTTGCTATAATAATATAAATATATTAATTTCATTGCTTTGGGATTGGAAATCATACATAAATTACATGTAAGTAATATATTGATATATGTGTGTGTGTGTGTGTGTGTGTGTGTGTGTGTGTTCCTCGAAAGTTCACGCAATAGACAAAAGCTGGTGTTTCTACCTTTGCAAACATTAAGATATAAAAATGTTATATCAGAGTCATATCTTGTTTTTGATTCTTAAGCAAAAATCCTCAAAGACTAGGTATCACATATGATTTTTAATAGTTGCGGTAAAGAACTCCATGTAAAATGCAATCACCCTAACGTTATATTGAAGAAGTAATTAACCCAAAACAAAAGATCAAAAATCATTTATTTGCTTACAGATGCACTTATCAAACATAATGTCTGTAGTAGAAAACTTGCATTGTGACTAAATGAACTTTAAACACTTTTACTTTATTTAGTATTTTACATATCAAAACTATTTTATTACTATATTAATGTCCGTATCCATGTAGTATTTTTTAATTCGGTCATCTGAGAAATTGATGATGAAGTATTTCACAACTGGAAGCTGCTATCTCGGAGACGTGTTTTTGCAACTGACTATAAAACGTATTTCTTTAAGTTATTAGTTTTTCTAATAAAATAACTAGGTTAAACAATGCATATAATGCAAATTATTTGCATTTTATATTAAATATTACAATAATAAACGACGAAATGTAGACATGGAGCTTAATACTCGTTGTCCAGTGTCATTTTTTTTGCATAAAACACGTTTGATAACGGTTTTAAAATATGGTTTTACTGGGAAATTGCATGACTTTATTTATGTAATTAAATGTATATACAAAAATGTATGTAAAACTGTTGGTTGATTTAATATTTATATTCAAATATTTACTATAATGTAACTCGCGATCACCGCCATTTTGTAATGTTCAAGACGAATAGTCCCGCCTCTGAAATGAAGCTAAAGCGGATTGGTCAGCTCGATCCCGCAGGGCGGGGCAGGGTCGGAAAACTGGTAAAGTTCGGCTCAGGACATCGCCCATTTTTTGTGCGAGCCACGGTACATAGTGGTTTATGAGAAGAAACGAGAAGATACGGATTTGGTCGGCAGCAAGAAAGAAAATTGGACGAGGCCTATTGCTGATGTCTACGGGGAGACATCCTTTACCAGGACAGCGCCCAAGATTCTCGTGGATAACAGGTTCTATAGCGCTATAGTAAAAGTCATGACCAAAAAGAATGTTATACTTTTAAAAGTTACTAAAATTTATAAATATATTTGCTATTTTTTATTGATGAAAGCCGATTATCATTTGCAGTCACGTGCAATCCAGTAGGATATTTAAATTTTGCATTTCAAATTCCACGCTTTTCCGTATGGGGGGCGAAATAAGTAATCGTAAGTATTCACGATTATTTCGGTAAAGAACCCGCCGGCTGAGTCAGCAACGGAGTTATTATAATTATTAAATATAATTTGGGACCTCATTCTCGTAACCATTTCCTGGCGCCCATATATTTATTAGAAATTCGGAAACAGGTTACAGGAATTTGAGGACAGCAAGACGGGTACATGAAATGGGTGTATTTCAGTATGAATACTACCATTCAAATACTGATATATTATGATATTTGTTCGCGTAATGATCTAAAACTACTTTTTACATCGTATTTAGCAGAATATTTTCTTCTCTGAAGGTTTTCTTTCAGTTTTGGGAAAAGGTAGTAATCACTGGGTGTCAATCTAGACTGTGTAGAGGATGGTCTATCGCCTAGAAGCCTCAGTCCTTGCAGAATTCTTCAGAATCTGAGTATATGAACCAATGATTTTCTTGTGAAGAAGCCAAACACACTGATATTTAACGCGCTGGATCACACTGAAGCTACTAATTTAACAACTCTTAAATTGATGTTTGTAAACGTATACCATTAAAAAAAATAACAGTACTGCTCGGAATATTCTCCATTGTTGAGTGTTCTGTTAGTTAGGAAGGAAACTTATGGAACCGGTCCTGTACATTGTATTTTCACGTGTTAGTTTCCTAGAGAATGAATAAACACGGACAGAAAGTTTCAGATCTGATTAATACAACGGAATAAAGAATTACAGAAACAAAATACCATGAACATCCTGAAGAGAAATGTAGATACAGAATGATTATCTTGAACTAAATAGATTTAGATTTGATCACATTTATAAACAAAATATTCACCACTATGGAGCTTCCCTCGGGGAAGATCAGACATTGTATTTTCACGAGTTAGCTTGCTAGAGAATGAACAAACACGGACTGAAAATTCTAGATCTGATTAATACAACGGAATAAAAAATTGTAGAAACTTAAAAACATACCATGAACATTCCGAAAAGAAATGTAGGTAAGAATGAATATCATGGATTTGAAAACATGAAAAATATCTGTTAACGTTTCGTTTAATACAGTATTTAATGTCATTTTTTAAAATATTTAATGTTGCACATTTATAAACGAAATATTTACCGCTATCGAGCTTCCCTCGGGGAAGGAAAACCCCCCCCCGCGCCGTGGAGGGCGGCGCCCCCCCCACGACACACGCACAGCAGCCTGGCCCTCATTGCGCGCGCTCCCTCTCAGCCCTTCTGCGCGCGCTCAATGTCCCCGCGGCCGCGACGACAACGCCTCGCCTCGTTAGCGACCCCGGCGCCGCCCGTTACGAGACAACAACAACGCCCACCGCCCCGCCGCTTTTATTTGCGTGCTGGCACGGCACGTAACCCCTCGCGTATGGGTGTGAGATGATTAGGAATTTTTTTGGTAATAAATTGCATCTCTGTTCAAATTCTACTGTTCACATTACCTTTAGACTTTAAATGTGCTGTTGTTTACATGTTCGTGGGCAGAATACTTCTCAGCTTTCAGTTCCTTTCTTAGAAATTGTTTGATTTTCAGGACTGTTAATTATTTTTAAGTCGTCATTAACATGAAAGAAATAGATGACTTCTACCGTCACCTTTCTTGAAAAACTTTAATTAACATTCTTTATTTTACTAGATTGTCAGTTCTCTACACATAAACCCCCAACAAATTATTAGCTTCGTAGGTGTCAAAGTTTGAATTATGGAAACAATATGGAATAATATGGAGATTTATCCATTATGAAGAGTACTTTACGACCATAAATTATCATTTGAAAGCAGGTTAACAGGGTTTGGTCAGAAAAATTTTCACTAGTTGTTTGCCAACGTTTCGGAAACTTTTATTTCCATCCTCAGGGCTAATATAACAGAAAATGAAGACAACACTGTTCAAGAATAAGTTACCAAAAACAACGTATGAGAACACACTTTGGCTAAGTTACAGAATATTTACAATTTCCTTATTATCTATTACAGAAAAATTATACAGTACCTGCAACATCAAGAAAACTCAACCTTTCACTGCATCATCCTCCATCTCCGCACCTCACTTGCAATGAGGAACAAACATCACCTCAACACACAACACACAGCATGACTGATACTAGCCAGATGTTGGGTGGCGAGACGAGAATATATATTATGCCTGGGTGAGGTACATGCTATCCAGTGAGTTTACAATTAATTCAACTTAAAAATGTGCTATTTTTTACTTCATAACAAATTCTCCCCTTTAAGTGATGTATAAATTACAGATTGTTATTGTAAGATAATTATCACATTCTTACTCCTATCACTATCATTACCAATAATTATATTAGACACCACCAAAACAAGGAACGGATATGAAAATACATACCATTTACAACATTAAAAACTAAAAAAACTACAGGCATATAGATATGAACAGGCTAACAATTTTTCAATAAAGACAATAATTAATTAATTTATATATAATGTTGTGTAAACTAAAACTTAATCTTAGTATTAAATGACAATGTAAAAGTTACAATAATATAAAATATATAGATGTAAGATTATAATAAAACACACAATTACAACTTTTTTAAGATATATTAAGAAATATGTATAATAATAACAATAATAACAATAACAACAATAATAATACTAATAATACAGCATAAGAACAATTTGGATTATTGTCTATTATCATTAACCTATGTTGTGAGGTAGGCAAAACACATAAAAAATCCACACTGGGACTATCCAAACCATAATAATTTTGTTTCTTTTGAAAAACATCACCCTCGGTATGAACAGAAGGGCCCTATCATGTTAAAGTATGCAGGAAAAACAAAAAAAAATGACACTGGCAAGTATTGATGACAGACTGGCATAAAAATCCAATAAAGTTATTTACAATTGGATTTGTGGGCATTATCCTGTTTGTTGATGAGATTAGCATAGATTTTACTGAAACCCTCTGTATCAGTTTTTTTATTAACAGTATTGTGTTTGTTGATATGTATCATTTCTTTAATGGATCTTTTTTGGTAATTGTTTTCTTTATCCAAAATCTGAGTTTCATGAAATTTAAATGAATGGCCAGTGGATTTGGTGTGTTGGGCAAGTGCACAAGTCTTTCTTAACATCGTAATTATGCTGGTACAACCGTTTTTTAAGGTATTGTCCAGTCTGTCCAATATATACTCTATCGCAACCCCCACATGGTACTGAATACACTAAATTGCTCATACACTGTTCACGTATCCTGTCTTTAGTTTTACTAAACAAAATATTGTTGAGAGTTCTTTTGTTAAAAAAAGCTGTTGAGTGATTCTCTGTAGTTAGAATTTTGCCCAAGGTCTCAGATAACCCTTTCACATATACCACGGATTTGTAGGGTTTGGTGGGTTCAGTGTTAATCTTAGCTGCAGGATGGGGAAAATTAAACAGAATTTTTTTAATTAGCTTGGGAGGAAAATTATTTTCTAGGAGAATTTAACCTGCTTTCAAAAGAGATTTATCCATATGATTTAGGTCTCTATACCATGACAGTTTCACATTAAATTGTAAAATAAATTTAATTTGTGAATATCAGTGAATTTAGTTTGTGTATATGTTTCGACCACGAAGAAAATTTCCATTATAATACTATGACTTCACTTAATACTATGTGACTTCTAAAACAATCAATCGGTAGCAATATGTAGACTGTAGTGGCAAGTTACGATCTGAAACGTAGAGGTGGGAGGTAGTAGGATCAAGTCCCATCGGTTGGCAGATTATCGTCATAAAGCAAATAGATACAAATTGTTTCCGTGTTTTAGATCGCGTAGTAAGCATAAGACCCCTTATTAATAAACTCAAAAGGGTTATCATCTCAAATGTCTGCCCCATAATACCACATGATGTAATTGCAAAGGAACTCTCCAAAAGAAACATAGAAATTCAATCAAAAATTTCGTTCCTTAAACCTGGAATACCTGACCCTGGCTTTTCCCATATCATGAGCTTTAGGAGACACGTATTTATATCCCCTGAAGATGTAAACAAACTCCTTGAAACAACAACAGTATTCCATGAAGGAACTAATTAAAGAATCTTTCTCTCAACTGATGATATGACTTGCTTCCTATGTAAATCAACCGGGCATCTTGCCAGACAGTGCCCTACTTCACCCCAGTTAACTGAAGAACATGCTCCTAATGAAGTAAACAAATGTCCTATAACCCAATCATCACATCACCCATCCGGATCTGTCGATATGCCTAACATATCCAAAGAAACTATTATTAACAGAAAAAAATGCCCAACTTTACAAAAAAACCCATTAGCTTCAGATTCTTCATCACAATTAGAAACAGAAAATGACAAAAATCAAACTTGTAAACTGAATCCACAAAATCTAAATTAAAGAAGAAAAGAAACAAGAAAAGTGATGATAACTCCATGCATGCAAATCCTCATATCAAGAAAGTAGAAGAGCTATTGCACCCATTAATACATTCTAATAATCCTGAAAATTTCCTACTTACCATGAACAGCTGGAAAACGTTCTTGAAAATTTTGTTCTAACAACCTATTGTTATAGCTAAAGATTATACTGATGATATTCAATCCATCATTGAAATGTTAAATGAAATATACTCCTACTAAATGAAAGATCGATCAAAACAGAATCACAAGAATAATTAATAAATTATAGAAACATAACCAATTACCAGAAGAGTCAGGATCTGATATGTCTGAATAAAATGATACATTTCATAAATTTTATGAACATTCTACAATGGAATGTCAACGGATTCTATTGCAGATTAGAAAGACTACAATTATTATGCATTAACCTATAAACTTGAAATCATTTGATTCAAGAAACTAACTTTAAAGCCAACCATGTAGGTATAAACCTTTCATAAAAATCGATCCACATCCAGCATAGCAAGTGGCGGTGTCGCAACTTATGTCAAAGAGTTCTAATAGTTAAACAACTGACATACAATCTAACATCGAGTTTTAGCTGTAATCATTCAAGATCATAACCCAGGTGTTTCTGTAACATCTACCTACCTAACAGCCACAACTTGAAATTAATGAGATCAAAGATATAATCAAACAACTCCTCAAACCTTTGTCCTACTCGGAGATTTTAATTGCCATAACACCTTATGGGGTTCAAAAACAAATGATTCCAGGGCAATTCCATTGAAGCACTCATTGAAGAGCTTGATCTAGCACTATTAAATAATGGGCAACCAACTCACTTTAATGTGAGCAATGGTAGCCTCAGTGCTATTTATCTCACCTTATGCTCTACTACAATTGCACCAAAATGCAACTGGTACGCCATAGATGATCCGCACGACAGTGATCATTTTCCCATTTTTATTGATATCAGTAGCCCTATTCGCATACCAATTATAACTATGAATCCCCATAAATTGAATTACAACATAGCTAACTGGTTGAAATACCAAGATCTGATATCCAGGCGTTTGAATGATAATGACATCTTTGAAGGTAATGATGTAAATATTGACAGCATTATCCATAATTTCTCAGAAATAATTTTAAAATCTGCTAATGATTCAATAGAGTCTTGTAAATCTTCAAAAAGGACAAAATCGGTCCCATGGTGGAATGAAAAATGAAGAGAAGCAATAAAACGATCCAAGTATGCTTTTAATAGATACAAAAACATGGTACTGTAGAAAATAAAATTGAATACAAAAAATGAGAGCTGCTGCAAGAAGGACAGTCAAAGAAAGCAAAATCTCATCCTGGGTCAACTTTGTCTCCAAAATTACCAAAGATCACTATATCAAAAAATCATGGAAAAAAATTAATGCAATCAAAGGTATAAAAAGATCCAATCAAATTAATTTTCTTCAGTCTACAGATAACCTGTTTATCACTGATCCTGATGCTATTGTTAACGAGTTAGCTAACAATATAGCCAATAATTCGAGCACTCTAAATTATCTCGAGCCTTCCAAATTTTTAAGAATGAGAAAGAAAAATGAACTTGAAGATGACTACGAAGATCTGTGCTCTCAATACATCAATGATTCCATTACATTAAATGAACTAAAGACTATTCTTACAACAATTGGGAAGCTGATAAGAGCCTTCTGATGTTAACATATAAACATTAATCCGATCGAAAATCGACTATGGATCTATTAAATATGCTTCAACAAACAAAAAGGACACCACAAAACTGGAAGTTATACACAACAAATGTCTTAGAATATGTACCGGATGTTACCATAGAGTCCATCGGAAGTGTGCTCATTGAGCCAGACAACCTAAACTTTCACATCGCACAGAATATTTAACATTAAAATATGCTCAAAGCTGCTTCGTCGATGAACCCTATTATCTACAAAGACTACAAACCTAAATTTCCTCAATGTGATTACCATTCTCACTACATACCTTTGCATGTGAAAGTAAGGAACATTTTTGAGGAGTTGCAAGAACATCAATCTCCCATAGAAAAGAAAGGAACTACAACATCCCACCCTGACGCTGGCATACAATATGATACCAACACTCCTGATAATGAAGGTTACTAGTGGTTTTAAAAATAGCAGTGAAGTACATGCCTCCGTTGTTACCCAAGATACTACAATTAAAATACAGCTACTTTCCTACGCCAGCCTTACCAGCGCAGAAATCTGTTCTCTCATGACAGCCTTCAAATTGATAAAACAGTTGAACTATAAAAATTTATCATTTTCTAGCTCTATTCCAGCCATCCAGAACATCTACAATAATATTCATAACCTCGAAATGATAATCATCATACATGAATTGCATCACCATATGTCAAAGCAGGAAAGTCTGTTGTGATCTAATTCGACCTAAAGACAATGAAGTCCTAGGAAGTGAAACTGCAAATCTTGTGACTGAATCGGCGACCGAAGAAAACAGCAACGGAATTATAAAAACCTCCTGTACATTCAATGATATCTGGAAACATGTTGAAATCTTAATGAAAGACAGATGGAACAGGAAGTGGTCCAGGCTCAAAGCCAGTGAACCCATAAACAAATAGGAAATTTCTTCAATTTAAAACTAGTGCTGAATTTTAAAAAATGGAAAAGAACAAGTAGCAATTACTAGAATCCGAACTGGACATTGCAAATTGAGTCATGTCCACTTATTTAACAAAAGCCCTCCTCCCACCTGCAACCACTGTGACAACTCCACTCTTCTTAATTTAAACCACGTATAACACTGCCTCATTACAACACACTTAGACAACAAATTCTGCAGGATGACTCATTTACCTTAATTTTGGAATTCCTAAATACCAAGAAAATCCTTAATTTTTGCAAAAACTCAAATATTTACTTATATATAATAGTTATTAACTATTGTCATCAATTTAAGAAACCATGTCAATTTTCTGTTAACAAATTTGTTATTACTGTAACTAAAACAACCAAATGTATTATTTAATTTAATCAAAATCTATATCTAAATCAAACGGAGTTCTTTGCTTTACAGAACATTGGTTATTCCTAATGAACTTAGCATTTTCCAAATTCCAAACTTTTACCTCGCAGGATTTTATTGCAGAGAGAGAGAATCCATAAAGGTCCATGTATGGGGGTTCCTGTATTTACGTTAGAAATAATATTGATTCTATCCCATGGCGGAATTAAATGTGTACCCATTGAAAATATTTCGAAATTTCTGTTTGCATCTTACTTCACTAAAAGTGATAATACTTTGCATTTACAGACCTCCAACAAAGAGAACTGCAGATTATATTTCGTTCTTAGAAAACCTGGAGATAACACTTAACAAAGTCAGCAATCGCTCTTTGAAACCATTGTTCTATGCGGAGATTTTAACATTGATTTTCTGGTCGAATCTTGCGAGAAAGAAAGTTTCTCAATTTAATTAATTCCTTCAATTAAGACATTACAATTAATGTACCTACACGGATCACACAACATTCGATGAAGGCAATTGATCAAATTATAATTAACAAAACTACTACTCGATATGAAGTTGAAACAAAAGATTTAGGATACAGTGACCACGATGCACAAATTCTTACCATTATAAGAAATGCGATCACTGACACAATAAATAATGCACGTATGACTAGATTGTTTACTAAAAGTAAAATTAAATTATTCATTGATTACTTGATGCAGGAGTCATGGAAAACGGTTT